>JANTPM010203078.1:0-17249 GCA_025434745.1 Erythroxylum divaricatum
TCAAATTTGGCTTAATAAAATCATGAAATAATAAGCGGTTTGGCCAATAATTAGTTTTAATAATGAGAATATTTATTAAAAGAAATATTAAATTTATAAATAAGTTTTATTTATTAAATTATTTATTTCAATAAAATGTTTAATCAATGTTATATAAAATATATTTATTTAATAATTCATAAAATTAATTTATTTTTAAAATTTATCTAATACTTAATTATTATTAATAAAAAATATAATTACGTTAAATTAAAAATTAAATATTTTATTTTTATTTAAAAAGATAAATAAAAAACAACAAAAATATGAATAAAACTAAACGGCCCTTAAAATACTTTTTTCTTTTTTTTTGGTTACAAAGGATAGAAATAAAACCAAAAATTAACGCAATGTTCTGAATACAAAGCTCTTTACGTATCTTTGTGAGATAGCTCCTGGACGAACATCGGAGGCTCCTATAGGAGGTATAGACCTAGACTTAATAATATTGTAAGAACTGTCAGTCTGTCGGCACACTAATTTCCCTTGCGAAAGGCATGTTGAATGTAGGGCTTAGTGTAAAGTCCTTTTTCTTAATATTTAAGTCAAACATTTATATTTTCAACTATTTCTTTTAACTTATTCAATCTTTAAAAACTTGTAAAATATTTTTTTAAAAAAACCTTGTTTCACTTTTATAACAAACTTTTGTACTTCTAGGAATAATTCTAAAACTCATATTTTGTTTTAAATAATTATATTTTAAAAATATTATTAGAAATAGAAATCCAAATTTAATTTAAACAAATAACAATAGAAATCCAAATTTAATTTAAACAAAAATAAACTCAAAAAGTAATTTTATAATGAAATCCTAATGGGAAAGAAGAACTGTTTAGATATAGCTTTGATACAATGCGGAAATACTGAATAGTTGTATTTCTTTTCTTATTTTCATCAGTACATAGATATATGTATATATAGAAATAGAGCTAGCTAATTTAGGAAACTAGCATCTGTACATAATCTTTTAATATCTATACACAATCTCCTAATATTTGTACACAATATCATATCTGATACATGTTATCTGATCTGATTTATTGACTTTTAGGAGTCAATAACATCTTAGAAAATATTCAGCTAAATATTTCCCGACACTCCCCCTCAACCTGGCTGGTCTATATCTTCCATACCTAGCTTGGTAACTAGATCATTGAACTACCTTTTGTGTAATCCATTTATGATAATATCAGCTACCTTTTATGATGTTGGAATGTAGGGAACACAAGTTAATCCTTTTTCATTTTTCTCCTTGATAAAGTGCTTGTCAACCTCAACATGTTTTGTTCTATCATGCAGAAGAGGGTTGTAAGCAATTGATATTGCTGCTTTGTTATCGCAATACACTTTTATAAGAACTAAAATAGGAATATATGGTTCACTAAGTACTCTTTTAATCCATAAAACTTCACAAATTTCATGCGCCATTGAACGAAACTTAGCTTCAGCACTGCTTCTTGCAACTACACTTTGTTTCTTACTCCTCCAAGTAACCAAATTACCACCACCAAATGTACAATAACCTAAAATTGATCTTCTATCAGTTGCACTTCCTACCCAATCAGCATCAGTATAAACTTCGACTTGAAGTTTTTTCTGCTTTCAAAACATTATACCTTGTCCAAGAGTTCTTTTTAGATATCTTATGATCCTATATACAGCATCCAAATGTTCTTGGCCTAGAGAATGCATAAATTGACTCACTAAGCCCATAGCAAAAGCTATATCCGATCTGGTATGGGATAGGTATATTAATCTCCCAACTAGTTGCTGGTATCTCTCCTTATTAACAATATTTCCAAGTTGTATCAGTATAAAATTCACACCAGTTTCAACAGGAGTCTCAGCTACCTTACATTCTAGTAACCCAGTCTCATTCAATAGGTCCAAAATGTATTTCCTTTGGTTTACACATATTCCATCCTTAGATCTAACAAACTCCATTCCAAGGAAGTATTTAAGGGCTTCGAGATCTGTAATCTCAAATTCTTTGGCTAATCTCTTCTTCAATATACAATTTCAGATACATCATCTCCTGTTATGATAATGTCATCTACATAAACAATAAGAATAGCTAACATACCTATCTCGGACCGCTTGTAAAGCATTGTATGATCAACCTGACTTTGGCAATAGCCGCAAACCTTCACAGTCCTTCCAAATCTATCAAACCATGAACTAGGGGACTATTTTAGGCCATATAATGATTTCTTTAGTTTGCACACCTTATTTCTCCTATAGGTATCCTCAAATCTTTGAGGTAGGCTCATAAATATGTCTTCTTCTAGGTCTCCATTAACAAATGCATTTTTTACATCTAGTTGATATAAAGTCCACTCAAAATTCACAGTAAAGGATAACAGTACCCAAATTGTATTTACCTTTGTAACAGGAGCAAATGTCTCTTGGTAGTCAATACCATATGTTTGAGTGAACCCCTTAGCAACTAATCTTGCCTTTATTATTTCTACACTACCGTCAACCTTAGACTTAACGGTAAATAGCCATTTGCAACCTACCAAATTTTTATCTCTAGGAACATTCATAAGTTCCCAAGTTTTATTCTTCTCAAGTGCATTTACTTCCTCCATGATAGCTGATTTCCAATCTGGATCTTGAAGTGCTTCCTGAGTGTTTCTTGGCACAAACATGTTAGTGATTTTAGAAATAAATGATTTATGAGTATGTGATAGTTTCCCATAAGATAGGTACTTTGATATAAGATGATTGGTGCAAGCCCGTTTCCCTTTTTCTAAATACTATTAGGAGATAATTATCAGCAGAAAGTTCAGTAGAAAATCGCTGGTATATTGAGGGTCAGTAGATAAAAATTGATCATTACTTGGTATAATAAAAGTTAAAGTAGCAAAAGGGTTACCTAAAACTGAATTGTTCCCAGGATCATTCTCTAAGGGTTTTGAAAGGTCATATATTGTAGGTTGTTCTCTACTTCTCAATTAAGTGTTTCTCTTAGTATAAACACGAAGTTGAATATTATTGTTGATTTTTTAAGTTATTGTTAACCTTTGTAAAAAATAATTCAGTCCAACTATGATTTTGTTTCTCGTTGGTTTTGCTTTTTCAACCTTCCACTGAACCCTATTCTTCACCTTCATTGTCGGAGAATTTGAAGAAAAAATCAAGTAAGGGATATTTCTAACTCTCTGAGTTCTGTGAATGATTCTGATGATGTGTTAATGTTGGAAATGAATTCATGCATGAGCTGGATGACGTTTTATTTTAGAAATATATACATGCATGAGAAGTTTATGCAGTGTAGTCTCGATGAATTAATTCACTGAATGACTTAGGTGAGGATTTGAGGTCGTGAGTGTATAAAGATAGCAGTAAGAGTATCTAGAATTGAATATGAGATTATTGGGTGTTGTGTAATTTGAAAAAAATACAGAAAATGAAACATATGTAGTAAGAATGAAAATACAATAGAGAGAGAAAGATGAACATGATTTCACGTGCATGCATCAGTTTTTAATGTTTGAATATAGATTTGATTTGTTTGAGTTGTGATGAGATAAAATGAAATGTGATATGTGATATGTGTTCATTGAATGTGACTGAGGTGAGAATCAAATTTGAGAAAATTTTATAGTAGAGAGAAGAAGATGATTAAAATGCATTAAAGTTTGTTACGGCGAATTGAAGGATTTCTTTCCTGGAAAAGTTCACCATGGCCAACTCTTGGGTTCTCCGCGGTCAACTTGTAAGAATTCGTGAGAAATTTTCCTTTCTGGAAAAGTTCGTCGAGGCAAACTTTCTTTGGTTCACCGCGGCGAAGTCTTTCCTACATATCTTGAACATGCTTCGGTATTTTATATATAACTTGGCCTATAGTTATCCAAATGGAGTGATTTTTTATTTGGAGAAAACTATAGACATAGGCTAGAAGTTGTCTGAAGAGATTAAATTCTAATTTTGCCTATAAAAATTTCATAATCTGATTTGAAGTTGGGATAAGAATTCCATTAAAGCTTAAGGATAATCTAAAATCTTTTGAGTATAACTTTCAGTATACAAAACCAAATTGGATGAACATGGTATCATTAGAAACCTAAGACAAAGAGGGACAAATTTCTAGAAGGAAGTATTGCATAATTACTCACCTTCCTGATGAGAATAATTAAGCAAAGTGGACCCGAAAGTTAGTTGTGAAATAAATCTGGATTGAGTAAATTGATTATGGTTTCACATGGTCGATAATGTGACAAGATTGGGATAAGAAATTCGGAATTTGTCATAAACATGCATCATACATATGCACAATAGTGATACATGTTTGTGTTAAATGTTTTAGAGAAACTCATAAAGTGACCGATTCCAGATATTGCCTGAACTTCGAGGCAATAAGCAAAAAGGGAGCTTTTGTAAGTAATTTAGATGGTCAATTTTTGTAAGTAATTCAGTAAGAAATTTTTGTTAGTTCTGCTTTGACTGATTTGTTTGATATTAATTTTGATCTATTAAATGTTTTGCAAAGCTGTTGGATTGGTATGTTTGAATTTTTGGTTTAAAACCAATGTTTGGCTAATTATGTTGAGTATGAAATGAATTTGATTGGTTTTAAAATTGTCTAAGTCCTAATCGTAGGTAAATAGGCATGCTTAGAAGGGTCTGCAGCTGCTCCTGTAGCACTTTGGTGACCAGACATTTGTGTCTCCTGTGACACTTTGGTGTCTTCTATATTGGAACTTTAGTGTTTTCCACATAGACACTTCGGTGTCGAGACTTCGGTCTCTTCTGCATAAGTCCCGTTACCCGCTTCTGTTCATGAATTTACAGTCTAACTCGTTTTGTATGTGATCTCTGATAAGTTTTAATAAGAAACAAACCATGTTTTGATATGATGGGTTAGCACCAATGTTTTGAAATCCGGACTGGACGTTGAACCGGAGGCCTTACTGGTCACTGGTTCGATCGGTTCGACCATCGGTCGAATTGATGTGACATCATAATTATGTAACAATTATATTTAATTATATATAATATTAGTAATATTAAAAAATAGAAAAATATATCAAATAAATATAAATAAAAAATTCATTTGACCGGTTCAAATAATATAAATAAATATAAATAAAAAACGTGATTGTTTTAAAAAAAGTATAAAAAAAATTCATTGAACCGGTTCGATCACCAGTTGGACCGGTCAATTGACCGGTTCACACCGGTTCAATTAAAGACTGATTTTTAGGGGTCAACCAGACCGAATAGCCGACCGGTCACCGATCTAACCGGTCGAATCGGCCGGTACGGTCTGAGTTTCAAAACACAGGTTAGCACCCTACTCTAAAAAAAAATAGTTATGTATTCTGTATGTTCTGTTCTACTATTGAAATATTTGGCTTTATCTATTATGGAAGTAGGATTTGTAGCTTGTTATGAGGCTACAATTCATGCATTATAGCTGTTTGATAAGTCAAATTATTTGTAGATGATTTTGGGATGATTTGGAATTAATTTGACTTATTGTTATATGGATTTGAGTTTTATTTGGTCAATTCTCTCACATTCCAACTTTGTTGCTTGATAGGTGCAAATGGATAGATTGTGAGGGTAAAAGGCATAACTTTTCCTTTGGATACCAGATTAAGGCCACTCAAGGATGATTTCAAAGAGGACTCCGAGTTCTACAACTTCCAAGAAGACTCTGAGAAGAGATTTTATCAATTGGAAAGTCAAAGGCATAAAATTTTTAGATTGAGGCATGTTCGTTTAACAGACATTCATGTCTGTTTAATGGATGTCTGTTTAATGGACATCGCCTGGCAGGATGAACTTCTAGACTCGAGAATGTCCGTTCAACTGACATTCATGTTCGTTTAACGAACATCGCCTGGTAGAATACAGTTTTAGACCCGATAAGGTCTGTTAAACGGACATTAACGGACATTGGCGGCCAATACAATATGTTTTCCTTTGTTTAGGAAAAACTAGATTTCTAGGGACCAAGGGCACTATAAATACTCAATTATAGACCTAAAAGGGGGGCTGGACATTGAAAACGAGGTTACTACATTTGAGAGGCACAAAATAAGAGGAAGAGAGGGAAGTTGGAGGATTTCCTCAAGGATTGAAAGCAACATTCTCTTGCGTTTCTTCTACTTTCTCTCTCTACTCTTTCTTAAATGTTGAGCATCCTTATGTATATGATTCTTGTTACAATGTTCTGGAACTAAACCTCATTTAGGGTGAGGGATGTAGCCTATTTTGGAGGATTGATTTGTATGATATGGATTGTTGAATGTTGAATGAAAATTCTGGATTATGTTTGTCTTTCTTAAATCTCACTGTTGTTTCTATACTTGATCTCCATAGATGCAATCTTAGGAATCATATGATGTATTGAAGGGTGAAATATGGTTTGTATTATAGGAAGACGAACACCCTGGACTTAGAGGTAGAGATATCCTAAACTAGAGTGAGAACTTGTGATTGCCCGTTCTTTATGGATTTGGTTAGTAAGTTGCACATTGAGAGATGGTGTTTTACTAGCTGAATACTCTTGTATGCTTTAAGAAGAGTAAAGTTGTGCAACTGTTTTCATAACCTAACATTCAATCAATTTCAAAATGTATGAATCAATCTTTGAATTGGTGAACCCCAATCCCTCATTCTAAAACTTTGATTTATCCCTTGCTGTTATCTTGTTAATACTTACAATTTACTGTTTGCTCAACTCCAATCACAATTTAAAATTTTTTGTCGATAACATGCAATAATTAGAATTAATTTGGCGGTGAATGAATTGGTTCTTTAGGGAGACGACCTTGGAATACTTAGTGTGTGGATACTATAAACGACTATGTGCACTTGCAGAAATTGTTGACCACTCATGTACCTAACTCTTCCCTCTACCTTAAGTAAGGAATTCAAAAACAACCTGGAAATAGGTGATAGGAGAATCCAATAAGGTTAGCCTATACTTTTGCCCACTTATAGAATGCATAAGGAAGGTGAAAACATGCGGAATGCTACCTTATTATGGTTCTTCTCGGAGAAAAAGTCAGCCTTAGTTGATAAGATGTTGTTTTTATATTAGTTGAATTTATTCTAATTTTTGTGGCATTTGTAATTGCTTTAGCTACTCAACTCCTTTTGGAGATTTTCAATACATTCTTTAATTTCTAAAAAACTATTTATTTGAAAACATAATATTTAAAAAATTATGAAAACTAAAGATAGATTTTAAAGTTAACTTTATTGGAACTCCTATGGTTTAATATATTATCTATATACTATGTGATTTTTAAAAACCATCAATAGCCCTATATAGTTTTAGTTTTACAACACATATCCCCTCTATCATCAACTTTTGTTAAAGATTTTAACTACCAACTCTAAAAGGATGTCATTTTCTTGAAGTGACATTACATAATGCCATTTTTGGAGTTCATATTTAGGAATTTTAAAGTAAGTTGGTGGAACGGAAGACGAGTGTTATAAAACCAAAACTATTATGAGTTATTGATAGTTTTTAATAATTAGAGAGTATATTGATAATATGTCAAACTATAAGGGGTCTATAAAATTTAGCCCTAAGATTTTGAAGCTTGATTTATCACAAATTTGAAACTTGTCCTACCTATTCTTATTATGTTTCCTTCCTAATACAAAAGATAATCAACTGTCATCCATGACATTTTTTTAATATTGAATCAAAATACAATTTTTCATTTTGGTTTAGAAAATGGGGATGCTATCATTGTATTCTACAAGATTTTCCCCATTATGATATACTGCTTTCAAAATCAAATAAAACTCACTGAATTTGAAGACATATTCTTTTCGTTTCTTTCTTTTGTATAATTAATAATGACCTAAACATTTTGATTCTCATTAGACAATTTAAAGGCGAGAAAATTTTATACGAAAGCATCCCCAACAGTAGTTGAAGGATGATTGCCCCAAACTATGTAACTAACAAAAGAAACAATAACAAATGAACCAGTATTGTTCTTATAACAAAAATCATAAAGATTATTCACTTCCACTTTAGAAAATAATGATAAGAAAGTTTAACTTCTCGAAGATGACTACTTCAAAATATTATCTAACAAAGTAAAGACTTAAGAAAATGAGATAATCCACATAAATATAAAATAACACCAATAAAAGAAACTTGTAATTACGTATGGGATTCATTGCAACACTCTAAAAGCGATATTATAAATGTTGCATTTATGCATTGTTACCAAATATTCTATAAAGTGATAAATTTTTGTTTGAATGCTTGATCCATTTGAAACAACAAACGGTCAAGTAAGGAAACCAGGTTACAGCGGTCCCGAGCCCTGACAAATGGCATGCAGCCAACTTTCCAGGCATTACTATTTTGCGTAACCCACAATAATTAGGACCTTATGTGAGGGAATGACGTACAAATCCATCTTGTCTAGCTGATTGTAACACCGCAACCTGATATCGATTACAACTCTTGTCTATCAAATCCTAAACGCCTGAAAATTTTCACTGTAGGAAGCTGGATTTGTGATGATCATGCCCTAAAGGGAGAAGAGCAGGATTGAGATGCTTAACCATTCATTGATAATCCTTGCCCAAAATAATATAGTTGTCTCGTTATTAATGAAACTGGCATGACAATGGGACAACAGAAGGAGAAAGGACAAGCAGATACAGAAAGAAGCTCCATCCATCACAATCTCCATTGTCCAGTTAGTAGATGGACAAAAACTTGATGGATGTATTCACGGGTGTTTTGTGCCTTTCCCATGTGCAGCATCAGGAGTGCTTACATAAATGCTTCTATGATCTGTGTAGGCCTTTCAGTCTTTTCTGATAATTACTCTAATAACTTCAATTACATTCTCCTCTATTATCTTATATTTCCAAGTGAAAAGACAATTAACAATGCTTGGATAGCTTCAGTGGAATATGTAACAGCTTTTTGCTCTAGTAGTTACAAAATAAACAGAAAGATGCTTTTGCATGCTCAAAAAACAAAGAGATATACTCAAATTTTCCTGATTATGGAACAAAGTGAAGAAAGCTTTGAAACACTTGTGTAAAATATACAGTAAAAAGAGAAGCTAGAAGGGGAAAAGGCTACATTTAAGAATGCCAGATTCCATTGAGCAAGCTACGGAATCTGTTTGTTGATAGCTTTCTGACAAGCCTTTTAGCTTCTGAAACTTCGGCTTCTGCAAGTTTTTCTATGTTTTTGAGATACCCAGAACTGACTATCTTTCTTCTTCCACTATTAGAACTTGTTAATGACATCAGGATAGATATTAAGAACCTTTTGTTACCTGAATTCGTTCCTTCCTGGTCAAACAATTGAAGAAGAGATCCAATGTGTTGATCATCTTGCACGAATTTTTTCCTGTTTTTAGGCATCAAAACCATACTAGAGAGTGCCTCAGCAGCCATTTCTCTAACTTCATTTGATTTTGCATCAAGAAATCTAACAAACTCAGCCATGAAACCAACTTCTCCCATTGCTTTCTTTGCTTCCTCTGATGTGCCAGATAGCCTAGAAGCCACCTTTAATGCCATTTCTTGAAGAGAAACATCTCCATTTCGAAGATAGAAAAGCAGTTGATCCATGAAGCCGTAGTTCATCAATATACCAACACAACTTGCAGAAGGGAAACATATATTCTCGATTGCCCTTAATGCTATCTCTCTAGATTTAGAAGTGGATGGATTTCTAGGATTTAACAGTTGTACTAATGCACTGATTCCACCTTCTCTAATGACTAATCCCCTCACGGATTCATCTCCACACGCAATAATTTGAAGTAATTCAATTGAACTTATCTGAACAGACTCATCTTTCGATTTTGCAAGCTTGACAAGTGTGGATACTGTACCTTCCTCTATCATAAATCTCTTGATTTCTTCAACAACAACAAGATTCCTCAGCACCCCACAAGCAGGACCAACAAGTTCTCCTCGAGAATCACTAGAATTACATATTCTTAGGAGAGTTGTGACACCACCATGAGCTGAAACTGACCAAGCATTATCAGAATTCTCAGTCAACTTCTTCAAACCCTTAACAGCACCTTCCTTACCCAGTTCAGTGCCACTCTCCAAAATACGAATCAAAGGGCCTACAACCCCAGCTCCAATCAAAATAGACTTACAAGAATCAAACCCAGAAATTACTGCCACTACCTTGGCAGCCTGTTCCTGGATTTCCTTTTCCACATAATCAAGAAGAGTAACCAACAAATTTACAACTTCACCAACTTCAACAACTACTTTGACATAATTCTCGTCAGAAGTAACAATCTCAACCAAATTAACCAAAGCTTGTCGCTTCATTTCAGAGTCGCCAATCTTCATTCTCGTCAATATATCCCTAACGTAAAATCTCATATCATCTTTGCAAGCATTGGCTCCAGGCTTAGACACAACAATAGCAAATCCATGAGTCAAAATACCTGCAGTACATATCCCAGATAAATTCTTCACAAGTCGGTCAATTTTCGCAGCCATAACATCCAAGTCACTCTGCATCCACAGCTTGCCATTGTACGAAAGATCCACGCATCTTCGAGCGAGATCAGAACAGTCGTTGGAAGAGACTATTATGGCGGATGTCAAGCCAGAGAGTACTGGATTTTGGCAGGAATTGCAGTTTTCTATGGCAATTAGGCCAGAGTTTAGCTCCTCCAACTTGCTTCTGATCAGTTTCCATTTTGCTGGAAAAACTTTAATTCCATAAGAGTATGATATCAAAGAAGAAATGGCCTCGATAGCTTGCGCCAGATTGGATTTTGATGAAGTTTCTGTCAAGTTCTGGTCTTGCTCTGGAATTGCTCGTCCCATTCTTTTTGCCGACTGATATTGAAACAAACCATGCAGTATCTAGCAACAAGAAACGAATCTAAAGCTCTGATATTTTCTATAGAGAGAAAGAAAGAAGGTGACTAGCTACATAATATTTCTAACAGCTTTGCTGCTTATCTTTCTGACTTCTGGCATGAAGCTTAAATTGAATTAAATGTTTCTACCAGATTACACAAATGGCCTCAAGACGTGGTGCTCTTCTTCGTCATTCTAAAGGGCAGACATAGTTATTAGAGCCTTTTAGAAGTTGGAACTTGGAAGCATGCCGAGAAATGGGGACAGTTGAGGGGCAAGTGGGCTTCGTTAAGACAAGAGAAGGCTGTCTGTTGTGATAACTCTACTGTTTAATGAAATATCTTTTGACTTTTTCTTAAATATGTCGTTTCAACCTTAAAAACAGGTTAGGCATTAAAATCTAACCTTCTTTTTTATCTTAAGGTGTTCATATCTCATTTTAAGTATTCTATATGTGTATTTATAGTTATAATTATTGATTTGGACGCTCATTTCCATTAGCTGGAAAGAAAAAAGAGAGTAGCTTCAGTCACCTGAGAAAGGAGATGAGTTAAGACCAAGGTCCCACCCCACCATGTGAAGCCCTTTTTTCTTAAAGTTAAAATGAACTAAGTGAATAAGACTGCAACAAGTTCTTTACAAGCCATGCTCACTCATGAGCTTAGAAGTTAGATACAACAGCTAGGTAAGCTGAACGCAAAGCTACATTTAGGAAGGCCAATACAGACAATTGCTACACGAAGCTTGCCTTATAAGCTCATTTCAGAATTCCTATTCACATTCAAGCTTCTAGATGTGGCAAATCTCCTTAGAGTAATTTGTCACTACTAAATTCTATTTTATAGGCTCATTATTTCCCATGATTCAATTATATCCCTGCTTCAAGTGATTGGATATCATTGACTATGAGTCGTTCCATTTTTCAATTGAAAAAGACTCAAGTATGTGATTGCTAGGTCTCTTCTTGTCTTCAAATATTCTTTGGTTCCTTTCCTTCTAATTGAAACAAATGATGCTTTCAAATGCTAATCTGTATACTAAGATATCCTTTGTTCATGGCTTAGCTATTTTATAATATTAATCCATTCGTCACTTATACCCACCAATTTGTAAAGCTTCATAACCATGTTCCATATGTTAGAGGTGAAAGTGCATTAGAAGAACAAGTGTTTCAGTGTTTCATGTTGTTGTTTGTACAACTTGCAGTATTGTAGGATATTGTTTCTTACTATTTATCTAAGGTTGACAGTCTTTACCTCACTAGCATATGTAAGATGAAAGAGACCTGAGAGAGAGCTTAATTGAACCAATTCATTCCTTGTGCTTGGTTCCTCAAAAGCTCCTTGCAAAATTTAGTAGTAAAACAACTAAAGTAGTGTTCATTTAGATTAATATGCCTTCTTTTCTTTCATTTGGGCTATAGTAAAAAACAATAGCTCTGATGACAGATAGAGAATTGATTTGATTTTTTTTTTTTACTTATTTAACCTTAGTATTCTTTAGTAAGTAGTTCCTCAAGTTTGAAATCTCGTTCATTCAGTGTAATCTAATAATCATACCAAAATCAAAAGTTGTTGCCATTACCTATTTTGCACCTTAATTTATATAGATGCTCCCTTAGGTTTAGTGATTGACTATTTTTTAGTATGCTAATATTGAAATAATCACAAGTATACGGTGTAGTTGTAGCTAGTACTAGTAAGTACGAGAACAATGAGTACTAGTAATTACCCTTATCCTATTATCTAGTCAACAGAATTGTAATTTTTAATTTAAAAGAAAATAAAACTAAATAAGTAAAATAAATAGGCAACAAGATTGAATCAGAGAATTAAGGAAGCACTTAGTTAACTATCCATATTAGAAAAAATAGTATTTAGGTTTCAAATCCTCCTAAAATCTTTAATAGATTGATATTTCATTATGCAATTGTTTTATTAATTTATTGAATCGTGAAGATTCCTATGGTATGTTAATAGTTAATCTTGAGTCTAATAACAACTAATCCTAAAGTTTTTCAACTGAATTATTTAGGTTAAAGTTTATAGGATTGCTTACTGATTTATGAATCCCTCTATTAGCTTTCATCCTAATCTGGAAGATTTACGTCATCATATCTCTAGGGTTGTAATCAACTCCTTCTAATTATGGCAGTAAAACCTCTATAAATGAATATTTTTGGAACCTGAAAATTATTATCTTATACGAAGTTATTAATTTATAGATAAATAAATATTTTATTAATTTATTGATGAATTAATATTTATTGATTTATAGAATAATTTTTATTTTGTACATTATATTTGTCAAATTAAACAATTAATTTTTTCCGTAACTAAGAAAAGAAAATAAATAACCAATTACTTAATGATGGTGCATTGTATCTAAGTTTATTAATCTTGTCAAAAATAAGTTTATTAAACTTAGGTATGATTATTATTATTATCGACACCGTTTTTATTCTAGCATCTTAGAAGGCTATAAGATGGGAGTAATAAATCCTGAAAAAATTAATGTCCTGGATGCTATCTATTTTATTAATGCTACTTGGAATATTAATGTGAAGGTCACAACTATTGCAAATTGTTTTCGACATTGCAAAATTCAATCCGAAGAAGGTATGCTTCTAGAAGAAGAAACTGGTAATGTTGAAGGCATTCAAAGATTAAAGGAAGTTATTTCTTATTTATATTATAGAAATTCTATAAATGTAGAACATATTCTGAATTATCCTAGTGAAAATGAAGATTTAATGGAATCGCCTACAGACGAAGAAATTATTCAAGGAGTAATGGATATCAAAGATGATGACAATCAAGACCCAGATAATAGTAACGCTATACCACATGTTTCTCCAAAAGAAGATTTTCTTATCGTAGAGACTTTGAAAAGTTACTTGCTTCAAGATGAGAAAAATGTACCGAATGTAATTTATGCCCTCCAAAAAGGTAAAAATGAAATTGAATTCAGTTCGCATGAAAAGAAGAATCAATTGACTATAGATACATATTTTAGGAAAACATAAAATTTGAAATAAAATTGTTTAGGAAGTGCTTTATTTTATGAATTATATATGTAATTTTCATACTTATTTAATAAATTATTATTTTATATTTTCAGTGGACCTCAAGGAATTTTTTTTAAAAATATTATCTTATGCATTTAGCGAGGCTATTATTTTATCCCATTAGTCCAAGTTGGGACCGAAAAAAATTATTATTTAGTCGAGATTATTAATTTATCGAATATTTATTTGTCGAGATTTTACTGTAATGAAACAAAATATTTCTAATATGTTTAAAACGATGATAACAGTAGCAAAATTGATGTGTTTTTTTTTTTTTTCAAAAGATGGAAGTAATAAAGAAATGTCAACTAATTCAAAAGTCTTCAACCGACTCATTCCAACTTTGGATTGGATTTCGGATTTCTATCTCTTTTTAAAACCCGACCATATATTTGATGGATCTCAAAACTAGACTCCAGTCCGGTAATTATTGAGCTTCGAACATCAAGCCTGTTAGACTGGGCAAAAGTTTGGTCAGGTGTAGTGAAGACAAAATGCTCGCGGGATCGGAATTCACCTTTGGACTGACATGCACATGCTCCGACTGCCCTACCATGGCCGCGACTGGACAATCTCAACGACATGACTATGAATAATTACTACTGTCGGTTAATTGAATTAAGTACCTGAAAAGACAAAGAGGGATTTAAGACATAAATGGCTATATAGTAAAATATTATTGACGCTCTTCTATTCCAAAATTTCGCAAATTGTTACTTGGAACAAATGTAATTCAAGCTGTTCCTTTTGTTTTTCTTAAGAAAAGGTGACTTGAAAGAAAAAGCTGCTTAACTAACTATTTAAAGAAAGGAAGAAAGGAAATGGCAAATACCAACTAAGAAAGGAAAATGACACCAAAGTTGACAAAAGCTACACAAAAAGGTGGCAAATAACTAATCTTAAAATCCGGCGATTTTAACGCTCACTTTTTCATTTGTCAGTGAATTGGCCCCCGCAGTCACGCCTTAAACCATGCATAATTAGCTCCTTCCTTGTCTTATTTTATGTCTATAAACACTACACTGGTTTAGAATTTGAAGAAGAAGAGCTAGCTCCTGCGACCAAAATGGCAAGTACTGGCAGCAGCCCGACTAGGTTCTTGGTCTTCACCATCCTCTCTATGCTTCTTGTGCTTGCGTTTTCATCCAACCTGGTTGAGGTTAGTCAGTGTCTATTGTATTCTTCAGTACTGTATTCAATTCTTAATTTTTCCTTTGGCTAATGAACGATTTGTAATAATAACACAACAGGCGTCCTCCTATCGGAGTAAGCTCCGCCCTTCAGGTGTGACATACTCTATTTTCTTCCTTAGGCTTGATTAAACTTTTTTTTTATTGGGGTAGTAATAATAATGATGATGTTAATATAATGGCAGAGTGCAACGGAAGCTGCACTTATAGGTGCTCAGCGACATCACACAAGAAACCCTGCATGTTTTTCTGCCTGAAGTGCTGCTCAAAATGCCTCTGCGTTCCTCCAGGAACTTATGGTAACAAGCAAGTGTGCCCTTGCTACAATAACTGGAAGACCAAGGAAGGTGGACCTAAATGCCCTTGAGCTTCTTGTTTTTCAAGGATTACAAACATTCTTGAAAAAGTTTAATTATGTATTCTTATGGATGCAATTTTCTTAAAAATTTACTATGGTTTCTGTCCATTTATTAATTAAAAAGTCTCCTGAAGTTTGAAAGATGATTCATTTTATAAGCATTCGTCTTTCACTACAAAAAGCTCCTTTCCGGACAACTATCTATTAAAAATGCCCTTTACTATCTAAGTGGAGATCGGATAGGTCAAAGTTTGCACTCTTCTTTCATAATTCTACTTTTAAGTAACACGCTTACAATTTGCCACTTTCTCTCGTGCCAAAAATCAGTCCCTTACATTCTCAATGTCGCTATAAACTTCGCCTATAATATTGACTTTTAGCCTCTGTTTTTTAACTCAGACTGGACCGTCGTGTTCAACCGGTGATCAGTCGGTAGTTTGGTTCGATTTATCCTTCAAAATCGGCTATAAATTGATCCAGTCTGAACCGGTTAATTGATCGGTCGGATCGGTTTGGTCCGACTGGTTCAACCGGTCCGGTTCGACAATTATTTTTTATTTTTTGAATTTTTTTAAAATTTTTTAATATTATATATAATTAAATATAATTATTGTATAGTTGAACCGGTCGAACCTATCTTAAACATGAGATAAACTAAATCATGCTTATATATTTCTTAAAATCATTGCTTCACTTTATAATGGAACTTGATCAAAAATTTTCTTTAAATAATTTAATAGAAATTTGTAATGCGCCCTTAAGAGCAGGTCCAAGTAATTCAGAAATCTATATAGAAACCAACCGCAATAGAATAAAGTGCTTCGCAAAATTATTTTAGAATTTCTTAAAAGATCTCTTTAATTAAACACTTATTAAATATAAATTAAAAATTAAAAGATTGAAATATGCTTAATTCAAAATCTTATAAAATTTCTTTTAGATTTTATTGAAATAAAAGATTGAAATAATTTATAATTATAGCTCAATATTGACATTTAGTAACTTATCATGACTAGCAAATATTAGGAATGTTAAAGTAATTTTACTTATCCGTATAGTTATAATGTATAATTAATCTTTTCATCACTTATTGTTCTACTCAAATATAGAGTATAAAATTATTATCCACTCTATTTAAATCTAATCATATTCATTCTTGTCAATTAGTAATTTATTTATGATTGATATTCAAAAATAATCTTTTCAAATCTCAATTCACTCTAGTTAAAGAATTGGTTAAAATCACTATAATAATACTAAAATATTGTCTTTTATTACTTTAAGATAACGAATCTTTATTGACTTAGGGCCTGTTTGGTTGAGCTTTTATCAGTAGAGTTTTTATCAGTAGAACTTTTCTGAGAAGAGCTTTTTTTAAAAGTACTGTTTGGCTGTCAATTAAAAAAACAGCTTTTTTAAAAGAACTTCATATAGTAGACTGTTTGGAAATATAAAAATCAAAAGCACTTTTATTAATTTTAACTATATTTTATTTTATAATAAAATTATTTATGCTAAATATTTTTTAAAGTATACTAAATAATATGCAAAGTACCATATTGTAGGAAATTTTAGATAACCTTCTTGTAGAAAATCATTTAAAGAGATGTCTCATTTTCTTATAGGAAATAAAATTAATATGAAAAATAAATATCAAAACATGTAAAAAAAGTTAAATAATATTATAATCCCAAAATAAATATTCAAGTTGAAATAATTAAATGCATAATAAATTATACATTTT
>JANTPM010203556.1:0-17242 GCA_025434745.1 Erythroxylum divaricatum
TTAATTTAACTAGTTTGGTCACTTTGGTGACAAACAAACTATTCAAAATGTCTATAATGTCATGTATTACATTCAACTTATACTAGGAAAATTTAATTCCTATTATTACATAATATAAATATTCAAAGTACCAAAGAAATATATAATATGGTACTAATTTCTAAAATTATAGTATGTATAAATCAATTATGATTAAATAATCCATTATGATTGAGCCATAAATATTTATTGACTCATTATAACCCTTAATGACCCAAAAAGCAACAAAAATACCAGTCCAGAAGAGAATCTCTGGGCTTGAAAGCCCGTCCGGAAGCAAGGGCAACAGCGTCTGGCGCGTGTTATTGTCTTCTTCACCGATTCTTTGTGTGTTTTTTTTAATTTCGTTTCTTCCTACGTTTCTTTTGCCTTCTCTTCCATATCTTGGTTTGATCCAACAAAACCATAATCCACCATCGTTTCTACGGTAGTCATTACATGATCCAAAACCCATTGATTTTCTCACTCTAACCCATAAGTTTCGTTTTCTTTCTTTCCACCATTAAAACCCAAAATCATTCTTCGGATATGCGTGGATATTGAAGAACAGAACAAAACACAACATGAAAGAAGGCAGTACCAAACATTTCAGAAACGCAACAAACATAACCCATATAAACATGAAGCAATTTGTTTTCGGTTCTTTCTCCCAACCGAAAACTACATTTCTGGTTAACATAATAATCACAGAGGACAAGAAAACCATTTGAAGTATTATGAAGAGCATATCGTGGTTTCGGTTTCAAGCATGATCAATATAATAACAGATCCATGACCGAAGCAATATCTCATTATTTATATTATGTCAACAATCAAGTTTCATATTCGTTTATGGCACTTGACAAACATTCATTTGCATTGTATGTATTACGGTGATAAAGCATGCCGCATGAAAATCAAGTGATATTCGTACATTAACAACATGCGATCTTTTTCTGTTATATCCATGTCGTATATGAAGAAAACACTCAATTCATACGAAAACAATCACGACAAAACACATACCGTAACGGTAGAAAACAAATCATGCAATACAAGGCTCTGATACTAATTGTAAAACCAATTATTAGGATCGATTCGATTTTGCGTACCCGTATCCATATCATTTGTCGTGAGATGTCGAATTCATTAAACGTTTTTATTTCCTCTCGTCTTCTTTCGTTCTGTTTTTCTCAATGGTTAAGAATAAATTCACTTCATAAGTTTTACAACTTATATACCATGACCAAAGGACACGTCTCTTGGAATTAGAAGAGAGAGGAAAAGGATATGTGACTCATTTAAGACCCAGTCGGTAATATCTAATAACCATTATCTTAGGTGCGTTTCATAAGACTCAATACGATAAATTATATGGGACATAAAACAGTCTAACAAGTTCGCCTATGTTCTTGTTACTAATATAGTGAATCTTCTCAAGATTTATCAGAAAACTCGAGTACATGATGAATGAAAAGTGAAGAATAAAAGATACGAACACTAAGAAGATTTAAGAAGTAAAAGAATAGATAATTTTTTACATCAAACTTTTTATTTCAATTATTCTGTTTTAATTTTATTCTATTAAATTTTATTTATATAAATATAAAATTTACATAAATTTATAAATAAAATTTAATATAACATGATGAAAAACCTATAATCAAAACAAAAGATTCACTTTTCCTTTCTACACTCCTTTTCTCTCTGTACATATAACTTAATTAATGTTGTCAAATAACAATACAGAAAAATTGGACAGAACGAGCAGGACAAGCATAGGACAGTGAAGTTTTATCAACGTCAGTGTGTCAGTTATCTTTATGACAGGAAAAGAACTTAAACGAGAGGAGAAAGTAGCCAAGAAGGGCCTTCAAATCTTCCGTGGCAGCAACGCCGCTCTATCCTGTGTTATTCCATCTTAGTTATGTGAGATTTATGTAAATAAGTGGTTAGAATGGAGTAGCACAGGATAGAGATCAGATCCCCCAAGAAGGGGGCTGAAGCTCGTGAGCAGGGTGCCGCAGTCGGACGGGTTCAGATTACCCGTTACTAAAATCTGTGCCACTCTTTTTTTATTAGCATTTATTTTTCTGTCTCATTCGTTAGATTGTTCTCAACAAAAACAGAATGATACAAGCTTTTAGGAATATGGGAACTATTTCCCTGTCGGACTAAGTGATTTCTGTTTTCCTTTTTTTTAAATGGTCTTTTAATCTTATATTATGTCCGTACAGAACCGAGACAAAACGCCAAGCGTCCGGGTTTCCTTGTTGTCACCATACGATGCTTCAGCGAATGCCTCCGACAATGATCTGGTCAGCCTCCATTCGTCGTGTAACTGAGGGCCCTGTGTCTGTGATTCTCGTTGTCAATGCCTGAATTAGCCAAAAAAAGAAAAAACATAAAAAATAACGAAAGCTTTCTTTTTTTAAAATTTTTTTAAAGAGAATATATTACTCAAAAGGTAACAAAAATCTATAATGTACAACCCTAAGAAAAGGGAAGAAACTGAAAACAGTCACAAAAGGAAGCATTCTCGAATGACCTCGTCCCAAGAACCAACCAAAAGCTTTCTTAGTAATAAATATTTTAAGAAATAATATGTAATCTTAAACTCAAACTATCCCTTTCATATGATTTTACTGATATACACTCGTTTAGAAGGAGAAATTGGACAAGCCAATTCAAGGGATTTTTTAAATATAATTTATGTTAATTTTTAGGATAAATTGTTTTCAATATATTAAACTATAAATGAAATGTTAAATATGTTTCAATTTCTACTTTGTTACATTATTTAGTATTTATACAAGAACAAATGGAACATCCAAAGCTGTAACAACTATAAAGATATCAAATTACTTAATCACATCATAAAATTATGAGAGATGTTAATTGAGAAGAGAATGAGAAAGAATATTTCTATCTCGGAAAACTAATTTAGTTTCATGTCAGGAAGGTCGATAACAGAAGCTTTGCATATCCTTAAGAGACTAATGAAGTATTACAGGGGAAGATAGCGTAATTTGCATATGATTTTTATTGATTTAGAGAAAGTATATGATAAGGTACCAATAGAAATCACGTGGGGGTGTTTAGAAGTCGAGCGGATTCTTATGACTTATATACAAATTATTAGGATATATATGAAGGTGTAAAAATTAGAGTAAGAACGATAGGAGAAGAACTAAAATATTTTTTTATAAATATTGAGCTACACCAAGCTCCTTTTTGAACCTCTTTTTGTTTGTAGTAGTGATTGATGAGCTTACCAAAAATACCCAATGAGACGTGCCTTAGTATATGTTGTTCGTTAACGACATTATTATAGTAGATGTGACAAATGAAAGAGATCAATGTCAAGCTTGAACTTTGGAATGATACATTAGAGTCAAAGGGTTTTAGAGTAAGTAGAACTAAAACTGAGTATGTGAAGTGTAACTTTTTAGGACATAAAGTGGTTACCAATGTGGAGATAAAAATTAGTTTAAAAGTTATACCACAAAAGTGGTTTTTAAAATATCTTAATTCTATCATTCATAGCAACGAAGAGGGTGATCGCTCAAGCTTCTTAAAAGTAAATTATATCATTTAGTAATTAGATCAGTCATGCTCTATGGAGCAAACTGTTGACTTATCAAACAAATGTATAATAATAAGCTAACGGTGATAGAGATGGCAATGCTCCCTTATATATACAAATTTATTAGAAGAGGTAAGTTCATGAATGTAATGGTAAGAAACATATTAAATGTAGCTAATATTATTAACAAATTAAGAGAGACAAAGCTTAGATGGTTTGAACATATTAAGAGGAGACATTCAGATGCTCTAATGAGAAGATGTAAGAAGATTATACTTAAAAATTGTAAGAAAAAAATGGATTTAAGAAGAATTTGAAGAGGTGATAAAAAATAATATTGTAATGTTGGGATTTACCGAAGATGTAACCCTAAATAGAAAAAAATGTATCATCAACTTTTATAAGATTTCTCAAAAAAATATTTTTAATACAATAACAAAATTTAATTAAAAAATTACATTTAGTCATTAACAACATTTGTAATTAATATTGTTAATAAGTGATGATGAAAGATACTATGAAATAAAGACTAAAATGTGTTTAATACAGTATTAAAAGGAATGATATTTAAAATAACTATTTATTAAGGAAAGTGAGCTTTTATTAAAAAAAAGAAAAATAAAAAATTGCATAATAATTTGTTTTTATTTAATTTGAAAAAAAGAAAAAAATTCATAAATAAATAAATAATTTATTTGTTTATTTTTTTTAAAAAAGAAAAACAAACATTTGACTCCGTCTTACATAACTGGTAGTTTCAGAGAATTTGATACGATTTTAACGAATAAGAGAGATCATGTGCTAAGGCGTTTTGGTGGTTGGGCGACAAGCTCTCCAAGCACGATACAGTTGTACTCTTAATAACATGTCTTTGTTAATAGTTGCTCGTTTTGATTTTAGTACACTCATTTATCCACATCACAAAGCTTTTTTTTGTGAAAAAAGATTTTATCACAAGACTTGGCAAAGGTAACAAACGCAACACAACGTCCTTCCTTTTGTTTCAGATAATCTATGTAATCATTTATTACCTATTATATAGACGGTTGCACTTACCGACACTTACCGTATTGGTTCAAATAACAAAATTAATGCGCACGTGCCGCAAGTTTTATGTTACGTCTTCGCATATCAAATCGGCAATGGTGAAATTATGATATAAATTTTGTAAACGTTATTTAGACCAAATTTTTTACTTAACATACAAGTACAAATTATATTCATTAAATTTATTATTATGTATTCTAAATAGTTTATTATTTAATACATGCAATTAGATAAATATTACATTAAAATATTTTAATTTAATCTTATTTCTTATTCTTAATTTTAAAATCCAATAAATTTAAAGTTTAAAATACAAAATAATTTAAATGAAAAGACTGAAAATGTATTTATTTAGTTGGCCGTGGCTGAGACAAGGGAAAGCATGAAAATTGAAACTACGCTTTATGTTTACGGGACATAGTAACACGAGAGGCATAGCATGCCACTTTGGCTCCATTTCTTTGTTTTTTTGGGGGGTGGTTGAAATATTTAGTTTTTAATTTTTAATGAAAATTTATTTAGTTATTAATGTTCGATGATAATTATGTACTAAATAAAACTTAAACATAAATTATTTTAATTAGTTAAATTTATTTTAATTTCTTATATAATATTTAGTATTAAATTATTAGTGAATTTATTTTATTTTGTTAAAATAAATAATTTATAAGTTAAAAATTGTTTATAAATTAATATTTACTTTAATATATTTTAATTTTAAATCAAATTTTATTTAAAATTTATGTAATTATATTTAACGATAATGATTAAATTATTAATATAAATACAAAACTAAAAATATAAATAAAAACAAGCAATCAATCCCTTGGATGTTTATTCGAAGAAAAAGCGTACCTACGTACTTATATGTAGTATGTTTATTGGTTGACGACATAATGAAAGGAAGGGGGCACAGTGAGACTAGTAGATATAGGCTGTAGGATGCATCAACGTGGGAGATGGATGCCCCGTCAGGAGGCTCTCGACGGTGGCGATGCCACGACTGTCTTGTTTTTTAGTGGCACTCGTGGCGAAATCAGCGACCACACATGTGTCTGCGTCATGGGTCCCACCAAGCCTTGTCCTTCGCCCCTCTCTCTATATATTACAAGAAATTTTAACCCTTTCCCCGCAATAGTGGAAATGATGAAACTTTTGACACTCACTTGAGCTCAGCTCACTCCTCTCTGTATCTCTCCGATCTTTGGAACATTGGATAAGGCTTTCTTCCAATCTCATTTTTCTTTTGACTCTTTGACTGAGCCACCGCGTGTGGTGTGTTTAAGAGGGAATGGGGAGAGCTCCTTGTTGTGAAAAGGTGGGGTTGAAGAAGGGGAGATGGACAGCAGAAGAAGATGAGGCGTTGAGGAAGTATATTGAAGCTAATGGTGAAGGATCATGGCGGTCATTGCCTAAGAATGCAGGTTAGAGAATGTGGTCACTATCCGCTTTTTTCAAATCGGCTTCCCCTTGCTTCTCTCGTCAGAATGAATATGTGAATGTTTTCTTAAGTTGCTCGTGGCTTTCTGCTTGTGCTTTGTAGTTTTAATGATGTTTCTTATGGCCTTTGCAGGGTTACTGAGGTGTGGTAAGAGTTGCAGACTGAGATGGATTAACTATCTGAGAAATGACCTGAAACGAGGAAATATATCACCGGAGGAGGAAGAAATCATGGTGAAGTTGCACGCTTCTTTGGGTAACAGGTCAGCGCAGCATTTTCCGTCCAGTATATTCTTTACACATGCTGAGATAGGGTCATGAACCCCGTGTTTGTCACTCTTTTTACGGTGTCTTTCCTCTCCTGCATCTTCGCTTTCTGTCTTGTCAACTCAACTATCCATAGCAACTTTATTAAGAAATTAAATGTAAAAGAAGGGAACAATTCCGATATTCCGTAACTACATTTAATAAATAATACTCACATAAATTGGATGAATTTATACTCTTAACATAAAATAAGGCAGACACAGACGAATACGTATCCTAAGCCCGTAAAAGGAGCCAGTTGATTATTGATTACTGCTTAAATGGACTCTCTCGAGTGAACCTATATAAGAATTATTTCCTCTTAACACGTAGATAATGACTATGATTAGTCTCTTAACAATTCCAAATGACGATCATTAGCATGTAGTGTCTTTTACTAGTATGAGGTCCACGAGGGGTCTCTGGTCTTTCGACCTGTCTACCGTAGGACATTGATGTCATTGATTGATCCCCGTTTTTATAAGGAATAGGAGATGACAATTTATTATATATACCCTACAACTATCTTGGAGGGAACGAATGCACCATATATAACTTTTGAGGTAGGGCTCGTGTGAGTTTCTAGGTGAT
Organism: Erythroxylum divaricatum; assembly: GCA_025434745.1. Lineage (NCBI taxonomy): Eukaryota > Viridiplantae > Streptophyta > Magnoliopsida > Malpighiales > Erythroxylaceae > Erythroxylum > Erythroxylum divaricatum. Next base: position 6,989 of record JANTPM010203556.1, read on the forward strand.
TTTGATGTCTTTTAATCTTGATCTTGACTGTCGGCCCAACTCACGTATGGGATGTAGCAATTATGCATGTGGCTGGCGAGTAATAAAGAACGTTTCCAAAGTTAATAATGTTTGGGAATATATAAAATCTGTCAGTTTAATTTGGTCCATTAATTCAAATTCAATTATCGTATAACAGTGGATTTCTAGAAGTTTGACTGCATATGATTATGTTAGAGCTATTAATTCAACTAAGTTGTAAAGCAAGATAAATAGTAAAATTCTAAAGGTTTATTTGCATAATTATTGTGCATAAGTTGATAATTGCTCGACCAACAACAAAAAAGTTGAAAGCTTTTGGTCTTGCCTTTGAATTGGCAGTATAAAAATGAAATTTGACATTTATGAAGGTACCTGGAACTAATCACCGCCTTGCAACTAAGTTGGCTATAATTCTCATGCCTTAATGGAATTTAAAGGTTACTAAAGTGAATCTGATGTTCGAGGTTACATTTAAAATGGGATCGATGTTCTTAACTTTGCCAAAAGGGTAGAACAAAAGTTCCTTTTTAAATTGTTGCAGGTATCACTAATGCTTTCTTTCACTGGACCCGCATAATTTTTCGTGTTTTATGGTAATTGGGCAGGTGGTCTCTGATAGCCAGCCACTTGCCAGGAAGGACAGACAATGAAATTAAGAATTACTGGAATTCCCACTTGAGTAGGAAAGTTCAGAGCTTTAGGAGGGTCAATAATGATAGTCTACCATTGATTGTGGACTTGTCCAATAATGTTGGCATGGCAAGCAAGCGCAAAGGTGGTAGGACTAGCAGATGGGCGATGAAGAAAAACAAAACTTTCTCTAGAAAAGATGTCGCGTCACAGCCAAAGAGACCCAACACCTCTTCGATCAGTGAAAAATTACCGGACGAAGTACCACTGCCCCAGACGCCCGATTTAGAGAGAGAGACGACAGTCCCTGGTGCTACATACGATCCATTGATTTTGGATGCATGTGTACAAGATACGGAGCAAATGGACCTTATTATTTCTAGTCCCTCCCAAGAAACTGGCGCAGGGGTTTTGGATTCACGAGAGCAGAAAAGTCTAGGATTGTGCGTTGGTGAGGTAAGCACAAACGAGACAAGTGGTGATTTAATGTCCTTTTCTACCGGGGAAGGGAAAGGAACTGATGAAATGTTAGGACCATATGGTTCGAGCATTGATGGTGAAATGTTGTGCTTTGATGACATAATAGACAACCAGCTAGTGGATCCAAATGGCGTTTTGGAGTTTAACGAGGAGAAGCAGGCTGAGATCATCTTTGTCACAGAACGTGGAGTCGATGAGCTACGTAGTCCTGAAGTGAAGATAGCGAGTGAGGACCAAGAATTTCTAAGTAATACAAGTTCAGATGGATCAGAGAGCTTCGAGTTACACTCCTGTACTGCATCTATAACGTCGTGTTTCGACGATAATTATGTAGCTGATTGGTCTTGGGAGGACATGGTTACAGGACATGAGTTATTTGATCAAACTGGAGACAATGACTTGTGTTGGCTGTGGGAGAGTAGTGATGGTGAAGCAGAAGTTAAGAAGGTAGAAGAGATGAAGTGTGACAAGAAAAATGCCATGGTTGCTTGGCTTCTCTCCTGAAATGCCTTGCCCTACCTGGTTTCTTTCTCACTGTAACTGTAGTCTTCCCTGGTTTGTTTCACAATTTCTTTTTCTTCTTTAGCCTTTGCTTTGCTGATTTGGCCGGTGTAGGGGAGTAGGGACGACTGAGGTCAAGTTGGGGGAATTTTGTTGTAATAAAACCTGTTGCTTTCCACTTGTAAATGCCCTGAGAGAAACGGTAGTTGGAGTGTTCCAAGTTTCAACTACTTCTTGTCCATATTGACAAGCACCTTCGTGAATTTATTATACGCACCTCCATCAGCATAAGTTAACATTATTGGGCGTATACTTTCTTATTGCAGGAAAACCATGTGCTTAGATTTCAAATATAGGCTAGATTTGAGCACAAGTAAGAGTGGGCAGACTTACTAGACCAGCTCCATTCTACAGCAAACAGAGTCATTCGCCAGGGTAGCAAAATAGAAACTCTGTTTTAGAAAATAAAAAAGAAATTCCACAAAACAAAATCCTCTTTATTATAATATATAATATTTGAATTTTCATAATTATTAAAATTCGTTTTAGTTTTAAATTAATGAATCAAATTTAAATTTATCTAAATATTTTTAAAATAATTTAATTAATTATATTAAAATAACGTTTTTTTCATATTTTTTTTCCATAAAATAACATCTCAAGAAGCTCAAGCTGTTGTCGTCTCCTAATCGGAGCATTTGGATGCATTCTGTTCACTCCCCAAAAGCCTGGAACTAGGCATTCAATCACTTCCCTGTCCCATCAGTAAATGCGTGGCACGCCAATGATTTTATACCATTTGCACTTTTGCACATGGCAGGTGAGGTTAATTGAAATGTTGACCAAATAGTTTCTGCTAGAGTATGATTAGGTTATTCACAGAAAAAGTCATCTTAAGATAAGGAACTGACATAATTTAATCAAGAGTTAAGTACTGGCAGACAACAGAAAAACACAACTAAATCACAATTTTTAAAGTGGTCTATTTTATAGTAACGACAAAATAATCTAATCAAGTTTAACAAGATAATATCAATATAATAATTAAAAAAGAACTCAACAAAGAAGTAAAAATAGAGATTTGCAGAAAAAAAAAATCTAAAATAAAGTAAAAAATTACGAGTCAAACTAACAAATAAATTTACTAATCACAAATATAGATTTACAAAATTGGACCTCTCGTCTAACAACAAATTGTCTAACAAAGATTCAAGATTGAAACTAAAGTTAATAAGCAAATCAACAAACTCATAGCTCAATCCCAAAATCAATCAAACATGGATGAGAATCATAAATGACTTGTTATCTCTATATTTTCTTTTCCCTTTTTGGTGGTTTTTTCACCTCCCAATAAACAAACCTATGTCTTCTCTTCTTTTATATCTTGGATTAAGTTTTCTGCAACATACGCTGTCACATATACACTCTGTAGGTGACCTTATCTCTCCCAGTGTCACTTGAATCACGGACATACATGATTACATATAGTCACACAGTCATTACATACGACGGCGTATGCACAATAGTGTATATTATCACTCTTCACACGATTCCAGAGACTTAAATAGTTGACCCACATAACTATATAACACTCTACACGGTCGTGTCACTCTTTAGAATAGTTTCATCCATCTTGTTTTCTGTTGTTAGTCATCCCTATGAACCATAAAGGCATCTATAATCACCGAAAGTCTCAAAATAGAATTGTTGCTTCCCAGTGAACCTTTCTTGGATTAGACAATAATCTGCGCACTAACCTAATAGCTTGTGCAATATCTTGTCATGAACACATCATAACATATATAAGGGACCCTAATATAAATGAGTATGAAACAGAAGACACACTATCATTCTTCTTTTCTATTAAGGGATACGCATGCTTGCTTTTCTTGAAGTGAGGCGCTAGTGGCGTGCTAATTGGCTTGACATGCTTCATATTGAGCCTTTCTAACAACTGTTCAATATTATCTTTCTTGTGACAACCACAGTTTCCCTTTCTTCCTGTCCCAGGTAATTGCCATGCCTAAATTTTGCTTTACAGGTCCTAAATCTTTCATATCAAAAGATTAGATAAGTTCACCTTCAACTTTTGGATTCTACCAACATCTTGACCCACAATCAGTATATCATCAACATATACAAGAAGAACGATAAAGTTCTCACCTATGAATTTCTTGAAATACCCACAGGAATTGACATAAGTTCGCCTGTAACCATAATCTGTCATAAAAGAGTCGAACTTCCGATACCACTGCCTTAAAGCTTGCTTAACCCACATAAACTTTTCTTTAACTTGCAGACCATATTCCCCTTGTCTTTAGCTTTGAAACCTTGTGGTTGCTCCTTGTATATCTCCTCTTCCAAATATCCATGCAAGAAGGTTGTTTTAACATCAAGCTATTCAAGTTCAAGTTCTAAATAAGCAGTCAAACCCAAAACTATTCGAATTGAAGTCATCTTGACCATTGGTAAGAAGATCTCGCAAATCTATACCCTTCTTTTGATATAACCCTTTTACTACTAGTATTGCCTTGTGTTTCAACAACTTATCACTATGTTTCATCTTTAACACCCATTTATTTTCCTTTATAGCTGTGAGCCAAAGATCCTTGTCATCACAAGATGCAACTTGTTACATATTCTCAGGCTCCACCTCAGTAGTAACCAGTAGATATTCTTCACTAAGGCACCTAATAGAAAGTCTTGTCTCCCTTGTCGACCTTCAAAGCTGTGTTTTATCAGCTGTTGGATCCGATTGTTCCCCCTCATTATCTTTAATAGTTTCATCTTCAACACTGTCTGAATGTGGTTTATGTAGCTCATCATTATCATAATATATTTGATTAACATTACTATGTGTTTCTTCACACACTTCATCTTTTTCACTTGCAGATTGCTAAGCATTGGAAGAAGAATTAATTATATCATAGGATGAGCTACTATGAGTTAATTTATCTTCTTTCAAAAGATCAGCACCTCTCTCGTGCTCCTAATATACCATGTCTTTATCCTTGACCACCTTTTGCTTCTCCATATCATAGATTTTGAAGCCAAATTGTTCATCATATCTTATAAAGATGCTAGGTATTGCCTTGAGTTAAGTTTCTGTCTCTAATCCTTAGATAAAAGTCTAAATAGCTTGTAGTGAAACATTCTTAGATGATGATATATAGGATTTTTACCACTCCACGCGCTCTCAAAATTCAAAAGAACTAAGGAAGCTTTATAGATCAAATAGACTAAAGTTCAAATTGCTTCACCCCAAAATGTCTTAGGCAGCTTGGACATTCTGAGCATGCAATTAACCTTCTTCACAAAAGTTTTGTTCATCCTCTTAACAACCCCATTATACTGTGGAGTCCCTAGTTTGGTTTTCTCATGTCTAATATCATGCGATGTACAGTATCTTCAAACGCCTTGGAAGTATACTCCCCCTAACTTTTTGTTTGTAGCCCCTTAACTTTTTATTTGTAGGCATTTCAGCTTCCTTTCAACTTTCCTTTCTACTATACTATGAAACTTTTTAAAAGTTTCAAATACTTGACTCTTGGCTTTCAACATATATACCTATATCTTCCTCGAAGCATCATCTATGAATGTAACCAAATATTTGTTACCTCCTACTGATACCTCAATGGGGCTACAAACATCTGATGCACCAACCTTAATAACTTCCCCTTCCTTATACATCGTTCCTACCAAACAATGATCACAAGGATTAAGGAGAAAAGAGTTTTTAACTAGGATAAGGGATTTACGAGCCAACAACTTTATTCACTTTTCACTCATTTGCCCCAAACTTCAATACCACAGATTTGGAGAAGTTTCCTCTTCAATTATGTACGTTTCTCCACCACCACACACCTTGAAGTGTGTCTTGTACGATGTATAACACAATTCTCCTTAAGCAACAGTCATTGCTCCCTTGGATAGCTTCCACTTTCTATCCCTGAAAGTATGCTTGAATCTTTCTCGATTTAACAAGTGCCTATAATAGATTCAACCTTAAACCATGAATTTGTTGTACATCTCTCAAGGTCAGCAAATATCTTATATTTATTTGAACTCAGGTATCAACCATACTGAAAATTTTAGCTGAACTTTGATTACACATCTTTACAGTCCCAAAATATCCGCTCTTATAATTTAAGAAGTACTCCACTTTTGGAACATAATGATATGATGCTCGTACGTTAATCAACCACTCAGAACCCGAATCACTGACATGAAAGCAATCAATTGTCATACAAACTAGGGATACCTCTTCATCCGTGCAATTGTACTCTTATCATCACCATCACTATGATGATCTTGCTTTTTCTGACCCTTCTTCCATTTATAGTAGAATCTCTTTATATGTCAAGGCTTATCGTATTAATGACGTGTCTTCACATCTTGACATTGTCAGACTTTAATTGGTTCTTAGACTTGTCATGTCTTTTGGGACTCCTACTCTTGCCACTTCCCCTTTTTTTTCACCAAGAAAGCCTACATATTGTCAACTCTCATCTCTTTTCCTCTGATTTCTTCGTTTAACATACTTTCTTTCATTACATCCAAGGAGACCACACCTTTGGGAACTGAATTGCTAATCATCACCATCAATGTCTCCTAGCTATCTGGAAACAAACTTAACAAGAACAAGGTTCGAAGTTTTTCATCAAGAATGATCTTCATTATTGTAAGTTTGTTGTTTATATCCTAAAAATCACTTAGATACTCCGACACAAATTTGACACAAATTTCCAAATTTCCAACTTCAAGTTTACAAGTCTTAATCAAAGAAGCCTTATTAGGATTAGTCTTCCTCTAGTAGAGTCTTCTAAATGTTTCCACAACTCAAAGGGATCAGCCTCTTGAGATACAGGTTGAATATGCTAATATCAATCCATTGTCAAAATATTTCCTAGAGTTTTTTTGCTTCAACTTCTCCCATTCTCTATCTGACATTTTTAAGGTTTTGAAGGAACATCATCCTTAACACCTTTATCCAGATCAATATGATCAAAGAGATCCTTACAATACAAAAGGTCCTCCGTCATGGGTCTCCAAATAGAGTAGTTTGATTATGTCAATTTAACCATATAGTTGTTTCCACCTTCCATTATGATGACTTTGATACTACTTGTTAGAAGAGAAAAGAAAAACACAACCGAAATGTAACTCTCTAAGAGGTTAAGGTAATAGCTACAACAAAATACTATAATTAAGTTTAATTAGATAATATCAGTATGAGAATAAAAAAAGTTAATAAAGAAGGGAACACAAAGATTTATATAGAAAACCCACCGGAGTAGAAGGAAAAATCACAGGTTAAACTGACAAGCAAATCCAATAATCACAAATAAGGATTTACAAGATTTGATCTCTCACTTCACAACAAGTTGCCTAACAAAGATTCAATATTGAAACTATAATTGATGTGCAACTCAACAAACTCACAACTCAATCCCAAAATCATTCAAACAAGGATGGTAAGTGGAAATTACTTACTCTTATACTATTCTCTTTTCCCTTTTTGGTGTTTTTTATGCCTCCCAATGAACAAACCTGTGTCTTCTATTTTTTTAATATCCCGAATTAGAATTTTTGCAACATACATGATTACATACATACCGTATTAGCGATCATGTCTTTTCTAGTGTCACTTGAGTTGCGGACATACACGATTGTCGAGAGTTACAGGGCAATGTATGCCATACGTAAGGGCGTGTACATGACTATGTATGTCTTCACTCTTCACACGTTCTTTCACATGGTTCTAGAGACTTAAACGGTTGATCCACACAGTCATGTAAATCAAGGACACGGGTGTGTAGCATCCTATAGGATTGTGTCTCTCTAAAAGAGATTCATCCATCTTGTCTTCTCTTATTTGTTATCCTAACAAACCGTAAAATGTCTATGATCATCGAAAGTCTCAAAATAAGGCTGAACACTCAATATTAAGTACATATGACACCTATGCGATTGTTAATTTCTCATTTAATTTAAACTATTGCATACCATTTTAATGTTTAATCAAATTAACAAAAATCTTTTGTCAATTAGTTATTATTATGTTATCATCTTATTTATCCTATAAAGCGTTTTAGATTCAACATAAAAAAATGACAATTTCACTTGTATGAATCAAGGTATTTCTTAGACCACCAAACATTATTTATTAATTGGAAGAATCTACGTTGGTATAACATAACAAGAAGCCCTTTTACAAGTTAAAAAATATGGTTTAACGTAAATTATACCTTGTTTTTCAAAGTCCACAAAATAATTTTTTTGTAGGATAAATTAAACGATAATCTAACTACAATTGATGAAAGAGGGATTTTTGACAATTTAATTAGATTTCAAGGGGCTATATAATAAATTTAGTAATATTAGAGAGTAAATCGAAAAACACAAAGGCTATGTATTATTAGGTTGTTGAACTATTTCTTTCTATTCATATTACAAGAACAACATTCCAACGTTATTTCATATATATGTTCAATTTACAGGAGTTCCTAGTTGTCCACTAATTAAAGATTCTATGATGTTCTTTATTGACTGCTTCAGTTTAGTATTCAATATTTTATAAAATAATTGCCACAAAACATTGAAGGGAAACCAATAAATAGACTACAAATTTAAGATTTGAAGGATTAATATTTTTTCAACTTAAATTAAAAAGAAAGAGATTTTCATGCCAAGTTTTATATACTTTGATTATTTTGTTATTATCATGAAAATCTACATATTCTAATTAATTAATTTCTTCTTAGGATGACCAAAAGTTAGTAATTATATGTGATAAAGTAGTAATTTATTTTTTTGGTCTTTGCCAAAAGTGATAATCATTTATATGAATACGCTTAAGAAGTGGTTGAGTTGGTGGAGTGTGGGTATTGTTATTTTTGACATCAATGTTTTGATCCCACATTGGTGGGTTACTAATACCAACTTTTATCCCATATTGATAGATTATCAAATGGTGAGTAGTTTGAGAGCTATAAATAGGAGCTCTCCCACATCGAAAGTTTATGAGTTTGGAAGGGAGGTTGATAGTTATAAAAAGGAGCTCTCCCCTCCTATTGTAAACATTCCAAAATTTGTATCTCTTCTCCCACATTAAATAAAAGCGGGTCATTTGAGTGGTGCTCCGAAGACGTAGGCATAATTGGCTGAACTCCGTTATTAAATTTTTGGGGTGCGTTCCTTCCTTATTTCTTTTATTCCGCATTTATTGTCTTGTTTGTTTGCAAGTTGTAGTATAGTATTCAACATTATTTTTCAGGTATATCTGTAGTGTTGTGTTCAATTTATTTAGGTGTATTTACTGTTCATGTGTGTACACTGGTTAGGTTGTGATAAATACACCGTGCATGTAATTTCTATCTAGGAGGTCGGGTTTTAAGTGGAACCGTTTGTGATCCCTCCACCCTTTTCTGGAATTTTACATGGAATGGTAATACTACCTTAGAAATTCGTTTGGTGATCTTTTCTGGGTATTACCGAATCGGTTCACTTCATTAGTTATTTACCATAGAGGAAAAAATTACCCGATTTTTCCAACAAGCGGTATCAGAGCTAAAGGTTCATCATTGGTTTGCTTGTAATTTTTGTTATATTAAATACTATATTTCGAGTCTGCAATGACCCAAAATGATCAAGAAATATTAGGGACATCGGCTTTCTCGTCATCATGGTCGAGGATTCCGTTGTCAAGTTTGAAATTGGCGGTGGAGATATTTGATGGTACTGGCCATTTTGACATGTGGTAAGGGGAGGTTTTGGACTCCCTTTTCCAACAGGGTCTTGACATTGCCATTGAAGAAAAGAAACCAGAGGATGTTGAGGATAAGGATTGGAATATCATAAATCGGTTAACTTGTGAAACAATTTGATCGTGTTTGTCTAGAGAGCAGAAGTATGCTTTCAAGAACGAGACTTCTGCACACAAATGTTGAAAGGCGTTAGGAAGGACAATCTGTATTATTACCAAGGTAGTACAGTGATTGAGATGGTAGTAGCAGCAACTTCAAGTAGTAAGAAGGAAGTAGAGGTAACAAAGCTGTGGCATATGCGTTTGGGACATGTTGGTAAAAAATCTTTGCAAACTCTTGCCAAGTAAAGATTGTTGAAAGGCACAAAGACTTGCAAATTGGAATTTTGTGAGCATTGTTTTGGGACAACGAAGAGTGAAATTTGGCATTGCTATCCATAATATCAAGAGAATTCTAGATTATGTGCACTTAGATGTATGGGAACCTTTCAAGACTCCGTCACTTGGAGGAAGACATCATTTTGTCACTTTTGTTGATGATTTTTCCAGAAGAGTGTGGGTGTTTACTATGAAGAACAAGGATGATGTGCTTGGGGTTTTCCTTGGATGGAAAGCTCAGGTTGAAAACCAGACGGGAAGGAAGATCCAATTTCTCCAAACAAACAACGATGGAGAATACAAGATGATCCTTTTCTAGAAGTATGCCAAGAGTGTGGCATAGCTCGACACTTCACAGTTAGAAAAACACCACAACAGAATGGGGTGTCAGAGCATATGAACAAGACATTAGTGGAGAAAGTTCATTGCATGCTGTCTAATGCTGGGTTAGGCATAAAATTTTAGGCTGAGGCTGTGAC
>JANTPM010208575.1:0-17140 GCA_025434745.1 Erythroxylum divaricatum
CCATTTTATCCCATTCTTGAACCTAACATAAACAAGGATGGAACTAACCTTCAACAAGTAGTTTCTCTTCTTTTTCCCCTCCCTTCAATCTTCCTACGGCTCTCCCTTTTCCTCTTGGTCGAATGCTCCTTCTTCCTTAGCTCACGTTTTTGCTTTCCTTTTCTTACGACACTTGCTCCTCTCTTCTTTTAATTCATTTATTCCTAATGCCCATTCCTTCCAATAATGCCCTTCACTTACAAGGACCTTCCCATTTTGCCCTCATTTTTGTCTTATATGGCTCTACACATCCAAGCCCACTTCAAATAAACCTAACTTAATCCGAACCCTTCATTCTAATTCAAACTCTAATTCCCAATCATACTTGCTAATTCCAATACTCAACAAATATATATATATATACAATTAAAACACTTAAAGCAAAATAAAGAGTAATTAAAGGAATCGAATAAATAAATAAATCAATAAATAGTTAATTAAATAAATGAAAAAATTTTCGGGGCCCAACATAAGTACATGAACCCATTAATGAACCCAAATAAATAAACTATAAATGAACTCAAAACCATACATAGATTCAGACATCCCCCAACATGTAAGCAAAACAATTCAAAATACTGACTTGAAAAGCTACTTTGGTAATTATATTCTCATCAGCACTCAAAAAGTCTGCAAACATAAGGGATACATCTTTATATTATCCTCGCATTTTTTATGGACATATAGTATGTGACAATGTAACATCAATAAATGAAAAAAATCTGAACGCACAGTCTCATTATCACACACTCGTACTGAAAAACATTCTAAAAAAACTACATTTGAGACTTTCGTAAAAGAAAAATCTCAGTAGAGTGACAATCGTGCATCATCAGATATTAAACTGACCTCCCGAGACATGAAAACCTCATGTATCTACCTTATGGCAAGTTCATTGCACAAAAATTCACTCAAAAATAGCTTTATAATGTCTCAATTCCTTTTCTGATCGCCTATCATGCAATCCCAAACACTGAATATGAGATCCAAGATACAAAAAGTTGAAACATCTCCTTTACATGATGTCCAAAACATGAAAATTAATTCAAAATCGGATTCAGAATACCTTAATTCCTTTTTTCTATAGTTAAACTTTAATTTATTTCTAATGTAATAAATCCAAAAAAATGAGAAAACTTACTTTATAAATTTTTCGAACCAAAAAACTTACCCAAAACATGTCAGGGTACCCTTACGGGAAATCTAGAATTTTTGTGTTTTTATTAGGAATTTACTATAGCAATGTTTGACATAGGCGACATGTCAGTGCGCGTGGCGCTGCTCTACGCATGTGCGACACATGCTAGCGACGATGCCAATCAAATGCCTCTGGTGTGTGCTCGTCATGCGCAGATGTCTGGCTACTTTCGCCTCCATGTGTCTCCCATCAGCCGGTGCCACGTGGATAACCCGGATGGGCTTTTGTGCGGCATGCGCTCACCGCCCCATGCTCGTGGGAATGCGAGTCGCAAGTCGCTTATGTGTTGAACCCGCAACACTTGTCCGTCGCTCTGTGGAACGATGTGTCATGTCGCTATTGGCGCATATATGCATGCACCCTTGTGCATTGTAGCACAGTCAGGCGTGTGCAGTTGTCTCCGCCTAGTTTCGACGTCGGAGGTTATTTTTAACGTCCCAAGACTCCATTTTTCACTCCGTTTGGCTCTTTTTTTGTAGCTAGCCTTATGTATACTACTTTTATGTAATTATATACGTAAAAAAACAAATCAAAAATGGAGGATAACCATATGAGATGAAAAACCAAAAAACTTTCATTTCCAACGATCCAATCACGTAACCGCTCTGATATCATATGTAATATGTAGTATAGACGTTATTATGTACCCCGGATCTACATGAAAGGATTAAAAATGAAGGTAATATAGAATACATGATTTCGGTTCCATCTTTGATTTCGATATCCATTTTGAGCTCCAAACGTCTTCTAATCTCCTGGGACCTTTAGATAAAGTATTTCTCAACATAGGGTTTAGGCCTTTATATAGTTTTCTCAATAAGTAAGTTCCCCTAACGAGTCATGGATTCTTTATGCTTACAATTGATATGAGCAACTGCAGGAGATCTTAACCTTTATATAGCTTCCATATCGGACTTCCCCATCACAAGGTCGATATGGACTAAGTCCACACTAAAAGGGATCTATTTTTCACACGGACTTCACCCCATTAATCTAGATAATTTATTTGGTCACTTTATTATCTTTATCTGGATCAAATTACGTAACTTAACCGATAATTTATTTAAAAATCAAAAAATGCAATTAATGTTATCCAACATTATGGAAAAGGACAAATAATGTCCAACATGTACAAGCAAAATTGATTTATTTTTTCAAATTTCTTGTAAAGAAACTTAAAAGTATCCGTTTAAATTTATACAATCATCGAACTATTCTAATACCACATGTTAGATATAACATGAATCTTAGTAATCTACCCAGGATTAACCATAAACTTATGTAAACAAAGAAAATATAGAAAATTACATATTTTGTTATCCATTACTTGATGAATAAGTTGCGAAATTGCTTGAATAAGCTGCTAGATTCTTTAAACAAGTTGCTTGACTTATGAAGAAGTTGCTTTACATATGAACAAGTAGTTGAAACCTTCAATTAACCTTTATAAAAATTATATAATTTTATGTCAATAATGTCTTTTTATGTCTTTTTTAATACATTAGTCTCTTAAGGAGTTAAAGAAACTATTCATCCACGAACTTATTTAAGCAGGTTACTAGAGACTAGGATAACTATTTCCTGTAATCTTATTAGATCTATTATCACAGGCCTAATAGATATTGAACTTTAGCCTACTTGATCATATTTTTTAGGGTTAATTATCAAAAAATTCAAACTTTCGTCAATTTTTTAATTATAACCCGAACTTCAAAACGTAGTAATAAAATACTCAAATTTTTAATTTTTTCAATTCTAGCTGACGATGTTTTCATTAAATTTGTTGATGTGACTTATCACGTATTTCAAAAACCTTAACTATTAATACTCGTAAGCTAAAATTAACACAATAAATGAAGATTAATGAAACGATATTGTTTGATCATATAATTAAAACGACATCGTTGTTTTAAAAAACCTAAATTAGATTACACAGCTCAATCAGATTACGCAGGCCTGACGATTTTATACTTTGATTTCAGTTTTTTTTTCGTTTTCAGTTTGTTTTCTCAACATCCTCATCTTCATATTTTCAAATTACTGGATGCCCTCACACCAAGAGCATCTGGAGAACAAACTAAAAACGAAAAACTTACTATGTAGTACGTTATAATGAGAGAATAGTTTGAAAAGTCATAAGAACAAACAGACAACAAAATGCTGAGGGTATCGGGAGAACAACAGATAGCATCATACTAAAATTGAAGAAAATTAAAAGTTTAAGCATTTTATTACTACTTTTTAAAATTTGTGCTAGAATTGAAAATATTAAAAATTTAGGTATTATATTGCTACTTTTTATAGTTCGAGCTATTATTGAAAAATTAAGGAAATTTTGACTTTTTTATAATTAACAAAAGTTTTTATTAGGCTTATTTATTATCTTTAGCCCAAATCAAAACCAAAATTTTGATTTGAATTTTTATAAAAATTCATAATACATAGTTGTCTAGAAGGAATTTAAATTCCAACATAACACGAAGCAGTTCAAGAAGTTTCCTCCAATTCTTCCCGATAATTTGTAGTTGATGGGAGGTTTGTTGGTAGCTTGTTGGAAGGTTCCTTCCGGTACAAATTGGTGGCCACGGACCAGGGTCTCATAGTAGTGTGAGGCATTTTGCGTGGTTTATCAATGCTTACTTGGTCCGTCCATTTGGACTTGGACCGCCTAAATTATCTGGAGGGTTACTTGTCAGGACTGTATTCTCTACCCAAGAACATGATGAACTCAGTCCTATTTAGTGTTTCAACATTACTAATGGGTTTAATTCGAATGCATGGGCTAAAAATGAAATTTAGGAAGGTCTTTTTAATGCAATGTAGAGTTGCGGATGCCAGTTTTTTAAGTCCAACTTTTGGAATTTTTTCTCTAAATGTACTTGATAATCCTTTGAAAATGTATTGTTAAATTATTATAATTTAAAATATCATGCTTTGGCATGTTAAAAGAAATTTGTCTCAGCCCTGTCGCTGGATGTTTTAATTAACTGGCAACTAGCAAGTATTATGCTAACTTCTCTTGTAAGAGTTTGGGGTAGCCGAGATTTTACCTATAAATGGAGAATTAGTTGGGCCTTCAATAATGAGGTGCGCCTGCTTGACCCACTTGTAAGATGATGTGTCAATTAAACCCTCGAAGAGATGTGCCAGCTTAACCCATTTACAAGGTTTCTTCAAATTAAAAAAAAAAAAACTGGCAAGTAGCGAATAGGCGATTTTGGACCGAACCAGCATTGGAAAATCAGGAGAATCTAAATGCTTGTAGGTCCCTTCACATTTCGCTTAGTGTCATGCCATGACACTAACATAAGCTGTGCCACTTGATACCAGTCTTTGTTAAAGGGGACGAGAGATCTGATGTGTCCATTAATTAATTTCAATCTTGTGCCACCAGATTTCATCCGTGGAACACATCCCATCTCTTGTTAAGGACATTTACATACAGTTGCGGGTCGCATTGTCCTTCTCTTTTTCTAAGGGGTGAATTATAAAAGGAATTCTAAATTTTACTATAATAATCTAATTTTTAAAAGTTGTATGAAAATATTTTAATTTTTAATTTTTATAAATCAATCTGCTATTAAACTATTACGAATATGGTTAGTCGCATCATCTCTTTTTTTATATGATTGACACATATATAATTATTGTCTAGTATCAAATTATAATTTATTTTAAAATACTAAAATAATGAATAACAAAATTTTAATTTATAACAACCAAAACTCCTAGCATTCTCCTTGCGCATTTTTAATATTGCAAGTCAATTCCCATTTTTGTTCCAAAATCTGCGACCAATCAGCGTTTGATTCGATTAAGATTTGTTTGGGGTCTTAATTGCTCAATTAGATCCTTTTTGCTTTGCAATTGATGTGTCTCGCTCTAATTAGATCGTGGATATTTTGCTTGCCTAATTTGCGAGTGAGAAGATATAATACAGAGGGAACGAAGGAGCTGAGCAAGATCAGTAATTTTGTTTCTTTGCAAAAGACACTAATTCATCGATAAACGCTTACTGTAGTTTTGTTACGATCTCCTCAACCTTTTTCAATGTTCTTATTTGTTAAAAAGCAATTTGGATGTAAATTTCCACTGATTCCCTGAGAAACGTAAAAGAATGAAATGGAAAGGATTGTACAGTCCTTTGCTTAAAATACTATTTTTAAAATAAATTAATATTTATTTTTAAATATTAATTGACATATAGCAATGATAGTATAAATGTCAATCATGTGGAAAAATTTAGATGAAAGGATACGTTAGAATTGAAGAGCTTTATATTGAGTGGAACTAAGATTAAATACTTAGAATATAACGTTTCAAGTCATAGGATAGCTTTCGATGTAGAGGTAAAGATTGCTTCAAAAGTTATACTACGAAAAAAGAATTTTAAGTGCTTAGGGTCCATCATCTAAAGTTATGGACAGAATGATCAAGATATTAATTGCTATATTAGATCAAGATATATAACTTAAATTGAGAAGTGCATCAAGAGTTTTATATGACAAAAAAATATTACTAAAGCTCAAAAAGTAAATTCTATCATTTAAAGATTAGACCGACCATATTATATTGGACAAAATGTTGGCCCATCAAATAAGTTCATAGTCATAAGCTAATGATAAAGGAGATGAGGATGCATCGTTAGATGTGTAATCTTATTATAAGAGATAAGATCAAGAATATATTGATAAGAGACAAATTAAAAATGGCAAGTATTAATGAAAAATTAAGAGAAATAAAGCTTAGGTGATTCGTACATGTTAAAAGGAGACACTCTAACACTCCAATGAGAAGATACGAGAAAATAATAATTAGAGAATATAACAGGGGGAAAAAGGACGGCCTAAGAAGAATTAAGAGAAACTAATAAAAAACGATACGACTTTGTTCGAAATTATTGAGAATATGGTCTATAATAGAAAATTTTGGCATATTAGTATAAAAATAAAGGATCTCTCTTAGAGAGGTTATTCTCATTCTGTTAGTTCATTTAAACTTTTTTTTTTCGAGTCTTTCATTTGATAGTTAACCTTAATATTTGGATTATATAATACTTCCCTCCTAGTTTTTTAGCTTAAACAATTTCTTACTTAACTAATTTCTTTCTTGTAATAATTGATTTGATTTATTCTTGCATTTGTCTTTTTTGTTTATTTGTTTATTTATTTATCTATTTATATCTTTATTGTTAATCTTTACCATGCTCTGTATGTACTGTATTATGTATTGCATTACATTTTTTTATATTTTTATTTATATGTATGCATTTATATTTTGTATTATCATCATTTTATATCACATATGGGTCTATTGGAATAACCTCTTTATTAGGTAGGAGTATGACTATGTACTGCTGAACCTTCCCAAATCCCACGTTTTGGCTCTCGTTGGATGTTATTATTGTTGCTGTATCTTTTGCCATCCTTATATTACAATATAATTTTACTTAAAAAAATGATAAATCCTATTAAAACAAAATAAAGAAAAAAATTATGTAAGGAATGCACAAATTATCAACAACAAAATTGATACTAAGCATAGCATTTTAAATAATTGAAGTTTCATCATAAATTAGAAAAGGCTCTATATATGAGCAGTTATTTTGATCTGCTTTATTCTCAGTAGTTTAATACCATAGTTTAATCTACAATCAAAAGTACACTTTAAACCTTAATATTCACATTAGAATACAATTTCAATCTTAACATTTTGAAATGTTCAATTTGAATAAAATATTTTCAAAATTTTTATAACAAACTTTAATAGACAAAAAATTTGGAAAGATTAGATATCCATTAGTTAAATATCATATCAATATTAATGTGACTTATCTATTATTTTTCTAAGTAAAAAATAGGTTGACTTATCTATTATTTTTCTAAGTAAAAAATAGGTTCAAATATCACGTGATTGAAACGTACTATCTAAAATATATAAAAGTGGTAAAAAAATCTAAAAGTTGGTATACTTTCTTTCCCATTCTCAATCTTTCATGAAAAATTAGAACTTTTTTCATTGCACAAAAGAAGTATCAAAAAATAAAGAAAGTCTGACCAACCCAAAATATACTCTTTAAGACCATCAGTTTCCTCTCTAAGCGCTTTGCTTTTACATCCATCTGGATTTAATTTTCATCATTCTAGTCCTTTGCATCATTGATCAATTGTATTCCCTCTAAAGCCTAAATTGAAAAAGGTGGATCTTTTTTTTTCTCATTCTAGGGTTTGATTTTTTTATTTTTTTTGAAAATGAAGAAAATGAAATTTGAGACAAAACTGGTTAGATTCAGTATGTTATTGTCTTTGAGTAAGTAATGATCAATTTGATTCATGATTGGTGTTGGGTTATTGTCTATTTTTCATTTATGTTCAATGGTGGCTTGGGTTCTGAGTCTGTCACCTATGTTTGAATTGTGACTACTTCCCTACTTTGCCAATTGAATGACTCCAACAAGTTTGTCAATAGTTTCATTACTTTCGTATGAAGAAGAACTTTTTTTTATCTATATCTTCAAAGTTTTTCCAGGTGATCATCAAAATCATTTTTTAGATAAAAGTTATATTCAAAAAATTGGTATCATATTTAAAATTTTCAATTGCTTATCTTAATGGCATTAATTACAATGACATTCTTCTTTTGAACTGAGACGCATCAGGAAAAAGAAGTTGATGGAGGAATTTATATTTGGTTTTATGCCCTATAGCCAATTAGTTGGTTTTAGTTTAGTATCAAAATAATTTAAAGGCATTCTTTATCTTATACATACCAAGATGTATATAATAAATTCTATGAGATAAATAGACATTGCAAAGAAAACTGTAACGTGATTCATTTTGCATTTATATATTATGTCTAATGACTAACACATATTATATTTTTCTTTATGAAGGAAGTAGTCGATTTCATAGGATAAAATATGAAGATACTTAAATAAACATGTGTGTGCTTGTTAGAGAATAAGTTCACTAAACTAACCCTATATGGGAAATCTATTGATAACATTACTTTTATGTCTATAGAAATTTTCATTGTGATGATTGTATAAGTGATACTTTGACTTAATTCTCTAAAGTTATCTTGTATAGGAATTTCTATGTTTTGATACCACTCATGACCTATGCTAGTCAAGGATAGCTCAGTCAGTAGTCATTAGATATAGAATGAACTATATGGAGGGAGTTGAGTGATCAAGAATTGTAAAATCCTTGGACAAGGTGGAATGACATTTTGTAAATAGTTTATAAATGTCATTAATTGAATCAATAGCTAATGGTGGAGAACTAATATGATTAGACTCAAAATAGAGTTGACATTAATTTTATGCTCTATGTCTAATCAGAACATTGTATGATGAAAAGATTGAATTATACGAAAAACTCATACATAGAAAGGTTACTAAAAACTACTTTGACATTCCTAAATAGTTGGGTAGTTATGATGTATCTAGATGCTAATCTTGATCTATGAATATAAATTATTTAATTGGATAATTAAAAATAAATTAAAGGAGTTCTCAAAGTTTACCTTATTTGATACAGTTGATACTAAGTTAGTGATCAAAATTTCCTAGACAAAGGTTATATTTGAGAAGAGTTCTCAAAGTTTGATAGGAAAAATTGTATGTCCATTATGTAATTGTACTATTAATCTTTGTTGACAATTTGGTGTTAAAGTTTTAGAGAAATGTCAACATCATATGAATGAAAATATATATTAAAATCTTAAGTTGGCTAATGTCTCATAAACTTTGATGACAACATGTAAGATGTACATCAACACCATGATAGTGAGGTGCAAAAGGTTATATGGAGTCAAGCTGAAAGATATAGTATCTTAATGAAATTATTTTACTCAATTTATCCTATTAAAACCATAAACATGGACATCAATTAAGGGCTTTTCTATAGAATGATAATATTTATCATTAGAAGAAATGATTGTATGACTTTTCTTGTTTATAGATGACATGATAGAGATTTTATATATTTCATGTTTATTGCGTGATAAGAAACAAAATGTTAAGCAAAAGTAGTTGATCCATGTTTAAATAGATATTTTGTATGTGTTGGATGAAAAGAGATTTATGTTTAAAATAATTGGAAAGAATAAAAAATTGGATAATCAAGACCATCCTTTTGTGCTATGATAGTTATATCAACATATTGAGAACCATAAACTTACAAACAAGGATATACAAATTTTTTAATTATGAATCATATGAAACTTGTTAAGTTGAAGAATATTGTGTCTCTCATTGTTACAATATATTCCTTTTATATATGATACAATTGGCTAGCATAATCTCTGTTGATATCAGCTTCCTAATCTTTTTAGTTAATGGTTCTAACTATGCTTTTCACAGAAGCTTATTACGGGAGCAACTAAAACATATTCACCATTTAAAAATCTCCCTTTTGATAATCTTATGAGACTTGAACAACATCATGTATGATTTTAAACCAGAGTAAACATTTTCTTGAGAAATCATAATGTAGATTTTAGGTAATGTTATAAGGAGATTGAGGTAACTGATCTCATATTCAAGGGTTACTTTTATATCTAGACTAATAAACAAACTAAAAAATAAAAACTTGATAAAGTCTTTATTAGTAGTGAATGTTCTCTAAATTTCCTTAATAGTAAATCCATCTTCTTTAATCCAAAATTCTCTAATCATTGTCCTATCTTAGTTTATAACATCTCTTTTACACTAACAAGAAAAGCCTCTCATTTTAACTAAATCACTACCTATTTGAGGTAAAAGGGTTTTAAAAAGTAATATGAAAGGTTTATCCTCATAATCCCAGGGCACTAAGGCATTCATTTGTTTCAAGAACCTACACATAAAGAAGCAAGAATTCAAGTGTTTAAATAAAGTAAGATACAGTGACACTTAAGCATCTTTATTAGAAGCAAAAAAGAAGTTGAAGCTTATCCAATATAAGTTTTATTATAGTCTTAGAGATACTCTTCTTATCAAAGAAGAGAAGAAAGTCACTAGGAATGCTCAAAGATGTGGAAATTCATTACTCACACCTCATGCAAAAATTAAGAATCATATATATGAAATAGAGGGGTAAAAACACCTTTTACTTTCACATATCTGTTGCAGTGAAGAGAAACACACAAAAAATTCTTTAGTCAAACAAGACTGTGGTGTTGCTCATACATAAGAGGAATTGAAATTAGAACTTTAAATGCTTCTTAAGCACTTTGGGAAAAGCTGAAGTAGAGAACTTTAATGCAAGTTTGTTAAAATCTTTTTTTGTTCAACCAAAAGAAGTCAATATATTAATCAAAACTTTCACTCCATTAGATATAGAGGAAGTAATGTTTGATCTTAACCTTAGTAAGTCTTCTAGCCCAAATAAATTCAATGAACACTTCTTTCAAAAGCCATGGCCAGTTAGGATTAAGTAATTGGAGCAACTTTAGAATTCCGTGAAAAGTGTAGGATGTTCAAGGAAATATATTAGAGTTTCACAGGTCTTATCCCTAAAAATCAAAATCTAGACCCCATTAAGGATTATAGGTTTATATTACTTAGAAATTCCCTATATAAAATCATCCCAAAGTTGATCACTTCAAGGTTTAATAATGTGTTAGATTCAGTCCTTAACAAAGCATATAGAGCTTTCCTTTATAGAAGACTATTAGGGGACAATATATTAATTGTAAAAGAACTACTGAAAAGTTATGAAAGAAAGAACAAGAAAAGGGATGCTATTATCAAGGTGGACTTCAACAAAGTGTTTGGTTTAATATATTGAAGTTTTGTTCTAAATTTACTTAAAGCTTTTGGCTTTTTAAGAATATTCATACCCTGGATTAACAAATGCATTTCAATAATATCATATAAAATATTAATTATCCCGACATACCTATTCAAAGTTGGGAAAGGATTAATGTAAGGGGACCTTTTCTCCCTTTTACCTTTTCATCCTTTGGATGTACGCACTGTTTAGAATGATAAATAATTCTATCAAGATGAAAAATTGTTCTAAATTCCATTGTGAATGCAAAAGGTTAAGACTATTTAATCTAGCTTTTACATACAACCTTCTTTTGTCTAAAGTTAATGACAAATCAATTAGCTTGCTAATGGCCACATTGAATTCCTTTAAACTATTTTGAGTATGAGCATTAATAGGAATAAGAACTTTATGATTGTCTTTACAGGTGCTAAGAATATAGCTCTATGACTTTTGTCAATTTCTAACCTACAAATTAAGGATCATCCTTTTGACTATTTAGGAATACCTATTACCATAAGAAATTTAAGATTCAATAGATGTGCTCCTCTGTTGGAGAAGGTCCTAAAACGTATCAATTGTTGGTGCAATAAAACTTTTTCACTTATGGGCAAAGTTTAATTGATAAAATTAGTACTTTTGCATAATTATTGGTTAGGTCATATTTTCTTAGGCAAAAGAGTATCTATGACAATAGAAAATCAGCTAAGAGGTTTTTTATGGGCTGGAGACCTGAAAATCAAAGGTTTTACCAAGGTAAAATGATATAAGGTATGCCAACCTAAGGTAACAAGTGGTAAGGCATTGTTATGATGGCTTTTTCCAATAAAACTCTAATCTAATAGACTTTAAAGTTTGCTAATTAGCAAGGAGGCTTTATGGGTTCAATAGATGCACCATTATTTCTTAAAAGGGAGAAGCTTAGGGAAACCAATGTCAAAGTTAGTCATTTATGGTTTACGACCTAATTAGTTAAACTAGGGATTTATTATCCACAAATATAGCTTACAAAATCAACAATAAAGAGCTAGCATCACTATGGTTTGATAATTGGAGTAATGCAAGCCCTCTATTTAAAACTAAACTCTACCAAGATTAGAAACACCTCTACCTTGATCACTCAAAAGAGAGAATGATTATCACTGGTAATGAATGGGAATTTAATGCTCACATGTTGCAGAGTTGTTTCTTTCCCTATGAGGCGGTGCTGATTCATATCATCATCATCATTACCCAGTCTGAAATTTCACAATGAAGCGGAGTCTGAGGAAGTCTGATAGTATGCAGCCTTACCCCTACATAATAGAGAGACTGTTTCCGATGGACCTATATACAAATAAGACAATAATATGAATGATGCAGATAGATAAAATTAAGAAAATAGAATAACAAAACAAGACAAAAAAGTTAATACGAAAATCAATAAAAGGATAAAGTAGTTGGTTAATAATACCAAAACACCATATAGGTAAATTCTCAAACTTTTTTTTTTATAGAAGATCTCTAAGACCTCGTGAAAAGAAGGTTAATTGGTATGATGTTGTTTGGTTCAAGAATATGCTTCGTAAAGTGTCCTTTATGTTATGACTCATTTTCAAACAAAGGGTTAGAATTTTGGACAACCTGAAATTCATTAATACACTCCAACTATATTGGCTTTGTAAAATAGAACGTGAATCTTAAGCTCGTTTTTTTTTCAATTTGGAGTTTTCCTCCTTCATTTGGAGACACATTAGGCATTATGTTTTTAACTTGGTCAATGTATTTGTTATTACGAACACCATCAAACTTATGTTCACTTTATAATACCTTTAGGCTTTCTTTTTAATTAATTTTAAATGCATTAATCATGATTTTTTTTATCAACTTAGCTCTCATTAAAAAGTGGATCTATTTTTTAAAAAATTACTTTATAATATTAATTAAATATTATTTCTTTATTTACGAAATGTTTGGTTAATTCCCTAGGGAAATTTTCTCGAAAATTCTATTTAAATTAGTTTGAAAAATGAAAAAGAAATATATATTTTAACAAATGAAAATAATTTTTATAATGTTGATCCTTCTGAAGTAGCATCTTTCCCCTCTAATAGAAGGGCATTTTAGACATATTATAAAGTTTTTGTCACGGTAATAAAAACGGATGATACATATGTAGAAATTTTAATGATTTTTTATTAGTAGATTTTACGCTTTCTTTCCTTTCTACTATAAAAAGAAAAAAGAGTTCTATGTACAACAACAAAAAAACATAAGAATTAAATATTTTTATAATTACTTCAATTTTATTAATCTACATATTAAGATCTACGAAAAATGCATACTTATATAACAATGTTAGAGAAAAAAACTTTAGAATTATATTCAAATTGTCCTCTGGAAGTTCTACAAAATTTGGCAACATTCAAACTTGGTTTAAATTTTTTATAATTTTCAAATTTTTTATTTTTATAAATTTATTTATTTATATATATTTAGAAATTTTATTAAAGGTTTATTGGATTGTTCTAAATAAATATAAAAACATTAGGTCAAATTTTTTAGAGGAGTAGAAATTCGTCATATTTAAATTTTGTAACTAACTCGGATACAAATGTGCATATTTGATAAATCTTGATATTTGGTTTTACAAAATGAAGGTTGAAATGTATTAGATATTTTATTCATCATAATTTAAGATAACTAAAAAAAATTATTTTTTAAAATAGTAAAATATATATTAATAAACTTAAGTTATGTCTTGATCCTTTAAAAATAAATTTATTCAGAATAATTTATATCATGCCTTAATGTTTTAAAAAGTATTATTTCAAATTAATATAAAGAGCGAGTTATTTCCATTAGGGTTTGTCAAGTATCATTTAATTGCACAAGGATGTTAATAAATTTATGTTATGTTTTAATCTTGTAGATATCTTTATTCAAAATAATTTATATTAAATATTATTTCAAATATATATAAAGTACGAGTTATTTTTATGAACATGTATTATGTATAAAGGATTGGTTAAAAAAAAAAAACTCTTCTTAGAAAATAGCTTGGCATGGAGTAATTTGGAGCATGAAATTTCTTGCAAAAATCATCAGCTACTTCATGTGACCTATCTAAGTAGAGGTCGGGAACATTACATAGGATGACTTTCCTTAACCTACCACCTACCTGTTGGCTGTTGCCTATGCAGAGCTGGTCAAGAGTCTCTATCCCATTTATTCTTCAATTATATTGCATGTACTCGGCTTTCATACGCAATAACTTCCAATGATGTTGTAAAGTTAGAAGAAACAAGCTTTTGTTGGATGGAGTTCTTCAGGAAGAGGTATGTTTAATACCATTTTTACTACACTTTGAAGGAGAGAAATGCCAGGCTTTTTCCAAGGCTTAAAAGGAACGAGGAACAGGTGACAGTGGAATTAATCAGCTGGATAAAGGAGCTGTAATTAAAAGTATAATTCCACTTGATCAGATAATCTGTGGATCTGAAGTGGCAGCCCCTTGGAACCTATAAAGAGCTCAATACCTTGCAATAGAGATGGATAGTCGTTTAATGACTCAAGAAGATAGCTCAGAACAAGCTAGCTACTGCTTGAGCTCCTCCACTGTTCCTTTTCTAAGCAAATAGGCTCCATGAAAGCTGGGATTTGGATGATCCGCTGAAAATGAAAAAACTGTTATACACGAGTGCTTTATTCCACCAATCAAGATTTAATATATAAAAATATAATTATGCTCTATTTGCTGATACTTTATTAAAGGATAATGAGTAAACGTTTTATTCTACCAACCAAACCCACATTTTATTCCTCTTCACAAGCTTTTTTCTATTAAAGGAAACATGAACAGTAATAGAGTTTATTTTTCAAACTGAGAAATTATTAGTAAAAAAATTAAAAATCATATATTTAAAATAACACAATATATATTTATTTATATACATAAAAATAAACAGATAATAACTTGAAAATAAAGATAAGATATCTACAATTTTACTAAATTTGGACACCAACATTAAAAAATTAAACTATAAATTTATAACGAATTTGAATAAACTTTAAACACATGTTTTTTGAATAAATATAAACTAAATTTAGAATAAGTTAGGAGTAAGTTTATTTAAATTGGATTGATCTTTTAAATAACAAACTAATTTTACAACATTTATAACATATATTAATCATTAAAGGCTAATATTTTCTTGACTATAATATTTTACACATGTAAAATTTAAATAATAGTATATTAAAAATTAAATATATCTTGATATTTTCACTTCTTAAACATATAAATATGCATATATATTAACCATGGTTACTTTATAACCCTTTTCCCTATCAGTTATAATGAAATAAGATATATTTTAAAGTCAAGCCTTCATAAGTCATTTTACACATAAACAACTAATTATACTAATCAGTTAATTTTATCAAACATCTTTAATAAATAGTTGATGTTATCAACTGGTCAAATTAACTGATATAATCTATTGTCAACTAACCGCTGATAGAATATACTAACAAATAATGTAATTCGTTGATTGTCAAACATGGCCTAGTCAATTTCTTTTTAGAAATTTACTATATTCTTCAATTTTTTAAAAAAGCTCTACTTAATCATTGTATATGTATAAATAAAGTGATATTTAGTTTAATTTAAAATGTTTAAAGAGTATTAAGAAGTAAAATATTTATTTATTTTCACGTCCATTCTTATGCATTTATATATTAATCTTACATAATTCTTTTTCTATATATTTGGAATTGATAGATGTAAGAGTTCAATATTGGAAGATAATATTTAATCTGCACAGACTTCAAAATTATTAATGTTTATTCGTAAATAATTTTTGATACCTGTAAATTTATCTCAATTTTATAAATAGATATATTATCTTTGGTTCTGCCTAATTCTGGTAAGGCAGGACGCTATTATTTGGATCCATAAGATTCGTTGTCTTCAACAAGAGAATACCTGCAAAACAACACAAGGCACGTCGGGGGTTAATAACCGGCAGGCCCCTCCAACGCTCGAGTTAGTTTTTTAGTGAGGGTCTTTGGTGACTATAAGCAAAGAAAATCAGGGCTCTAATCTCGAACTTGTATCATGGCAAAGTAATACCTTATATATGGAATAGATGTTAAGTTTAGGTTTTTACGTAGGTTTTTACGTATGCATGGGAAGTTTCCATCTGCGAATGGGTCGTGGACGCGTAGACCTGGGCCCGGGTCTAGCACAACCGACCTAACCATAAGCCCCTTACTCCCCCAGTCTGATCTAAGAGAAGGGTCGAAGGAGTACATAAGGATCATATAGGGTGTCTCTAAGGCAGCTCGTGATAGGCCCGATCGATCGGACATCGACACTTAGTGCATGACGACTCGAGGTAAGATCGACCGAGACCGACCGATAGAAAGCAGGGATGAGATCGACCGATCGAGCGTAACATAAGATCGACCGATCGAGTACATTTGCCTAATCGAGGCAATGAATGTAATCATTACTGACGACGCGTGTCCTCTGACAGGTTTTAGAAATTTGAAACGAGACGTTTTTGTAACCGTTGTACAGCTGTCACATCCGTCATTTTAAATGCTGCGCCGCTATGGGTAACTGACAACCCTAGTTAGCACAGCCTAGAATTTGCCACGTGTTTGAGTTCTACTCGGATTTTCTCCATGCTTCAAGCGTTAGTTGGAACGCCCATTCGACCAATCTTCTATAAATACTACAGATTTGTTTTCCGACTTTCATTCTGGTTTTATGTGCACCTTTTTGCCTACAGCTTCCGGAGTTTTCTTTCAACCGTCGTTCAAAATCCCAACTTCAATCACCGACTAGGCACGTCCTTTTTCTTCGCTTCTTCCTAAAATTTTCTCTTTGTAAACATGTAAACCAGCCCTAGAAGTGGGGTTAGCCCTAGAGATGAAACCACCGAGAGGGCCTCCCAACT
Source organism: Erythroxylum divaricatum (assembly GCA_025434745.1). NCBI lineage: Eukaryota > Viridiplantae > Streptophyta > Magnoliopsida > Malpighiales > Erythroxylaceae > Erythroxylum > Erythroxylum divaricatum. Next base: position 16,938 of record JANTPM010208575.1, read on the forward strand.
AGCTGACCCTCTTGAAGTAGTGGCGGAAGTAGTGGTGATGCCGAGGGTGAGAGGTATTGAGGGAGTCATGGCGAGTGATCGGAAGGATGGGCTGGTCGTGGAGGAGCCACCGCTAGACGAATCAACGATGACCGTGGGGGAGTTGAATCGGTCGATTATTAGGAATAATATCCCTTTGTCCTGGAGACCTAGGCTGGCCTTCG
>JANTPM010211279.1:0-17073 GCA_025434745.1 Erythroxylum divaricatum
TTTTCAACTTCCATTTCAATCCACTAAGTCACTTTAACTTTCATAACCATACAAATCTATTCAAATCCCAAAATTATAAAAATCCATCAATCCTTGCTCCCTATGATATCTATCCTCCATCATTATTCTTTCCATTTCTTTTTGGCATCTAACTCTTCAAATGTCTCATTCTCACTCTAAGATTTCTTAATTTGTCTCTACTTTATGCCCCAAACTTCTTTCTCCATTTTTATTTTATTTTATTTTATTTTTAAAACAAAAGATGGTGAAAATTCTTTAGACTAAAGAGCTAAACTAATCTTCGCCTCCTCGACAATAGTACCAAAAACTTGATTAGGTGGTTGGTTGTGTGTAAGTTTTAATTATTTACCTCCAATAATTCACAAGTGCATGGCTTGTTAGCATAGTATCAAAGCTGTTGATCCTATGAGGAGGGAGTTAATCTAATCCTAAAATCTAAGGTCAGAAACAATAATAGAAATCTAAGATGCAACGAATCTAAAAATAAGAATTTAATTCAATCAATCAAATTAAGAATCAAATATGAATATACTAATTATTAAGCAATTGCAACACACCCAAGAATCAATCGAAAGAAATTACCAATTAAGAGAAAGGGAATTTTACCTATCTTTAATGCTAACCTAACTGATTATGAATTATAGGATTGTTGGTTCTAGACTATCATAGGTTGATTACTCTCTCTCAAGTTATAACCATTAACCTTAAATCATAAACCCTGATTAGATTATGAATGTTGTAATCTCTCAATTCACAACCTATCCAAAACCTTAATTAGTTCTGAAGTTCTCTAATAAACTATCAAAAACTTATGCAAGATCTCTCCTCGCACAATTTCTTGATCTAATTCAATTCTTGTTCTACTAAATCAACTAACTCTTGTTAGTCCAATTTAATCGTTTTTCATTCCATTTACCCTCTCAGTTTATTATCGAATTATGCAATCGTAGAATCAAACCACAACAAATCCAATAAACACATAAACAATCAGATTTCATTAATTTAAGAATAAAACTACAAAGGGGAGTTTAGAATAACCTCAACATTCTAGATCCTATCATTTATTATTCAATCCAATTATATGCAATGATAAATTGAAAATAAACAAGAAATACAATCTAAATGGATGATGGGAGGAAAAAACGTCGGGAAACTTCCTGATCTAGGAAGTAAGTCGAGTCAACTTCTTCTGCTGTTCTCTCTTCCTTCTTCTCTTCCTCTATCTCTCGATGAATTCTCTGTAGGGTTTTTAAAGGTGGTTGATGCAAAAGCTCTCCTTCTGCCTCTTTTTGTTGTTCTTTAAATATCTTTTGTGTTTTGAGCAGCCTTAGGGTTTTTTGGGGGTCTGAAAGGTCTAAAAAATCCCTCAAAACTTGATGTTCCTAAGTGTCTACATGTCTGCCTGCAGGTCATGATTGTGGGCCACATCTGAGCCTTTTGTTATGATCGTGACATGTAGGCCACAATCGTGAGTTGTTCCTTACGCTTCTATCACGATGCCTACTTCTGATTCTTCTATCATGATTGTGGCTTGATATGGCACAATCAGGGGCTATTGTTTCGTCCTGAATGTCTCTAAAACTCCTCCATTCTTCGATGTTGATCCTGAAACATTAACAAACACATCAAGGTATCCCAAAGACATAACATTTAAGCTCAAAGACTTGTAATAACCCATAAAACACTTAAAAGCTAAATAATTAACAAACTACCACAATTCTAACCTAAACATATACTAAATGATTGAATTAACAGTTAAATACATATCAAAATAAGCCCTAAAACACAATGTAATTTACACTTATCAACCATCCACCACCCCTATACTGACAGAGATATCAGGGGTAAGTGTTGCAAATGAAGGAGTTGGTCTCTAGCCTTGAGTTAAGAGAGTTGATAAAAAAACTTACATCATAATTGTTAACAATCTGCAAGTGAAATTCTATAAATTTTGTAATACATGATAACACCATAGGTTTATACTAAAGTTATAGGTTTTAATTTCAAAATGATCTAAAATACCTTATATACTAGGTTGGTTCCATCTAGAACATGCTCTAGAAATATGTCATCTAAGTTGAAAGAGAAGATAGATCTTGAGGGTTATATATGGAAGAATATCTCTCAGGCGACAAAGGATTTTTATTATCAAAAGTTTGAGGTACAAAAAATATATTCTTTAATCTTTTTTATTTTGTCTAATTTTATACATTATTTAGATAAATATTGTAGTTTATAAGTACTTATAGTGTGTTTTCTTTTTTTAAAAAGAATTATTTTAGGATTCAAAATTTGATGTTGCAATTTATAATATATGGGAGAGGTGCACTAGTGCATGTTATAGAGACTTTCTTAGTTCGATACACAAGAATGGTGTACGACCTCCTTACATATCCAAAGATATATGGACTCATTGGAAGTAGTATTGGGCATCACCCAAGGCAATGTCCATTTTAGACTACAATTCTATAGACAAAAGTGGAGGACCGGAGGGAGAGAGTTTACCCGTACACACTAGAGGATCTATGACCTACTATGAGCTTAAAAAGAAACTTGTAAATTTCTAAACTTTTCACTTATATTCTAATTTTTGTAATTTAATGTATGAAATTTGATTTCAATGTAATTTTTGTATAAAATTTAGATTGAAATATATATGTATTATGGAAAATGATAATACTATAAATGTCTGGTACCATTAATGAATGTATTGTTGAGTAAATTTTTTTGTTCAATAGGGGTAAATATCATTAAAATAGACGAAACTTTGCCGAAATTATTGTAAATTATAGTTCACTTATAACACTTTATTCTGATGCAGAAAAAGTCTATGGGCAAAAGGCCTACTCTACATCAACTCTTTTTACACACCCACACTAAGAAGCATGATGGTGTGACCTTTGTAAATACTCGATGTGGAGAACTTAATGTATGTAAAATTTATGCTTTACTATTAATTTTTAAACATTATCACTTATTAATATAAACAATTATAATGATAGGACCAAATACAAAACATTTAACGACAATCTTAACACTATGAAATTATTAATTAGAGTCAAACATATCTTGATGTAGTGGGTGGTAGGGAATGTCGTGGAAGGATTTTCAACTTAGGTTCATTTGCAAAAACTTACTATTTTTAATCCTCCACATCTAATACAATTGGATCTATTAGGTGGTCCGCATCAAATAAGAGAGTCGTTCAGCTTGAGAGCACAGTAGAGAGCCTGGCAACTCAGCTGCAACGGTCAATAGAGTACATAGCCCAGCTTCGTAATGAGATATATGATTTGAAGAAAAGCGGCAGTACCTCATTGCAATAGTTAGAGCATCCACCTTCACCAACTGCATAGCTTAGATGGACAAGTGAATATAGATGTTTGGCTACTCTTAAGTAATTTTTATGAATCCTTAATTCGTAGTTATTTTCAAGATAATTATTATTGTACATTATAATTTTATTGTATATTAACAATCAGGATAATTTTTACTTTAATGATGAATCAACTTATTGTTTAGAGAAATTAAATGTAGAAAAAATCAAAAGATTATCAATAGAAAACTCAGGAAGGAAGTGAGAAATGGTGGTTGAAATTATCATAGCTAAATTTTCCAACAGAATTACATTATTCCATTGGTAATTTACTGACAGAATAACATTTTCTGTAGGTAAATTTAACGATGGAATATTGTAGTTCTGTTGGTAAATTTACCGACGAACAAAAGCTTACAGTCATTAAATTTTCAAACATAATTGCAAATTTTTTTCGCTAAATTTACTAAAAAAATTAGAGTGTTTCACTGCTAAATTTCCCAAGGGAATCATCACCAAATTTACCAATGGAATTATAATATTCCGTTTCTAAATTTGTGATGACAGCCATATCTCTGATAACATTTTCTGTTGGTAATTTTTGTCACTAAATTTGTTTGTCGATAGAAAATATTTGTTTTTCGTCAGTAATTTTTGTCGCTAAAACCAATTTTTCTTGTAATGAACATAGCTAAAAACTTTTGGTTGTGTTTTGGAAAATGTAGCAAATAATCTTTCGCTATAAGTGACAATTTGAGAAATAGTCGCCAATAATTTTCAAATTGACACTTATACTTTTTGTCTAAGAAAATGAAGTGTAGGCAAAAACTTTTAGCAACGAATACAAAAACCATCACCTATAATTTTTAGCTACAGGGATTTGGCGATTTTTTTGGTGGTGAATTTAAATTTTCATGAATTATTATCAGCGACAATTTTTAGATTTTTAGCGATGATCTTTTTCGTGTTAAAAGTTCATCCTATTGTAACGTCACAATTTAATTTTATTTCTTATTTTAAAGTAGTGAATTATAATATCCAAGTCACAATCTAATATGAAATACAATTAAGTTTTTTCTTAAAACTTTACTTTATCTATTATTATAATAAGAGAAGTTCCAAATTTTGTGGAAAAAAATTGCAAAACAATAAAACAAAAATTATTTAGATCTTAATTAGTCAATAATTAGGCATTATATGTTCAAATTGTCTTGCATACATGAAAATATATACGTAACTAAACCAACTAACAACAATTGAAATCTCTTTAAGATTGTTAGCTACTTAATTAGTAAATATAACTTACTAAAATTCTTGAAATTATGGATTTATACAAAAAAATTTATCAGTAAGTTTTCTCAATCAACTCATAACATTGGCCACTCTTTTACAAACTGATGAATTAATATTTCTCATTTCAAACTTAGTAACAATGTCTCAAAACATAATAACCAGTAGCCCTTTTATAAATAAATATATTCCTTGATATGAGTTTATTAATGTTCAAACTTCTACCTTATAAATTTTTCTAGGCAAGTGCACCTATCACTTTTATAATATAAGTAATACATTACAAGTGTCAATCCTACAGAGAGTACGAGTATTAGTATTAACCTTTTTGCCATTATCAAATTGATAAATAATAAGGATGGTGATTGATCAATTTTTAAATTTGAAGTAGTAAACTAAAACAAATTAACATAATTAACTTATTAGAACAAAGATTGAACTAAGAAATAATCGATAAAAGTATTGATATTTGAATAATGAATCGCTTATAACACTTCTCGTGCAAATAAATCATCACACATTCAATTAAACCTAAAGTTCATTAGACCATGGAAATTCCTCAATTATGATGACAACATTCTCAAAATTATTAATATCATATCCTAGGTTGATTAATCAAAATATCTTTTCAAATAAAATATCTATAATTGTGTTAATTGATATAAGAATTACTTTATTAGGTTTGACTTTAATCTAGAAGATTTATATCAACCTATTTCTAGGATTATATGTAACTATTTTCGATTATGCAAGATCAATTCATACAAAGAATTTCTTAATTCTAAATTTATGAAATCAAACATGAATCAATATACCGACATAATTCAATTCAAGAACAATAAGGAAAATATAATTAAATCTCAATGAAACTGAAGAATAAATTAAATTAAAATTAAATAACTAAAAACTTCATCAAAAAGTTCATCATATCTAAGTAGCATAAAGATTTAGTTCCCCATCCTAGAGGGTATAATATCAAAATTAAAGGAAAAATGAAAAACAAAAAAATGTAACGAAATCCATAGTAATAATCTTTATGAAATTCAATTTAGATCGATGAAAATTCACTCCAAATATATCTCCTTGTTTTTTCTTTGATCTCTCTATCATCAGTCTAGGTCGTTTGATTGCACCTCTCAGACCTCTTTCTTCTCCTTCCATGTTTTACCTTTCTAAATTCAAAGTTTAGATTCCAGGTTGAAATAAGGGCAAGTACGTGGTTTATGTACTAGATCATGTTCTTAAAAGAAGCATAAAGTCCCATCTAGAGTGAACAAGTTCATAAATACGACCTAAAATGTGAACATGGGCCTATTTGCATTCAACACAGGCATGTAACTCTTAAACACAGGCATGTAACACATAAAAACCAGCAACATGCCTCAAACTCTTCAAACAAGACCATGTAAGCTAAAATTTAGAAATAATATATGACACCGGTATGTACACAAGCATGTATTAGGTCATGGTCCTACTCTCTAGTGTCATAGGTTAGTTAAAAATAGCTCCAAATCACTTTAAATTTGTCTGAATTCGCTCCTTTTACTCCAAATAAGTGAATTGCAACATGAAAATAAAATATGAATGAAATAAGTACCAAAAATAAAAAAATTTAAATAAATAAGCAAAATGCACTAAATATAAACCTAAAAATATAATAAAGTAAGCAGTTATAAAAATTCCTCACACTATAATTTAAATTTGTCGACTCTTCTAAATATCCATCTATCCTTTATCTTATCCTATCTATGGTACTTTCAATCCCAATGCCTTAAGAATCAAACCAAAATACAATTAGTAACAAACAATGACAGAATTAACACCCACAAGAAAACACCACAAATGATACTTTAGCAATATTTATAAACTCAAATGTAATAGGATTTAAAACCCTCACACAAAAGATTCACTTAGATCTCTTAAAGTTTATAGTGTGAAATTTACTAAAACTCTTGAATTAATGCATGGAAGGAATCTCAACCATATGCTTGTTAATAAAAAACATTTTAGCTATAGGCAAAAGTTAAAAACTCTTTAAATCAAGGTCTAGTGGGGCTTAGGCAAAGGTATGGTGGGAATTCATTTTGGGTTAATAAAAATGAAGAAATTTATATAAATAGGATTAAATAAAGGTCTATTTCAATTTGGCATAGATCCTCTTATTAGAACCAAATAAGGTGCAAAATAAATCTTCAATACCATAAATATTTTCTCTCTCCTTTTTTCAAAATTATAATCATTTAAAAATTTATTTTTCCTTTTTTGAATTAATCTTATTTTAGGATATTTCTGTATTGATTACTTACAAGCTTACAATGAGAATAAAAATTTAATAATTAACATATTAGAAGATATAATCTCGAATACATATGCTTGCAGCTTTCCCCATTCTTGATACTTCATCATCTAATTAGATTGTTATGCAATCATTCAGGAAGTAGATGTAAACATTAGGGAAAAAATAAAAATTGGTCTATCAACATGTAATGTGGTATAGGATAAAAATATAGTAGGGTAATATTATGGAAAAGGATCCAAAAAGGGTTTGATCTATACGCCTTTTTCATCTTAATGCCTCTAGTATGAAGATGTTGTCTCAACATTCATAATAAAAGAAAATTCTAGAATCATCTAACTACATATGAGAAACATACAATTAAAAAGTAGAGCATCATATAATAATGATAATCACTCAAAGGCTCAAAAGCTCACAATTAAGCTCATATGTGAATAAATCCTAATCACTTTCAACCAAATTAACTATCAAAGTAATCATTAATAGTAAATAAGAATCCATCTAATCATGCCTTCTTCCTCTCGTGTTTTAGTATAAATGATTTACAAAAAATCAAGATGTTTCAAGACAAGAATTAACATGTTCAAAATTTTCATAAGGAAGAATCAATAAATAATAATTAAAATATGCTTGATATATAATCAAATTTATAGTATAATCACAATATTCCTTTCCAAAACTTAAAGATCTACGCTATCCCTATTATACCTAATAAATCATAGAAAATAATGAAAGATAATACATATGAAAAAAGATTAAGTGAACGGGTACTTCCCTGATTTATATATAAAATATCCATGCTCTTAGTGTGAATTTTATCCAAATCATATGTAATAATACTTTAGAAAGAAAATAAAAGGGAATAGACATTAGAAAATAGAAATAGAATAATTAAAAATAGAAATTGACTATATCTATTAAAAATCATGGTTTAGTATATCAATAATAAACTAGAAAAAGAAAAGGCAAAATAACATTGGTTTAACAAGCCCACTCCCTTACTAACTATCAAAACAAACATTTAAAACATAAAACATAAATAGCAAAGAAATGATAAAAATAGCATATCACTTCTTTCTAAAATCCTGGACAATCTGAGTCACCATGGTAGCTAAAGAGTCCAAAATCTAGTCATCAGTCTCCTCATACTATGTCCCACTAGGTGGATTAATCTACTAGGCTAAAGGAATATAGGGCTCCTGAATAGCTATGCCCACTGTCTTAATTAGGGTTGGAACCCCTATTATAGGATCATTTGAATATTAAGTTAATGGAGGAGTTGTATAGCACTCATGAGTGGAGGTAGAATTGTACCTCTCAAATGAAAATAATACAAGCAAGAATATCATCCACCTATCTATCATATGCCTCCAATCTTAATACTCACCCTACAAGATCCCATTGTCCATCTCTAATAGTTTTCTGAACCCCTAATATTTGACCTATATATCTTTCTAATCGAGTGATCTGGGGCTAATCACGATGCAAAAGGGTGGATGGCTAGATAGGTGTACTAACACTAGCAGAAGGGTCACCAGGATGCTTGAGTCTAGTTAAAGGTAGTAGTGGACGAATTTCACGGTTGGGCCACTACTTTAGTACAGTGGGCAATCCTCTTTAGCTCTATCAATAGCCTGAGGTTTTTGGGCTCTAACTAAAGCATAATGGTGACCCTATTAGCCCTATGTTCTTCTTATCATACCTACGGCACTCAAAATATCAACGTTGATAGGAATCATTTGTTAAACAATCATCATCTTAAGCAATCTTTGGAATAACTCATGTCTCTAACAAATTTGGTAACATACGAGCCAATACAAATAGCTCTAACCCTAGCATCATATGTCTGTTGCCTAAAAAATTAAGCTAGTGTATATCCAAGGTGGATGTGGCACTCTCTCATTCATATTATATAGATAGAATATATCCATCTTAGTCACCACTCTACTGCTATCGCCCCTCCTACTCAATATATGACTTAATAGAAAATACACGTATGTTAGTGTTAAAAACCACAACATAGAGGCTTTTGATTGTGTGGGCTCATAATGAAACTATCTACTAATAGTGGCTAATATGTATTTACATTGGGAACAATAGGAAAACCACTCTCGTAACACAATAGGCCTTAGAAGCAGCAAAAATCCAATATATATGGAAAACTATGTATAACTTATACTTTACCTCTTTTTAAGCACCTAAAAACTAGATATTGTTATCCAAACTACAACTAAAACATATCTTCTCTAATGTGAAGGTGGTGAGGAACTCAAGTATGAGCTTTATGTAACAAATCTCGGACATCTTATACGAGTCTAATCTGATCAAGCACTTCCCAATCTTTACACTTGCTCTCAACAAATAATTTAGTAACTAAAATCTCAAATCTAAAGGCATGTTATGATGCAATAAAGTGCAACATGTCTAAATTAAGGGTGGAGCCAATGGTATCTTGGGCTGACTGAGTGGATGTTTGGATGTGTCTTCATTTCTTTATCTCTTTCTAGGCACTTCCTTATCCCGATGTCGATGTATTATGTTTGTTATCTTTATCATTTACTTTGAAATAAGGAAAAAACATAATATCTAAATAAGAGGGAGCAATCCACTTTAATCTAATCATGATTAAAAAATTAATCGACTTCCATAATGCAACAATCAAAAGTGATAAAAGTATAACTAAATCATACCAAACCCACTTTAATATATGCATTCTTTAAAGAAAATGGAGCTTAATTGTATAAATAACCTAAAAACATGATTGGATGTAAAAAAATTCACTTTAATATGTAAATAAAAGATTAAAGCATAACAAATTCACCATAATACATTAATCAAACCTAAAAACGAGATCGAAACATAAAAATAACCTTAATCAGTTCAAAACATCCAAAAAATACAATTTAATAGCCTAAATAATCCAAAATAGATTTAATAAACCCTAAGAAACATGATTTCACCATCTAAATTAACTAAAATCAGTTTAATAGGCCCTAAAACATGATATAATCATTTAATTTTATCCTAATCGATCCAATATTCTAAAAAAAAACGATTAACTCACCCAAAATTCTATCATGTAATGGACCAACATAATGAAAGCTGGTGTAGGCCTCTAAAGTTATATTTTCACCTTTCTAATCAATATCCTATCTAGTTAGCTTTCAAGTATTTGAAAATTTTATTTGTTACCTAGTATGTATTTTCTTACTATTATACATAATTTAGATGGAAATAATCACAGCAAATTCAATATCTTATTTAGTATACACCAATAAATGTTGTTACCAAAACTCTCAAAATAACCTTTATCCACTATAGAATCATTTAAAAGATCCCATTGTATGTAGTTGAATTCAGTAGGTGCATTAATTTTTGGACACCCTAACTTTTTGTTCTTAAGTTAACCATATACCTTTTTAGTGAAATATAGATTCCTTGCTCTGAATTTATGATCTGAGCCTTAGTTCTTACCTTTTGAGGTCAAATCAAAAATATAATCCAAGGATTGCAATATAGGATGCAACCTCGGATCGTCTCACTTAATTGGAAGCTAAACGAATGGACCTAAGCTAACCTATATGTCCTGAAATGTAAGCTAAATTGGTAAGGATTTTGTTCTTTGGAAGTCTTAACTGAATTAAAAGGAGTTGTAAGAAAAAATGTGTAAAAATGTATTTTTGGATTTTTGGGAATGTAAAAACAGGAAGATAAATACAATGATCAAATGGTGATAATATCCTTTAGAAAATGAGCTTTGGATATCATAGTTCGAAATCATTTTTCAATTAGAGTGGGAATCACTAAGTTTCAAATGGGTAAACCTTAAAGAACTCTTTAAGTCCAAGGTCTTAATCAATGAACTTCATTTCTTAAGACCTTGTTAAATGCCCTTAGTATGTTTAGTGGGTAAATCAATGCAACAAGTTACTTGGGATCTCAAATCAACTCAATATCAAACACAACCATGCAAGATAAAAGAGATTCAATATGATCACAAATAAACATATATGAGACTTCATATATCTAAGCTCAAAGTTCCACATCAAAAAATCCAATAACATATTGAGTGTCCAACACTTGATTAAACTCTAATCAAGAACGTTCAACTATAAATTACAAATCCTAAACCTAGGAATTGATAAATCATAGCTAAACTTGGATTGAGTCACTCCCCTTTTTAAGCCCATAGAACTCAAGTCATTGCTACATCTTCAAGAGGGGGAGAGGTGTTTAGCCATGCCTAGCTCCAAGAGACTTCACAACCAAGAACCCACTAGCATCCATAGTAGCAGTCGACGGTGGAAAGAGGAAAACAGTGTATGCATGAGGGAAGATGATGGTGTGAGTCTGTAAAAGAGTTGTCCGAATGATAGATAGAAAAATGAATGGTCCAGTGATGCCCTCTTCTCCCATGTCGGCTCTCTTTTATCCCGAATTAGGTTTCTTATCAACATGGGTTATCAGGTCGGATTGGAACAATTGGTAAAACTTTCAAAAATGGTTCGGGTTTTCGAAGGTTTGCTGCGGTGAACTTTTTTCAAAAGATTTTACTAGGATTTTTTGGTTTTTTCATCGTCGCGGCAAAATTTTCCCAAAAAGTTTCTATGAATTCTTCATATTTCGCCGCGGCGAAACATCAACTTTTGCCACGACGAACTTTCCTGTTGCCTGACTTGTTGACTTATCATTTTTAGCCTTCACTCCTTTCCTCTACTCCTTGAGTCTCCTACAATAAACAAATGGTAGTTTACAGTATCAATTGTTCTAGAAAATTAATTTAGCGCAATTACTAATTATTTGTGACAATTTTTAATCTCAAAATAAATAAAGTAAAGGCAAACACTCAAGAGTCAAATTAAGCATAAAATCTAAAAATAAGAGCCAAGAAGTGTAATAAAAATCATGAAAATGTCACCAATTTATATAAGAAACTTGGGTTCAATCATATTATAAACTACAATTTGCAAAAAATTTAACAAAATTTTCTCTATTTTTATGATATATAATTAGACAAAAAAATTTAAATCAACAACACAACTGTTAATGGCACCAGACATTTATAACATTATTATTCTCCAAAATGTACATATGTTTTCATTTTAAATTTCATACGTCAAATTAAATTAAGATAAATTTCATATATCAAAGTATAAAAATCATAATATAAGTCTAAAGTTTTGATACTTATAAGTTGAAGTGTATGCTCTTGGTGGGTCAAAGAGCCTCTAGTGTGTACAGTTAGGCTCTCTTCATCTGGTCCTCCACATTTGTTGACAAAATTGTACTCTGAAATAGATATTGCCTTGGGTGATGCCCAATATTGTTGCCAATGACTCCATATTTCTTCATATATATATAGTGGTCATACACCATTTGTGTGTATAGAAGCAAGAAAGTCTCTATAACGTGTACGAGTTCACCTCTTTCATATATTAGAAATTACAGCATCAAATTTTGGATCCATAAAAACATACAGTAAGTACTTATAAATGACAATATTTATATAATTAATGTATAAAATTAGATAAAATAAAAAAGATTAAAGAATATATTTTTTGTACTTCAACTCCTAATAATAAAAATCTTTTTTCGGTTGAGAGATATTCTTCCACATATAAACCTCAAGATCTATCCTTTCCTTGAACTTGGATGAGATATTTCTTGAGCACGTTCCAGATAGAGCCAGCCTAATATATAATTTATTTTAGGTCATTTTCAAATTAAAACCTATAACTTCAATATAAACCTATGATGTTATCATGTATTACAGAATTTTAAGAATTTTACTTATAAATTATTGACATTTGTGACGTATGTTCTTCCATCAACTCCCTTAGCTCCAAACTGGAGGTCACCTTTTTCATTTGCAACATTTATCCCTAATATCTCTATTAGTATAGGGTTATTGGATGGTGTAGCAGAGCTACTGGATGATATCGTAGCAGGCACAAAAGGTGATGCATCATTTGGATGTATAGTAGCATCTATAGAATGTAATACTTCACCTAGAAATGCATTAGCTTCTCTAAATCATTATACCTTAACCTTGGCCACATCATATTCTATTTTCTCTTTAGTGACATATTTTTAACCTGAAATTCACATTTGATTGAATTTTCCAGTAATAGAACAATATAAATTCAATATATAACAATATATTGTTAATGCAATAATAGATTTATTCATATAATATTCTATTACAGGCACAAATTAGTCATTATTAGTACTTAATTGTAAATCAAAATCATCATCAACTTCTTTTTCTGAAGTATTAGAATCAAACTTAGGTTCCACTGCAGATCTCTTGCCCTCCTCATCTCTATTGACGAAATGTCAATATATTCATTATTTGGATCGTTCAAAGATTTATTCTCGTCATATGTTACACGTGCATTTTTTTCATAAACATCTTCCTGAAACTTTTCACTTTCAATTTTCTTATTTTCTCCTTTTCCATGTAATTTAAAAACATCTCTAGGTTTTACTTTACACATGGCTAAACAATCTAATTTATCTCGTCTTAGGCGGGGAAGAGGGACATAATACACTTGGATCACTTGCATTGCTAACATGAAAGGTTTAAATTAGCTAAATCTTCTTCGCTGGTTGATTTCAACTGGATTGTATCAGTTGTGCATTTTTTTTCCAACATTAGGAGTTGCATCAAACCATTCACACTTAAACATCACTCCATTTTATTAGCAATGCATGGTACTTAATTGCAAGTATCTCAATAAATTTACCATAGTAATCCATCAATTCTTCATATATGCAAACCCTACTATTTACTATTGCCATGCTATGACCATGATATTTTGTATCAAATTTGTATCCATTAACAAAATACACCAAATACAATTTAACAGTGCACAAAGGTGCTTCGCAATATCACATATGAACTTGTTCTCTATTGGATTTTCTGAGGCTACATAAAAAAATTATCACGTTAAATAGTATAATGTCATCTAATCACTTCGATATGATAATTCAATCATTTAATTTGGTACAAGTGAAACTTACCTATTTCTCGAACCATCAAGGAAAATGTCTTTCAACTTTTTTATTGATATTATCCCATGTTGTTTCAGGCATTGGCTCACGTAACCATTGCTCGTATAATCTAAAAGCATTATTACATATTTTAGTTATGAACACCAGTAACTTCTGAAACTCAAATAATTTTTTTCAAAATCAACTCAAACTTACTGCATGAAAGGTTGAACCTCTTGACAATTCAATAAAATGTAACCATAGGCAACCTCTATTTCTTCTGCTATTAACATTCTTCTTATTGAACATCTAAATGTTCATCCTAGGTATGTGAAAATGGATAAGTTACCATCAACACCACCTGTTTCTCCTGGAACTTTTCTTTATCTTGTGTACACACATGGCTCAAAATATTATGCACAAAATGTACTTACTTCTTCATAAATTAGCATTACATATCTAACCTTCTACTCTAGCCTTGTTTTTTACTTTTTCTTTAAGTGATGCAAACTTTGATCAGAAATATGCCTTTCAGACTTTATGTTTAATATTCAAACAATTGAAGACAATTGAGTCATGGTCTCATAATTTAACCATAATTCGACTGATTTTAGTAAGTCAAAAAAAATTTGCATGTGCATTTGGTACTTCTTTAAGATTTTCTATATTTTCTTGAAAGATATAACTGACTACATCATAAACCATTTGGGTATAAGGATTTTCAGTTTCACCACATTATTTGTTATAAATCTAATACCCCCTTTAACCATCCACATTTATTGACAAGTTTACTTCATTACCCCTTGAGTTTTTACAAATTAATGGCTTCCTATGTCATGTCCACTCAAAATAATTCGGAATAAACCCTTTTCTTAACAAGTGGAGATTCACTTCATCAATCAAAAGAAAACAAATATGTTTGCACTTTTACATGGACATCTAATCTTTGGACCATTCATAAATGCAGGGTGAGAAAATGCATAGTGAATAAAAGCTTCAACTGCCTCAACAAACTCAGGATTAATGAAACCATTGTGTGTTAATCATCTGCATCCAATATCTATCAACATTACTCATTTCTACAAAATTGTTATTTAAAAATTTGATTTCATAGTTAGTATCCTTTATTTCCCCTATGTTTATATAACATTTAATCTTTACTTTGCAGAAGATCCCCTAAGTTTTTATAGGTCTCTAAACATTTCTCCTCCAAATTGAAACCAACATATCCCACCATATGAATTCACAATTAT
Source organism: Erythroxylum divaricatum (assembly GCA_025434745.1). Lineage (NCBI taxonomy): Eukaryota > Viridiplantae > Streptophyta > Magnoliopsida > Malpighiales > Erythroxylaceae > Erythroxylum > Erythroxylum divaricatum. Next base: position 15,170 of record JANTPM010211279.1, read on the forward strand.
ACAAACTGAACATATGTGAGTACCAGTTAAATAAAACAATATGCTAACGAAGCACTATGGTATATAACATTGTTTACACCTATAAATTGGGAAAGCAAATTCTCGAAGTGACTATTAGGCTCCTGGAATTTTCACTGATAAGCCTCATGGGAGCTACATCACAGGTTTCTAGCTTATATATTATCCTAGGGTTTATTATGCCTCATATCATCCATAATTATACAAACTCATTCGACATGCAGTAAATACTTATGTAGTTCATACATCTAGCCATTAGTCATTCTAACAATATTCCAAGAAACAACATACAAAACCAAGCTAACTATGCTTGCATTAATCACCTACAAGTTAATTTCCAAAGTTTGATTTTAAAAAAGTACTATAGTATGTGGCATTGTTACACCATATGAATCAAGAAAGCAAGTTCTTGCTATGATTTCTAGGCTCGTGAAATTTTTCACCAATAAGCCTTATGGGAGCTGCATCATAGGTTTCTAGTCTATATACCAACCTAGGGATTTATTATGCAAAGAATTGTCATGTCAATTACGTGAATTTCTTATCTTAATACTAAGTTTGAATTAATCACCTATAAGTTCAAGTCTTTATGTTCAATTTAACAATGCCCAAACATAAAAGCTTACACTATTATATCCCAGACCAAAATCTCATCAATCATTGTTATAGGTAAAATTGCAAATAACAACACAAAATCAATCAGATTGATGACACTACTTAGTTGAACGACTTACCTTGATAAACGGACAATCGTAAACAATAAAGAAGAAGAATGAGGTTGGACAATTATTGATGATCGTCAACACAGAACACGACCTATAAGAAATACAATAAGCAAAAGTATAAAAATTAAAGACTATACCATTTGAAAAGTTAATCTAATCACTAACCTATGAGATATAGATGAATGAATTACATAAAAAGGAGTTAACTTCAACAGGAAGAGGCAATTTTTAATGTCTCTGAGAAGGAGGAAAATTATATATAAGACTTATTTAAGTGAGAATGATGAAGATGATATAAATATAATCACAAAGAACTTTAAGAAATGATTAAATCTTAAGAGAGAAAAGTAATTAAACCTAAACCTAGAAGACGTAGTTCCTGTTGGGCCCCAAATCGTTTTTCTTGATGTTATTAAGTATGATTTAATTTGATTTATGATTTATGGTATAGTTTGATTTTATAGATAATATTCATGGAAAAATTTGGATTTAATTGAGTTTAGTAGTGGAATAATGTTTATGGAAGAGTAAAAATATTTAAGGGCAAAATGGGCAAGATATAGGAGGTTAGAAGTTTTAGGCTTAGTGTAGGAGGGCATAATAGTCCTTGCTAAATTATGTAGGTTAAGGAATTAAAGAAAATAAGTAAGAAAAGAAAGAAATTAAAAAGAAGAGGAAGAGAAATAGAAGTGAAGAACGAAGAAGAAGAGAGTCGGCGGTGAGGGAGAGAAGAGGAAGTTGGTTTCAGGAGGTTTTCCGACAGATTTCAAGCATTCCTAAGGTAAGATTAACTCTTCTACTCTTGTTTAGGTTGAATCTAACCTTAGTTTTGCATGGATTGAGTAGAAATCTAAGAAGTTAGGGTTTTGGTGAGAGATTTACAGATTTGCTTGGGTTGTTGTTTTGTTGATGTTTTGGTGTTAGAATCAGTCCAGAATGATAGTATATGTCTTGATTTATGGCTTAGATGTGTTGTAATTGAAGGATGGGAGGATTATGGTTGAGAAAAGTGAAAAAAATGAGTTTCGGGAGGTTTACGCCGCCGTTCGTCGCGACCTGCAGATGTGTTCGTCGCGGCGCGCGTTCGTCGCGGCGAGCTCCCTCCTCGTCGCGGCGAACGGCCATTTCCTGCCGCGACATACTTTCGTATTTTGGGCATAA
>JANTPM010214810.1:0-17000 GCA_025434745.1 Erythroxylum divaricatum
GGTTAACTCCTGCTTCTTCTTATGTTGACCTTCTGCTTCTTCTTAGGTTGACTCCTGCTTTTTCTTATGTTAACCTTTTGCTTCTTCCTAGGTTGACTCCTGCTTCTTATTATGTTGACCTTCTGCTTCTTCTTAGGTTGATTTCTACTTCTTCTTATGTTGGCCTTCTACTTCTTAGATTGACTTTCTGCTTCTTCTTAAGTTGACCTTCTGCTTCTTCTGATGTTGACCTTCTGTATCTTCTTATGTAGACTGAAACTTCTTCTAGGTACTATTCATCTTACATCTTCTGATCCAATGTTAACCCTCTAGATGATAGAATCTGTCTTTAAAATCTCAATGAAAGTTGTAGATCTTGAAATTTTCTTTCGAACCATCTAAAGAACATCTTAATCTGACATCTCTAGGGAAAGTTATGATAATTTTCCCAATTCGTCTGACCACCCTTCGTCTAGTTTCAACTAACCCTATTATCTAGTCCTATTTTTGACCCTATAGATGATCGAATTTGTCTTCAAGATCTTAATAAAAGTTGTATATCTTGAAATTTTCTTGCAAACCATCTAAAGAATATCTTAGTCCAACATCTCTAGGAAAGTTATGACAATTTTTCCAATTTGTCTAACCCTTCGTCTAGCTTCATCTAATCCTATATTTTAGTCCCCTTTTTGACCCTATAGATGATCGAATTTTTCTTCAAGGTCTTCATAAAAGTTGTAGAATTTGAAATCCTCTTTTGAACCATCTAAAGAAATCCTTAATCAGACATCTCTAGGGAAAGTTATGACAATTTTCCCAATTCGTCTAACCCTTCATCTGGTTTCATCTGACCCTATCGTATGGTCCCATTTTTGAACCTAGATATGATCGAATTTGTCTTCAAGGTCTCCATGGAAGTTGTATATATTGAAATTATCTTTCAAAACATCTAAATATCACCTTAATCAGACATCTATATTGAAATTTATGATAATTTATCCAATTCATCTGTCCCTTCATCTAGTTTCATCTGACCTTATTGTCTGGTCCACTTTTGTCCCTATACATGATCGAATTTGTCTTCAAAGGCTTCATAAAAGTTGTAGTTTTTGAAATCCAATTTTGAACCATCCAAAGAAAACCTTAATCATACATCTCTATGGAAAGTTATGACAAATTTTCCAATTCATCTGTCCATTCGTCTGGTTTCATCTAACCCTATCATCTGGTCCACTTTTGACCCTGTAGATGATCGAATTTGTCTTCAAGTCTTCATAAAAGTTGTAGATATTGAAGTTCTCTTTCAAACTCTCTAAGAATGACCTTGATTCAATATCCCTAAAGCAAGTTATGCCTTTTTTCCCGAACAGGTTCAATATGATTGAGGTTGGAACCTTGTTTGATTTCCTTCAGCCTAATCTTTGTTATCCGACCTCTAAACGAAGTCATCCTTGAGACAATAGATTCCTAATCACATTGTACTATCTCTACACAAAAATTGGCAGCATTCTAAATTGATTAAAAAAAATTGACTGAATGAAGTGAGGGAATCTGTTGGAATAGTATGAACTGGTGTTATTTTACTAAATATGCATTTGAATATATATCTGGATATGTAGGGTTTCAATTGAGATGATTTTCAATGAGGAGTAAACTAGAGACATAGGTTTACAAATTATATGAAAATGAACTGAGGATGATTAATGAGGGTTAATTGGAATAACGATACATGGTAATAAACACAAGTACACGTTTTATGACTCCGAATATTTGGCTCCAAAAGCATGGTTCAACATTCTTTATCTTGTACATGTTTAGATGTATATGATAAAGTCTATGGGATAATTATACATTACAAATGAGATTATTATTATGAGATTCATATTGCATTTATGTATTATCTCTAAATTGTTCCTAATCATTTTCCTATTAAATTTGGACATTAATAGAATGTAAAAAGATTGACACACATTTTGTTTTTTCTTGTGAAGGAAGTAGTCGATCTTATAGACTAAAATATGGAGATATTTAAACAAATATGTAGGTACTTATTAGAGAAAAATTCATTGACTGTTCAAAATTTATTGACTGTTCCTACATAAGAAATCCATTTAGAGCATTGCTTTTACGTTTATGAAAATTCTCATTGTGATGATTTTATAAATGATCCTTAGACTTGAGGTCTCCAAAGTTATCTTATATATGAATTTCTATGTTTTGATACTACTTATGATGTATTCTACTCATAGTTCATTCAATCGATAGTCATTGGAAATGGTATGAACTATATGGAGATAATTGTGTAATCAAAATAGGATTCATCACCCTAAAGTAAATAGGGATAATGTTTTGTTATTCTTGATTAATATTAATTAGGAAGATTCTTGGCCAAGGTGGAATGATGTTTTGTAAACATTTTGCAAATGCTATTAACTGAATCAATAACTAATGGCAAAGACCTAATATGATTAGACTTAAAATAAAGTATCCATTAATTTTATGCTTTGTCTAATTGGAGCATTGTATGATGAAAGGATTGAATTACGTGAAAAGATTATACTAAAAAAGGTTAGTCAAAACCATTTTAATATTCCTAAATATTTAGGTAGTCATGATACGTTGTGAGACGCCAATCTGAATTTATGATTATAACTTAATTAATTAGAGAATTAAAGATAAAGTAAAATATTTTTAATTTATCTAATTCTAATTATGAATTGGAATTAGAATTTATAATCATTGCCAACATATTTGGAAATCGGATGGGTCACACATAAAGAACAAGTTGAAGAGAGCAAAGATATTTTAATTAAGTTGAACTTGATTATAAAATTTGAGAAATTATATGATTAAATATGATATATTTAATAAATAAGGGTTAATATAAGGTATTGAATCTTATTTAGGCATAATTGGTATTTAATTAGAATTATTTGTAATTCTAATTAAAGTTTAATTAAAATTAGAATTTAATTCAATTAAATTACAAAAATGTCCAAAACTTATTGTAAATAGGCTTAAGCTCTAAAGTAGCTAGCACTCTTGCTTAAACCTTTTTGTAAGAGTTATAGAGTTCTTTTAACTTATTTTGTGCATATCGTTAGAGGTTAGACACTTGTGCAGTTATGATGGTTGAGATAGATCCATCTCAAAAATGGTTTGAGAGATACAACAAGAATATGATCAAGCTTCGTAATAAGGTACGAATTAAAATTCATGGCTTTTTATGATTTATGCATTAATCACTTTATAGAATTAAAGTGATCTTAATTTTTGGAAAATCAAATATGAAAAAGCTTTATAATCATTCCGTTACTGTCAGGATCAATCCTATCCTAATTTTCTAACATCATACAGAGATATCATTCTAAAGGAGCGATAGCTTTAGTCTTTCATCGTCTTCAGAACCACTTGGGCATCGTCTCCAGACTCTAGTGTCAGTATCACAGTCTTCACCTCTAGCAATGAGTCTCTCACCTTTTACTCCCTCATAACCGTAGTAATAAATGATAGAGTGAAAGGTTATTTGAAGGCATTCTATATCAAACTTCTCAATTCATGTTTGTTAAAGATCATCTTAAGGGGATTATAAATTCTAGGTTTCTTTTGCAACCAAAGTGGAATAATCTACTATTAAAGATGTTCAAGATTGATAACATTGGGGCAACTCCATACATCGCATGTCTTCCATATTTGTACCACTACAAACTAAAACAAAAGGACAAATTCTTAATACTATCATCATATAGTCTTTACCAATATTCCCCTAAAATGACCTATACTGAGAGAGAAGCTCTTGCTCCTCTCTTCCTCTTCAATATGAATGCATGTCTTGTACGAAGATTCACGTCAACTTCAGATCTCCCTCTTTTTCTTTTATCTGAGATTGAATCATCTAGGTGTTCTTAACTCTTGCTTACTTACCTTTCTTTACTCTTTGCCATTACACCTTTGTTCATTTTGCCCCTCTCTTTATCCAATAGTTTTTCATTGTTGCCACTACACTCTTGTTTTTTCGGTGCTTAACATTTTTGTATTTACCTCCAAAACTATTTCATTCTAATCCACTACTTTTTGTATTTAACTTCAACTTTGTTTAGACATTCCTTATTTCTACTTTTTCACTATAGTTTTGTATACAAACTTGCTTCTTTTGACCAAAAAATACATTTTTTTATCCATCATTCAAAAGATGGATCCTTTGTACACACACTTTCCCGCCATTAACCACCACTGTAGCTATCGAACATATCACTACTCTAAGCTCTGAAAATCCCTCCACTAGCCATAACAAATTTCCCATCCGCAAGAGATAAACTCAGGTTGTAGGTGACACTAAACCTAAGCAAAAATTGGTATTTTGTCCACTGAGTGAATCATTTGAGCATAAGATTGTCTCCCCTCATATGGACATATTGAAGGCAGGTGCAAAAAGAACTCTAAATTTTCGGGGTCATGCAAAAAATGATAATAAATCCTGGTAGTAATTTGTTAATAAAGAATTAAATAATTAATATTCAAATAAAAAGAAAAAAAGTAGCTTTCCTTATAATGAAAAATTGGGCTTTCAATGCATAGAGACAACACGGGTTAGTAGATGTAATGATGAATGTTGATTGATGTTCTTCTATCTAAATTCTCCAACTACGAAGAAGCTACGGAAGTTATACGATCTGGACCATGGCATGTGCAAAATAAACCTCTCCTACTACAGTTATGGTGGCTAGATCTCAAGTTAAAGGAATTGAAACTTGATAACATATTAAAGGAATTGAAACTTGATAACATACCTATATGGTTAAACCTATATAAGGTCCCTCTTGAATACTAGACAGCTAGTGGTTTAAGCTACTTAGTAAGTTTTATGAGGACACCCTTTGCACTTGATCAGGTAATAACTAAAACTAATAGGGTTAACTATGCTAGAGTATTTCTATTGATAACTTCATTCACAAACTAGCCTGATGTCATTCTTTTTATCAAGTTAAATGAGGATATGAAAGCCATTGAAGACTAGTTGAAATTCACATACTCTTAGAAACTACAGCTTGGTAAAAAGCAAAAATGGGTACCTATAGGGAGAGTATTTAAAACTGGCAGTTACCATGAATTAACTTTAACAACTAATGAGAAGTATGCTGCCAATGTTGATGTTGAACTTTGTATCACTAATGAAAACAGAACCATGATCCAAGTGTCTAGCTCATTAATTAATGTGGAAGCTATAAATGGAGATATGGATGAGAATAAAAACATTGCTCAGGATTCCACTTTAGCTGATATTGTTGAGATGATGGAAATAAGTAAAGAAGTTGTGCCAAAGCAAAATCCACCAGTAGCAGGCATCAGTACTAATGAAATTTATGATCTAGAGAAATCTAGTAAAGATACTAAATCCTCTCTTGTTTCTAACAATGGCATACCTACTGAAACTCCAAAGAAGTCAACACGGGTAAAATGCTGTGATAGAACAAATCTCTGGAAATTCATTGAATAATTCTAATGAGTCTCCTGTACAAAACAGTAATAACCATAAGTGATACCATAATTTGAGACAACTATATGAAGAAACAGATCAAACTGTAAGAAAAAAACTCTCCCTATGGGTGATAACTTCACGATCTTTCTCACTTGGAACATCAGAGGGGATAATACCCCTAATAAACATCTAGTGATCAGAGATATGATATTTTAGAACAAAGTCAGCATAGCTGATATTTTGGAAACAAGAATAAAGAGTGAAGAGTGTAAGATGTTAAATTATCATCTACCTAAATTGCAATGTATTTATGATCTTTCCTATCATCCAAATGGTAGAATCTTTGTTCTTTATCATTCTAATGCAATCATTGTCATCTCTTATTGCATAATAGACCAAATGGTATATTTAGATATCTCCCTGTAATAGCTCAATGAAAGAGTGTGCATCTCTTTTATTTATGTATATAACAATGCTTACTAAAGAAACTTCCTATGGAACCACATCAAAGAAATTGCCAACTCTAACTCCACCCCACGGATGACATCCGAAGACTTCAATTCCATATTAAAGGCTGAGGAAGCTGAAGGTTTTAGAGCAGTATGTTATCCATGTAGGGAATTTGATAATTACTTAGAAGAAGCTTAATGCATTAACATTTCAATGGGAGGTTGTTTTTATACATAGACCAACAAGCAATCTGGTCCTAACTTGATAAGGAAGAAGCTAGACAGAAGTGTGGCAAATATAAGATGGCTAAATATGTTCCCTAATTGTTTTCCAAAGTTTAGTGTTAATTACTATCGGATCATACTCCCGTTCTCACTTTTTTAAACTATAGACAGATGTATTCATCCATTAGGTTCAATGATTTTCTCATATAGTTGGCTAGTTTTAAAGAGGGTATATGGACTACATTAAGAGAAAACATCTGAGGTTCTAAGTAGTTCATTTATTCTAAGAAAATACAACTTATCAAGCAGGATATGAAATAACTATTTAGCATGAACATTGGCAATGTACACCACCTAGTAAATACTGCAAGAAGGGAGTTGGAGTCCATACAATAACTCCAATACACCAATCCTAGAAATCAGACAATTGATGCAAAAGAAAGGGAAGTATTACACCATTACTCTCAAGCATTGGCTTTTTGAGTAAACAAAGAGCAAGAGTGAAATGGATGAAATGTGGAGATAGGAACTCTTCAGTATTCCATAAAGCAATAGTCTCAAGAAAGGCCAAAAATAGAATCATCTCTATCAAATACAACAATGGGGTCCTTGATTCTTAATCACCGATTATGCAGGGAGCTTATAACTAGTTTAAAGTGTTTATGAGCAAACCTTATAAGGTAAAATCATCCAAATAATTCCTTGAATTGGTTTTAGAGGATTCTATCTCACCAGAAGATGCCTCTCATCTGGCTAGACATATTTCTATGCAGGATATCAAAGCAACATTAGCATCTCTACATCCTCATAAAGCTCTAGGGCCAGATGGCTTCAATGCCAATTCTTCAAGGAAATCTGGTCTGTTACAGGTAACTTGGTTTCTAATGCTATGATGGAACTCTTTGATAAAGTTACCCTACTCAAAGAGATTAATAAGACCTTTGTAACTTTAGTTCCAAAGATTGGTGAGCTAAACAGTTTCTTTATTTACAAACTCATTGCTTGTTGTAATTACTTTTACAAGATCATCTCCAAAATTTTAGCTTAAAGGCTTAAAAGAGTCCTTCATAAGCATATTAGCCACAATCAAAGTGCATATATACCTTGTAAAGTAATTGGTGACAATATCCTGATACTTTAAGAACTTATTGCTAATAATTCAAAGGGGAAAAGCAGACCCAATTGTTGTATCAAAATAGATCTCAATAAAGCTTATGATAATGTTGATTGGTGCTTCATCACAGATCTCCTACAAGCATTGGCATTTCTAGGTATTTTCATATTCACACAACTTCTTGGTGAATGGGCAACTTACAATTTTTTTTAAGTTATTAAGGGATAAGGTGAGGAGATCCCTTATCTTCATACATCTTTTCCTTAGTGATGCAAACTCTCCATAAGGTCATTTAAAGTGTAGTTGCAAGGGCAAAGCATTTCATATATCACTCAAAGTATAGCAAATTTAAACTAACCATCTTTGTTTTACGAAGGATCTGATATTACTCTCTAAAGCTGGTGCAAACTCTATCTCTATTTTGATGAAATCCTTAAAGATCTTTCAAAGAGACTCAGGATTGGAAGTTAACTGTTCCAAAAACAATTTATTCTTATCCAAGAGTGCCTCAGATCCTCATTACATGATTCCAACCATTTTCAACTTTAAGAGTTCCCAATGAAATACCTAGGCATCCCCATATCTCCACATAAATTTATAGTAAGAGACCACACTAAGCAGCTTGATAGAATCTAAACCAGAATTTCATCTTGGAGTTCTAATCACCTATTAAGAACTGGCAGGATCCAACTTATTAACTATATCCTCAGCTCCATCAATAACTATTGGGCTGCTCACGTAGCCTTTCTAAATGCAATATTGAAAACCATTGACAACATATCCAACAATTTCCTATAGAATGGTGGAAATGGGAGGAACTACAAAGCTATAGTGAAATGGAAAGAAATATCTACACCACGTATTCAAGGAGGGTCGTGAATTTACTCTATTAAAACTATGAACACAATCATGCTAACCAAAAGACTCTAGAGACTAATTGAGGACAAGCAATCTCTATGAAGTAAATGGATCCATGCCTATTTAATTAAGCATAGGAGCATCTGGGTTGTGGACTGCTCTCAAGGCCACCCTAAACCTAATAGAGAAGTATAGGACTGATTTATTAATCTAATTGGAAATGGATAAACTGCTATATTTTGGTATGACAATTAGGTCTCCGTTAGACCATTAAACAAGTTCAATGATGCTAAAGTCCTAAGGACTTCAATTCCTTTGAACACTTTAGTAGATGTAACTATTATCTATAAAGAAAACTTTTAGAACACATCACTGTCCATTTCACTTGTTGATGAAATCTGTGGAACTCACTGCAATGCTAAAATTGATAAATACATTTGGAAACACTTACTTGATGGTAACTTCTTATATTCTTCTTGTAAGAAATGGTTATTCAAACATCTTCCTAAGCTATCTAGACCAAAGCTATTTTTGGTCCAGTTACCTTCTACCTCGTGCAACTTTTACTTTATGGATTACTATGAAAGGTCAATTAAGAACTATTTTGGTGTTGTTTATGCAAAAATGCCAAGGAAATAATCAAACATTTATACTTAAAATGTTTATAAATTAAAGACATATGGAGGGAACTGCTTGGCAGATTTACATTAGCTGTTAATCTTGACAATTTGGACAATGATCAAATCTATCAAGTAAACTACAAAAACAACATAGGAAGGGAATGCCTCTGGATATTTTAATCATCAATAGTCACATTTACATGGGATATGAGGAATCTCATAATATTTCAAGACAAAAATACTCATATAGAGCAATTTTGTAAACAATTGATACATCATATTCGGCTAGAGATCACCCTACCAAAGCAGAAACTCACCCTACAAAAGCAGAAACTCACTTATTGGAATGTGTAGATGTCTAGTGCTTGGTTAAAACTTTTATATGTACACTAGCATGGAGCATCACAAGCTGTACATCTGGAAACATTTTGAACTACCTTTAAGGCTTAATAAGTTAATATATTCAAAATGTTTTTTTTTAAATTCCGCCAACAACGGAACTGTCTCTGTAGTGGACTCTCTACATTTCAATGCCGTCAACGAAAGTGAAAAAGAGTATTTAATGGACGATTTAAGGATTTAGGTTAATTAATTAAATTTATTTAAATTTATAATCAACGGAATGTAGTGGCCTCATTTCTCACTACATCTCAATATATATCAGCCAATGAAATACGCTCAAAATGGAGGATATCGTTTTGCAATTTCCACAAGTTCTTTGACTGACATCATGACAACTCATGGAAGTACGAGACAGAACGCCAATGGAAGAGGTAGAGAAAGGGCGTTTACTTCGTCTCCTTTACGACACTCTTGTTGCAAAGACCAATACCTGCACAACACTGTGAACGCGTAACGAGTTAAAGAAAGCTTTCAAATTGACATCTGCAAGCTGCCAGTTGGCAACACCAGGAACCAAAAGGGTACATTTTCTTCTATGTTGGTTGTTTGGCTGCCGAGAAATTAAGGGAAAGAAGCATCGATGAAAGGTAGGGTAAAAGAAAATGGTTTTTTTGTTTATTATTTTTGTTAGTATTTCTGTGTAGCAAACTGAAAACTATAGAACACCAAGTCAACGCTTTGACTTCAACCGTTGTCCGTACCTCTTGTTGTTTTAACTTCCATAGGCCAACAGCCACAAAGTTCAAGCTTCAAACTTTCTTATCCTATTACTTGTCCTCCGTTTTCTGTGCTTCGCAAAATCAATGTCGGTTTCTCGCTTCTCTATCGTTTTTTAGTTACTTTGGTCGATTTAAGATGTAATTTTTTCAACTATGGTAGTTGGTTGATTCTGAGTATTATGAACAAGATCTTACTTTCTTGTTGGATTCAGAATTTCTTCAGAGTTGTTGAGGCCTGAAGTTTTTGTCAAGATCCATGTTGGTGCTTTGCTGGTGACTCCTTAGCACCTTGTCGAGTTCTTTTCCAGGTTCTGTGACAGACTTCGCTTTTTGTTTTACCTTTTTTCTTATTAATAACATCAGCAGATTGAAAGTTCCTCTTCTTTTGGATGCCGTTTAAGGTTCCTTTGTGTTTTTAACATCTGCTCTACAAATTGGCGCTGATTTCTTACAGTAAGTTCCCCATCTGCGGTTTTGCAATTAAAGTGTTCGATTCAGCTAAATAAAAAGAAAAAAATGCACATTCATGTCATTATAGTTCCTTACTTGAAGTGATTACTTTCTGTGGAACTATGCATTGTATGGTGAAAGGAATTACACGTAAACAAGCCATCTGATTGGAACAACGAAGTGTATTTACTGCATGCTTTACCTTGAATCTGTGCTGTTAATGTGCTATAAAAGTTGAACGTGAAATGATCTATGATAAACAGTTCCTGTTTTTTTTGTAGTCCAATATTGAGAAGCTGATAGATATGTCAACTGAGGGCTGCTTCATTCCATTGATTATAAGTTTCTTTTGTTTTCTTGTGTTATTTAAGTTCATCTAAAAAATTCACACAGTTTTGACAGACTTCGCATGAAGTTTTAGTTATTATTGTAGTATTGTGATTTGTCTAATGCTTTAGCAATTGTTTCGTTCTGCTTGGCCTTACGGATTGTTACTTGAGAATTCATCTTCTGGCTCATTAGCTGCTGTTAGGCCCTTTACTTTCTCTCCTTCTGAAATTGTTTCGTGATGATTAAATGGAGGCAATGATTGGCTCTTGTTGATGGGTTTGTGAAATGACATCTCAGGAGCTGTTAGCTGTGTGGGGATTTGATTTCTCAGGAACACTCAGTCTGCATAAACAATCTGGGTATGAGTTGTTTATCGTCAATTTTCAGAAAGAAGGGGGCTTCCCAAGTTAAGCGAACTACAGAAGTTGATGACCGTATGGAGCTGAGCTGACTTGTTATTTCATTTTCTTGTTGGTTAGAATCTAATTCATAATAGGTTTCTGTCAGGACCTGCTTATTTTGACATAGATAACAGACAACAGAAAGAATTTCATAAGCTTTCATACATAGTGAAAACTGGGATTTTCTCCTCTACGTTTTTTATATTTCTACTCCAGTATTGCCAGTAAGTGTCATGATGCACACAACGATGGTTGAATAATTTTTTTTAATTCAATACTTTTGCAACGAAAAGCCTCCAATGAATTGTTTCTTGCAGGAGTATCAGGCATTCAGCACAAGTTGTTGTACACCTACAGAGAGTTGCGAATAGCAACCAACAACTTCAGTCCCATGAATAAAATTGGGGAGGGGGGTTTTGGTTCTGTCTACAAGGTGACTAAACATGTTGTTGCTTCTGGATACTTCACGGATACTCGATTTTGTTTCTTAATTGTTTCATGATATTTGTTCTATTGACTTAACTCCTACAAAATTGTTGCCAAATTAACAGGGAAGGCTCAAGGATGATACAGTTGTTGCCATAAAAGTACTATCAGCTGACTCAAGGCAAGGGGAGAGGGAGTTCCTGAATGAAATTAATATAATTACAGATATCGAGCATGAAAATCTGGTTAAGTTGTATGGTTGTTGTGCAGAAGGAAATCATAGAATTTTAGTCTACGGCTATCTTGAGAATCACAGTCTTGCACAGACACTTCTAGGTAAATTTACTATCTAATCCTGATTCGAGTTCAGTGATTGCTTGAATATTAAACATTTCTCTTTACTTTTTAGACGGAGGCCAAAGTCGTATCCAATTCGATTGGAATACAAGGTGTAAAATATCCATTGGTATTGCTAAGGGTCTTGCATTTCTTCATGAGGAAGTTCAGCCGCATATTGTTCATAGGGATATCAAAGCAAGTAATGTCCTCCTTGATAAGAACCTTCAACCAAAAATTTCAGATTTTGGTCTTGCAAAACTTTTCCCAGCTAACCTGACTCACATTAGTACACGTGTTGCTGGAACTGCGTAAGTTTAGTGGATGTTTCTAGTATTCTTGTTTCATTGCTTCAGCGGACAAGCAGTCTGATTCATTTGAATATGATTACATATGAGCTTTGAGTGCGTGATATTTGATTGAGAATCATATAGATGACTAGTTTTCCATAGAGATGATCCTAAAGTTTGGTTTTGATGCATTGAAGTAATTGCTACCATTCTTTATGATGCAGAGGTTACCTAGCTCCTGAGTATGCTATTCGAGGACAAGTTACAAGGAAAGCAGATATATACAGCTTTGGCATATTGCTCTTAGAAATTGTTTGTGGGAAGTCCAACACGAACAGGAGGTTACCTCCAGGAGAGCAGTATCTTCTTGAAAGAGTATGGTCTTCTTCCACATGCTTCATTTTGTATCTTGTATTGGTTTGTGTGACCAATAACTGTTGTCTTGTGAACATGGAGGCTTTCTTTATATATACTTGTAGTTGACATAATGTATTCTCGTTGATGACAAATGACACTAATCGGTAGATATATCCTGTGTCTAAAACAAAATTTGTGAAGAACGGCGTATTGCATTTTAAAAAAGAAATCTGGATAACATATGCACATTGTTTCCAGAGTGAGGCTCAACTTGAGGTGTTCTATGTAATCCTAGTATGTTTCAATATGTTTTGTCTTTTTCTCTCTGCTTAGCTAGCTTCATGGGGACTCCTTTGAAATGTATCCTTGTTCGATTTACAATATGTTATCTACAACATTCCATATAGATGTTCCTATTCACCGAATTTTGTTAGATTGAGACCTACTTGAGTTTTTTTTTTCTCTATAGAAGTGTATAAGTATTGCCAGAGTTCCCCATAAAGAAAAGGTGAAAAATGCAGGTATGGATAGCTCATGAAAAAGGAGAGCTACTGAGTTTAGTAGACGAATCTATGAATGGAGATTATAATAAAGAAGAGGCTTGCAGATACTTGAAAATTGGCCTTCTTTGCACACAAGATAAGCCAAAGCTCCGGCCATCCATGTCTGCTGTGGTGAAGATGCTGATTAGTGATATAGATGTTGATGACCAGAAAATATCGAGACCTGGCCTGATATCTGAATTGATGGGTTACAAAGGTGGCGTAGCTAAGTCGGACATGAAGAATTCAACTTATACAACATCGGCAGGTTTGGGGAAACTGGAAGGTTCATCTTCATCTTCAGGAATTGAGATGTCTAATGCTACCATGACTTTCAATTCGATATTCGACCGGAGCAATTAAGGTTAACCGACGTTTTGAATATTTTGCATGTATTTTAGAGCCAATATATGTAAAGGAATTATAGCTGTAATTGCTAGATTCAGTTCCTTCAACAGTGAAGATTGTCACTGTAAATGTGCTGTACATTAATAAATGTTTCTTTTTTAAAGGAATTATTACACACAATTTTTTACAGAAAAATCGTTTATCCTTTGTGCGATATAAGGGGAAAGATAATATATTCTAATTAATGTAAATATTTTTTTCAACTTATATATTATGCTTTAGGTGTTAATTAAGTTCTTTTTTTCTATAATTTTTTCTTAACTAATCTAATAATTGTGTTTATGAATACATATATCTCTCTTATTATGATTTACAACAATATATAAATAAAACAATTCATTTTTTATTAGGTTTAAGTCAACTTTTATATTTTTTAATCATTTTCTAGTGATTTTTGCACTTGTTTTAGTTAGTTGGTCTTCTTGTTTGGGTTGTATTAATCTTCACTATGTTTAAGCATTTGTTGCTCAGTTCCTTTTCAACCATAATAGGAGACCCCTCTTTATCAAGACGACTCCAATGTCGGGTCTTTGTTGGAGCCTCTGTGCGCACCACTTGAAGTTGCTGCCTGCTAGTCCACTCACACATACCGTATGCACTAAGACTCTGCTCTCATCACAACATCCACTCACAATACGCCATTCTTCTCCTGCTTGACCCAATTGAACTTAAACAGTCCAAATAGGTTTGATCACATGGTTAAGCCCTTTTTAGGTTGGTTTTTACTTCTCCAGAATTTATTTTTGAGATTTGTTTTCTCAATCTTTTTCAGGTTTGGATACCTTTTTTTCACACTTCATCCTTTGGTTTTCCTTGGTTGCATAAGATAATTCACTCTATGACTCATCTTATTGGTGTGATTTTTTATTGTTTGAATTATGTGCTCAAGAGAAGTGTAATTTTCTAAACAAAAGACTTCTTTGATGATCTGTCACTAGTGAGGTGTTACCAAACCCATTAAGCAGGATGATGAGATAGAAACTAAGTACTCTGAGAGGTTCGATCAATATGATAGAAAAAATTGTTAGATTTTAACTTAAACCTAGTATTAAGTTGAAATTTCCTTGTTTTGACTGCACTAAAAGTTTTTGAGATTCTTTATAGACACTTCATATAGTTTCACATGATATTCATAAATTTCAGCTAGCTTGAATGGCATTTACTTATTACTTTTTATACTGAGTTTTAGTCAGTTGTGTTCCTTCTTTTACCACACTCGCATACATTAACTTTACACAGCTATGTAAGAAGTACTCTCGTAGGAAGCTTGACTTAATACTCTCCATGCTTAATGATCTCTCCCTTCCAAAGATTTGGTTCTTGTTGCTCCTTCTACTACTTGAGCCTACTCTACTTCTTCTAAGGGATTTTACAAATACCACAAAAAAATATGGGCATTGTATTTCTACTTGTCCTAAACTTGAAGCTAAGTATGTAAGAATCTAGCTAAGGTAATCTAACCAAATCTCACAATAAGTCTTGATTTTTGAGTAGTTTTATTGCTACAATGGTCATTAAGGGTCTACATATAAGAATACCTCCCCTTGTATTTTCTTAAAAGAAATCCGGTATATTCTTCAACAGAACAACCTAATTCTTGTACTATTACTTCCTCTATCTTATTTATTACTATTTGTAAATCTACTTCTTGGTTCTATGATTCTACCTATTGTGATCATATAACATCTAAGTCTAACCTATTTAGTTATGTTTCCATCTGTCTCATACATCAATTGTTTATACTACTAATAATTTATTTTTCCATTTACAATTTAAAGTTGTTGTTGATGTCACTTCTTCTAGTATTTTATACTTACGTCTTAATTATGTTTCATCTTCTAAATTAGGACCTTTGATTTCTAATGGATGTCTAAAATCTGTTAAATATTATCAATTTGTTTTTGTTACATGTCAACTATCAAAACGTCATGTCATGCCATTTAACATGGTAGGAGGGAATAGAAGAACTCAATACACTTACTTCTACTCAAACACAAAATTTAGTTAGTTTACCTCTGGAAAAATTTGTAGTTTGTTGTAAAAAACTCTATAAAATAAAGACCAAGGCTGATGGTTTAGTGGAATGGTATAAGGCTCAGCTTATCACTAAAGGTTTCATTTAGCTATAGAATGGGGTTGTTTATGAGCAGAACGTTTCTCCTATAGCTTGCATCACTTCTATTCGTACTCTCATTACCATTACTCCTATTTGGTAGGTGTACATTTTAGTATGTTTTTTTATAGGTGTTTAAGTATATTTTTAAGTGTTTCTTAGATGATTATCATGTTTATAGGCTTAGAATTGTGTTATTGTTAGTGTTTGTTTATGTTCTAAGTGTTTGTTTGGTTTAAAGCATGAATTTGATCATACTTTTATGTTTCAAGAGGTGTTTGATATGCTTGTGAGCGCATGAAAATAGGAAACTGAAGAATGAAGAAGATTGTGGATGCATTTAGGAAGGCATGATTGTGAACCATGCATGAAAAAAGATGCATGGCTTTATGCCATAATCATGACACCATTCATGATCGTGATAGAGAGGAACTAGTCACGCTGGGCACAATCATGCATGGTTTCCAAATGCATTTTTTTTTCAAGTTTCTAAGGTTTGGGGCTATTTTTAAAATAGAATTAAGTGGGGAAACCCTAGACATAACTCTAAAACCCTCAACCACTATAAAAGAAGATGAAAAACACCAAAAAGAGGCTCAACCACTACATCAAAGCATATCAAAGAGGAGAGATTAAAGAAGAACTTCAAAGAAATTCTAGCATTCCAGATCAAGGCTTTAATCAATTTTCATTCTTTTTCATTTGTTTCTTTCATAGTCTTGAATGCATGTTTGGATTTCTATGAAGCATAACTTTATTATGGATTTCTAAATATAGAATCAGGATTATTCTTGAATTATTTTATGAGCCTTATTTCTTGTTGAATTAAATACATTGAGGAATTTATTTTGTGAACCTAATTTTATTCATTTATTTTAATTCACATCAAAACTTGGTACCTTAGACAAAGCTTTTTTCAAGTTATTTAGGTGTCAAAAAATCATTGTAAGAACGATACCCTTAATGTAATGCCGGACTTTCTGAGCCATTTGGTGATTATTTTTTATTTAAAGATACTATTGTATATTGATATATCCATGGTTGTATATGAGTTCAAAGATGAATTTGAATCCTTTTGGTGCGTATGCCAATGATTATAATGTTATATGCCCTTACATGAACTTAGAGTTCATCGGTAAGCGAAATCTTGAAGATTTCTGACATATAAGCTTTTAAGTGTGAAAAATCGAGTCCATTGGATGAATATGATCATGGTGGTTGAATTAAATGTATTCTAATACCTTAGAGGTGATTAGACATGATTTATAGACTTATTAGACACTTAGAAAGTTTAAATGAAAAAGTTGATGTACATAAGGGTTTAATTGCTAATTGTTAAAAGTCAAAGGACTTAAACGTAATTTTTCAATTCTTGGAGGACCAATATATAATTTTATAAAGTTAAGGGGTTTAGTTATTATTTCCAAAATTTCAAAGACCAAAATAAAAATAAAAGTTTTGGAGATTTCTAAACTTTGGGCTTAATTGCAAATTTAGGAAAG
>JANTPM010215864.1:0-16989 GCA_025434745.1 Erythroxylum divaricatum
TTTGCATAAAAATATAGATATACACATTAATTTAAAATCAAACAATGATTTAAATCATGCAATTTAACAAAATTGGGCTAATATATGAAAACTGAAATATTTATAGGTCCAAAATGTCAATACAATATAAAATGGACCACTTTCAATCCAAATTATATACAATTTATTCTTTACAAGTATGAAACTAAAACTTATCATGATGTCCCACATTGTAAATGTTAGTTCTAGAAATGTGATGCTTATGCTTTAAATATAAAGCTTACATTATTAAAACAAGTTCTGGAGAATTTTTACAAAGACTTTCCAATGATAGGCCCCATGATACCAAGGTTGTTGTGTTTCCGCTCACATATATTAGGGAACAATGAAAAACATGACAAAGTCAAAATGTGTTGTTCAAGACTCAAGATTTCTGCAACATTTATTCAAAATTTTCCAAAGATTGGCCCCCACGTAGTAAAAGATTTTGAATTGTCAAAGTTTGCATGCAAATGTATGAAACAATTAAATCACAAACAAATTACAGTTTTTAATGGTGGGCCCCATGAAACCTAAATTATTGATTTAGAAAAGAAGACTGAAAACATAAACATCGTCTTTAACCTCTTGTTTGATTAACTTGACCTATATCTAACCCATTTTACAAATTTGACTATATCTTGACTTCTATAACTCCCTTTTTTATGATTCAAAAGCCATTGTAAACATAATTGAATTTCTTTTAGATATGCAAAATCAATTGCACAATATATTGACTATAGCAACATCAATGTATTCAATATATACATTGACAATTTATGTATAAAATCTCATAAATTTAGTTAGATTAAAATAGAGGTAAATAAGTGCTCTAATATCAAATGCTAGATATGAAAAGAAACGATATATATATATCTATTACGATAAAAAAATAAAAATGAGAAATTTCGATATCATATCTTTGTTATTGATGATGAGAGATTCAAATGTGTATAAGCTCTTCCAAATTTTTAGCAAATGCAATTAGTTAGTGTCGACAGGAAAAGGTCAAACTTAAGGAGCCAAAACCCTTTTACTTATATTATATTTCTTGTTGTTTTCCATCAAAACAACATAAAAAGATAACAATTTGTAGTAGAATGTCATGTTTTAAAATGAACGGAGACGATCCATCGTAAGGAAATTGTTGGGTAACTAGCAGAAAACAAAGTGGACATAATACAAATTTTAATTATCCAAATATTTTGGTACATTATTTATTTATTATATGATAAAATTTTTATTTTTAATATATATTTAATAATATATATATATATAATAACCCTTAATTTATATATTTTAAATAAAAAAACGATTTAAATGATTATTTACAATCCCGTATGAAAAGCTACCGCTGTTTTGTTTTATTTGCGGCTTGCTGGGGCATGGTGAGAGCCTATGTCCAGAGAGGTTGCGCAATCCTTCTCTTGCACCACCATACGAGTGGGATAATTCCTTACGTGCTTCTTCGGGACGCCAATCCCAAACACGTAGTCGGTGGTTGCGAAACGACGATGGGTCTCCCTTGGATGATTTCGACAGTTTCTCCGTTGGTTCTATGTATGAAGTTCATTCTGCCATGGATGCTAGCGAGGCTGAGGGGTCTCCTATGGCTGTAGGTGAAGGTAAGAAGCGGCAACGGTCGGTTGGATTCTCTGCACCCGGGTTTTCTAGCGTTGATTCGATGGGGGCACCTAATGGACATCGTGTCCATTCTTCTTCTGTATTGGCGGGCGCCAAGGAGCGACCCGACCAGTCGCAATGAAAATTCTAAGTTGGAACTGTCAGGGTCTCGGCAACCCTTCGACAGTTCAAGCTTTAGACGATCTTATTCGTCAGCATAAGCCGGATGTTGTGTTCGTTATCGAGACTTTAGTCGATGACGGACGCATCGAAGAGCTTCGTGATCAGTTCCACTTTGAAGTTGGTTTTTCAGTTGGTCGTATTGGACGGAGTGGTGGTTTAGCCGTGTTCGGTCGACATTCGAATGCTGTGGAGGTGCTACGTCACACGCAGAATTCTGTTGACCTTAAGATTCGTATGGCAAACGGAGGGTTTTGGTTTCTTACTTGCTTCTATGGTTTTCCGGAGCGGTTTCGTCGACGGAACTCATGGCAGTTGTTGAGGTCGTTGAATCCTGGACTCGATGCCCCGTGGTTAGTTATTGGAGATTTTAACGATTTGGCTTGTTCTAGCGAAAAGATTGGTGGTCGGGATCATCCATATCACTTGTTTTCTAGTTTCCGGTCTACCTTACAAGACTGTGATCTACAAGAAGTGGAATGGCTCGGTTATTCCTTTACGTGGGAGAGAAGTCGCGGATCGCCGGCATGGGTCTGTGAGAAGTTAGATAGGGTGGTGGCTAATACTGCGTGGTTTGAGCTTTTCGATAATGCCATTATCAAAACGTGTGTCCGATCATGCCCCCATATTGTTGAACACCGATACTACTGTTCTTACATGGAATAGAAGGCGCTTTCGATTCGAGAACAAGTGGCTTAAGCAGGCTGAGTTGGCAGCTATTATTGAACGTGTATGGTCATCAATCGCCGATATAATGGTTAGGAAACAACGGTTATGCAACGAGCTTGAGAAATGGGGTCAGAGTTTGGACCGAGCTTTAGCTGTAGAGAAACGTCGATTGAAGGCTCGCATGGAGGATGTTCGACATGTCAATAGCGTAGAGTATAATGTGTTACGAACGGAATTGTCTCAGTTGCTGGATTTGGAGCGTGTAAAGTGGCGGCAGCGTGCAAAGGAATTTTGGCTGGCAGAGGGTGACACTAATTCCAAGTTTTTCCATATATCTGCCAGTGCTCGCAAACGTCTTAATACTATTACTGAATTGTCTGATGCCAATGGGAATATGGTTAGTGATAAGGCTGGGATTCATGCAATAATCCATGATTATTTTGAGCACTTATATGTGGCTGAGGTGGCTGATTACTCAGTAGTAACTAGTTTGGTCCCTTCACGTGTGACGGAAACCGATAATCATGCACTTTTATCTCCTCTCATTGATGTGGAATTCCGTAAGGCTGTGTTTTCGATGCATCCCGATAAAGCGTCAGGTCCCGACGGGCTTAATCCCGCTTTTTCCAGAACTTTTGGCATCTTATTGGACCCGATGTGGTTGCGGCAAGTAATAGTTGGTTGACTGCAGGCCATTTCCCTCCGAATTTGACCGATACGATAATCGTTCTTATTCCGAAAGTAGATCACCCAACATCAGTTAAGGATCTCCGACCTATTTCTTTATGTAACGTGCTATATAAGATTGTTGCCAAGGTCCTTGCTAATCGGTTAAAACTATTGTTGCCTCGTATTGTGTCCGAATCTCAGTCTGCTTTTATTAAGGGTCGTCTTATAACCGATAATGTATTAGTTGCGTTCGAATTGTTGCATTTCATGAAGCGGAGGACAGGTCGAGTGGGTGGTACTGTTGCACTCAAGATTGATATTAGCAAAGCTTATGTTAGTGTTGATTGGGGCTATCTTGAAAGTATTATGGCTGCGTTGGGTTTTGATGCTCGCTGGATATCACTTGTAATGATGTGTGGGTTTTGATCGTCTCGAGGGTTGCGGCAAGGAGATCCGTTGTCTCAGTACTTGTATGTTCTGTGTGCCGAGGGGTTGTCTGCTTTGCTCACTGATGCCGAGAATCGTCATGCTATCACGGGTATCTCTATCTGTCGGAATAGCCCATCAATCTCTCATTTGCTGTTTGCCGACGATTCTTTTCTTTTTTTCAAAGCCACCGAAGCATAATGCCATGAAATTCGACGGTTACTTCAGATTTATGAACACGCCTCTGGGCAAGCTGTCAATTTGCGCAAGTCTGGCGTATTTTACAGCTCTAATGTGTTTGAGGTACAGAAAGTTATCTTCTCGAATATTTTAGATGTTCATCTTCCGCTTAATCATAGTCGGTATTTGGGACTACCTTCCATGATAGGTAGTAACAAGACAACCATTTTTGCTTTCCTCCATGATAAGCTTTGGGCTCGGACTCAGAATTGGAAGACGAAGTTTTTGTCTCGAGTTGGTAAGGAAATATTATTGAAAGCAGTGGCCCAGGCCATTCCGGCCTATTGCATGAGCGTGTTCCTCCTTCCTGTTTCCCTGTGCGACGAATTGCAGAAGATGATGAACTCCTTTTGGTGGGGTACGAAAGATGATGGCCGACATAAGGTTCATTGGCTACGGTGGGACCGTATGTGTGATAAGAAGTCTGTTGGAGGTTTGGGTTTTCGGAATTTGCATTGTTTTAATTTAGCTATGCTTGCTAAACATGGATGGCGTCTTATGACGTCGGCAAATTCACTTCTTTCTCGCTTGTTTCGTGCCCGTTATTTTCCTAATACTGATTTGCTCTCCGCTAATCTTGGCTCTAACCCAAGCTTTACATGGCGTGGTATTCACCATGCATTATCAATCATTCGCGCTGGGTTCAGATGGCGAGTGGGTAGTGGGGAAAATATTAGAGTGTGGTCCGATCCATGGTTGCCACGAGATGGTGCTTTTGGAGTTTCGACAAGTTCTCCCTCTGTTGGATCTGACTTACGGGTCTCTGATCTTATTGACCAAGATAATAGGATTTGGAATGTTGATAAGGTTCGTGCGGTGTTTAGTGCTGATGATGCACACACTGTCCTCTCGATCCCACTCTCTTCCCATGCTCGTGATCGCTTAATCTGGCATTATGAGAAGCGAGGCTCGTACACGGTGAAATCGGGTTATATTCTTGCTTCACACTTGAATCGGCCACCTGAAGTCTTGCCACACGTTGATTGGACTTTTCTGTGGAAGCTTCACATACCACCTAAGGTCCGTGAATTCTTATGGCGGGCTTTGCGTGGTGTACTTCCAACCAAGGGCAAGCTAGCGCAACGCGGGATGAATTATGGTACTTTGTGTGGTTGTGGCGCTGATCCGGAGACGCTCGATCATGCATTGCTACACTGCCCTGTTGCTGCTTCAGTTTGGCATTTATGGGGTCGTGGTGGTAGCTCCACGTCCTTATCCTTTGTCGATTGCTTAGCTCCGCGTGCGTCGTCGGATGTCTCGATTATTCAGGAGTTTGCTTTGATTGCGTGGCGTGTGTGGTGGGCTCGGAACGAGCTCCTTTGGAAACAACATCGTGTTCCTGCTAGTTCAATCCTCCATCTTGCACTCGACTATTTTCAAGAGTGGACTGCCGCTCACGAACGCAGACGCACGCCCCTCCCTCGGTCACCCGCCTCGACATCGAGTGCTACTGGTGATTCTTCTGTTCTATGGAAATGCTACACGGATGCGGCACTTTTTGACTCATCACGTAGCTTTGGTTCTGGTTCGGTCACATGTGCTACTGATGGCACCTTCTTACATGCCTTCTCCACGTTCTGCCATGGCTCTGTCCCTCCAAAGGTTGCAGAGGCAATCGCTCTGCGTTCCTCACTCGAGCAGGTCTCCACTCGGTGTCTTGGACCTGGTCTTGTGTTCTCTGAGGTTGTTCAAGCCGTTTCTAGTGATGTTGAAGATTGGTCTGAGTATGGCAACATCATCGAGGATTGTCGACGGCTTTTGCGCCAACGTGTTGATATTAAAATCTCCTGGATAAGACGTGCTGCCAACGGTTTAGCACATTGTCTCGCTCGTAATTCTCGTTTTACTTCCTCGTTTATGTTTTGGACCTCTCCACCTCTGTGTATTATGGATTCTTTTCGTTGATTTCAATAAAGTTTGCTACGTTTTCCCTATAAAAAAAATAGTTAGGTACTTTTAAAATTCCTCTGTCTTTTCAAGTTCCAAAACAAGCAAGGGGAGTGGTTCACAGTCATTGAAAATTATGGTAGAAGGATGACTTAAAGTGAAGACACGTTAGACTATAAATATAACTTAGATTAATTTTTTTATTTTGTTGAGTAATTAATTCGTTAAATAAACTATTTAAAATATGAAATTTATATATTATTAGACACCTAAAAATACAAGTTTTCGCTGTTGTAAAAGAGAAAAATATCAAACGTACATTTTCAAAATTTTGAATATTAAATTTTAATTTTAATATTTTCAAAAAATTCAAAATAGATCTTAAATGAATGAAAAATTAATCAAAGTTAAACTTCAGTTTAGTATGATATTATCACTAACGCGATATTTTTATCTTTTTAAAATAAATTATTTAAAATTATTTATATTTTACTGAATTTAATTATTCTATTTAACTTTTCTCTAAAACCCTAATTGAAAACAAAATCCCTAATTGAACATTGAACATCTTTGTTCTTGCACTCTCTTTGTTTTTTTCTCTGGTATCATGAGCCAAAAACTTCTTCTAACTATTAATTTCAAGTAAAAATGGTTTAAATTTCATATGAGGAACCATTAGAGAATTTCCATTGTATTGGATACCAAAATAACCAAAATATAATATAAGTATTTGAGGATCCAAAGTTCTTCAACAAGCTTTATTATATACTTCAATTATTCGTCTACTATACAATTTACATTTTAATTTAAATGTTTATATTTGTATTGATTTGAACATAGGTACTTAATTCCTGTATATTATGTTACAATCATGTCTTACCGAATTCACAAAAAAAGAAATGTTTGACATAATTTAATATGAATTGAACTTGTTTTTAATTCACTTAACATTATTGAAAGTAAAATTTTACTCTTTTCAGATTAACCGAAGCTTAATCATTCTTATATTTTTTAAACCAACTCAAAATCTACTTTTTTTAGGTTAAATTAGAAATGACAAATGAAGTTGTAATGTATTCAAAATCAATATGTCAAGTTCAAGTTAATTAGATTTTGGTCCAAACTTGAACATCATGGCTGACAGAAGTAAGTTCAACAATGACAATGTTTTGGTTGGTAAGTTTTTCAAATGATATCATTTTCACTAAAAAAAATCGACGTTTTTTGTGATCAACCCGAGAAACTCAAGCCACAAGTTAAAGGGCAGGCAAGAGATAGAATGGACAATCCCTTTCTTAAACAACTCATTAAGTATTATATACTAAGCACAAACGGGATGGTCGTCGTCGTGCCTTACGTGTCCTAATCCAACGATTCCAATTTTCCTATCATCAAATAGCCCCAATATTTCACTTTACTTTCTCGATCCCTCTGGAATCTCCTGAGAAACTATTACAACGTTCTCTTCAAAATCCAGTCCAAGCGCTTCTCTAATATACCAACATATGTATGCTGCATCCTTGATCCATGCCCTATATAATCCTCTTTCGCTTGATCTCTGGCCCTTCGTCTCTGATCTCCAATCGCTTCACTCATTTCCTATGCTCATGGTAGGCTATCGTGATCTCTCTCCCAGCTGACGATTTCAACTTGGTGACTCGGTGAGTCAGTTCTCTCGAATCTCTCTTTTCTTTTCTTAATTGGGCAAGTTTGAGATCTGGTACTTTTTTTCCGATTATTATTTGTTTAGAAGAAGGATATGAATTGCAGATCCCTACATGGATTTTTACTAGTATTTCTATTTAATTAATTATAAATTTCAAAGGTTAAAGATGGAGCCGATGGATATTCTTTTCTTTGTTTGCATCTCAATTCAATGCCTAGCAACATTTCTTCTTACAAGGTACTTCTTTTTGGTCTTCAAGTTCTGTGCTTGCTCAATACATTTTCCTATACTCATCTTTGTTTTAGCTCAGTTGCTTGTATGATATTTTTAATTTTCGATTTCAATTTTGTGCCATTACTGTTTGCCAGTTTTTGCTTCTTTTTGTCAATATCTAAAATATTAACATTGTTTTTATCTTTAAAAGCGTAATCTACAAGATTTTAGACCAAATATTGTTTTTTGGTTTAGCTTTGTAATTGAAGAAGCTTTTGTTTATATTGCCTAAGTTGAAAAGGAAAAGTTTACAAATATATCATCTTATACGTACAAGTTGTCGATACATGAAGGGATCTTTAGATGAGTTCATTGATGCTAACATTCAATTTGTGCTAGCAGTTGTCAGAAAGCTCCAGGAGAAAGTGAAATATGAGCATGCATTGTGAGAGGCTTTCTATCCTTCATGTGTTCATTTTTCACTTCAAAATAAGATATGTAACCTAACAATTTGAATTTTAGGTGTCTCCTAATAAGCCATAAAAGTGGAGAGCTTCTCAACTTCTCAAAGCTGCTCTTGATTCAGTAACTTAATAATTCAGACTCAATTCTTTCTTGATTCCAATCCATTATTACATTGGCAGTCGTTGACTTTTTTGAGTTTCTATATGTGGTAGAAGATATGTCATTTTAAGCCTAGAGTTTCATCATGGGTTGATAGAGTGATGAGGTTCAATTGTTTGTTCCTAAATGAGGCAAGGGAAATTTTTTTCAAAATTAGCAGTTACCATTACGTCAATTAAATTTTGTATTGCCCTTAATTTGGGAAATCAAGAGCATGATGGAAATTAGAGCATCTTATAAATCTTCCATATGACTTATTCAAAATTCTTTTGTGTTATGATCTTGGTATAGATCAAAAACTGGCTTTTCATCTTGCAAACATGCGAAAAATAAGTTGTTAATGGAGTATGCAAGATGTCTTACGGATTTTACATTTTAATTATACTTATAGATGGATGGTATAACCATAGGTTCTCTTGATGATATCCCCAGTAGTGCACTTACATCATTTTTCAAGTCTATAATGAACACCTTAAATTTTGATTTTGAAGATGATAATGAAGGTTAGATTTTCAACCCCAGCCCTTCTTTTTGGGTCTTGTAGGATTTCGAACTAAGGATTTGCATTATCGCTTCCTTTCTCAGTTCATACAAGTATTTTACATTCGAACCAGAGTACTTAAAGGTCTACTTCCCACTTTACTTAAAACTTTTTTACGTTACTTTTATCTCAAACCTAAACTAACTTTTCTTTTTAAGAAGGTTAGATTGTACCAGTAGTACCTTATGTTGTTGATTACAATGGATCATTGTTTTGTCAATACCCTAGTATGCCACTATTCTTTGTAATAAGTACTCAAATCCTCCTTGTCTTTTTTTATTTTTCTTTTTTTGGCTTAGATTTTATCTATTATTTTGAGACCTTCACATGTATTTAACTGTTTCTATTGGTGTCGTCAAAATAGAGTAAATATCAAAAGAATTAATGTTAGTCAATATTAGACAACAATTCAAGGGACACTGATTTAATAACATCTTTTTTTCTTCAGATTATTACTTTTAAGGGGCTCTTAGATATGATGAATTAATAGATATACTGATCGAAACATTACATTTTCAGCAAATTAGAGTCATCCTCCAAAATTATCAATTTCCTTATCTAAATTCTTGAACTTATTATTTGATCACATGAAGTAGATGTGATCTGCATTTTTAAAGAAAAACTTAGATTTTATTTAAAAAATTCATGATCATAATATGTTTCTAGTTTGGCAATGTAGCACCCTACTCTAATAGGGCATATTCTCGAACACACCGACGGTATTCAAGAACATACTCTATGAAGATGGCATGCTAGAACAATCAGTTAATCAAAACTCATTACAATTTTTTTTCAAAACAACACATACATTTTTGGAAAATCAATAAACAAATTGGGCCCATTTTATTCATAAACATTTTCATTCACAAGTGTTTCTACACTCATTGATCAATCTCATTTACAAACAGAATAATTCAATTACACAAGATACAATAATTGTGAATCACTTACTTGAATGCAGTAGCTAGACTTCTGTTTGCCTAAGAGGGTAACTCTTCTGAGCCTGAAAAATAATGTTGCAATTTTGGTGAGTTTTGTGAATTCAATGAGTTAACCATCCTCGATGGTTTATTCAAATCATATAACACATCACATCATATATTCACATCACTTCATTTATCATATAGCATCACATATCACTTACTTCGCATAACATATTTAGAGTAGTCAAATAGATCATTTTGATCATTTAAAAATATATAAAAATTATAAATGCAATGCATATGAGACTCACTTTCAATTGTTATTATTGTGACTGAGTACCTATAACTACCCCACATCTATTGTGGATACCAAACTCATTGATAGTTGTTTTGTATCCGTTGGGGATACCGGACTCATTATACATAGTGGATCTTTGACTCTTAATCACTTTCTAAGCTTTCTTTTTTGGTGGCTACTTTGATCACAACACCCTTTACATTGTCATGCATTCATATAATGAAATGCATTAATCACATAAGATTAATCAGTCACTTTATTTCACTTTACATATGTCATTGGACCTTAGTCCGGCATTCAACATTTAAGTTGAGAATCACTTATTTCATTCACATATACATTCACATTTTTCTTCAGAACTTGGTCTAGCATTCAACAATCAAGTTGAGTATCACATAGTCAGTCCAATTCACATTCAATGAGCACTTCTAATATTATTCATGCATCAAATGCCCTAGACATTTAATGTTCAAAATCAGTACAATCACATTCACATCATCATTTAATACCATCTAGGTCGACTCACAATATCTCCCTTTAGCTTATTGCCTTGAAGTCCCAGTAATGTCTGGAAGCAGCCGCTCAACGTGTTCTTCTATATGCAGTCACATACATTTTTGTATTACTACCTTGCTCATTTAACTAAATAAACACATTTGTAAAATGTATCATGTATTATGCATGTTCGTTGACAATATCGAGTATATATATCTATAATAAACTTATACAAATATCAATTTTACTCCAATTTTTTTAGAATTCATACACTCATTAATCATTCCAGTTTTTTCTCACAACATCCTTTTGGGTCAACTTTGCATGATTATTATGACAAGAAAAATGGAGTTTTTAGGCAATACTTTCTTCTTGACAATTGTTCTCCTATGTCTTAAGTTTCTACCAACACCAAGATCATATAATTTTATTCAGTATCCTAAAAGTTATATTCAAAACATTTCAGACTGTTATTCAAAACATTTCAGACTGTTCTTAAACTGTAACAAAACTCTTAACTCAAGTTCAAGCTAGATTTTGGAATTCTTAGAGATAGAATTAAAATTTGACTTCTTTAGGAAATTTGTATTTATATGTCTCTAGTTTAATCTAAATTAAGAATCAACTGATTTTGAAATCTACAGATCAAAATATGACCAAAATACTGATGTCTGTTCAATGCAAATACTTCAGTTATTAATATTGTAGCACGCTTCCTCATTTCATCCCTAATTCGTCGATCAATCTTTCCCAAATGAATTCATATGGCTATAAATTTTTATGGAGAGGAATAACAATGTGTTAGGAGTTTATTGGTTTAAATTTCAAGTCAATCAGAGGTCTGGAGAAGAAGTTATGGTCAAAAGAGTGAAGGATGTTCAAAACTGTCAAATATCATTATGCCTTCACTACACTTTCAGGTCAATTTTACACGAACATTTTGACAATTAAAATGAAGGATTTAGGCCCAACATTCTTGTAAATAATTATGACTAGTGTCACTTAATGCACGCAACTAGAGGTCCAGCTAACGACGATAAACAAAGGCGTTGCTTGGGAGGCAACCCAAAGAAGGTTAATTTTTGTCTTTTACATTTTCACATTTGCTATTTTTGTTAACTACTTCATTTCTTGCATTTGATTTTACATTGAGAACGATGTAAGTTTAAGTGTGACGGTGGGGTACATTAATTTTAATGTATGTTTTTAAGCTTAATTGTATCTTATGTGACTTTTTAGGCGGTTTTCAAAATCAAACGAACAAAATCAAAAATTTTCTTGTTTTTATTACTTTTAAGATGATTTAGTCATAATTAGACTGTGAATTGATTAGTTAAATCCATAGAAAATTTTAGTATGTACTTTTGCTCTTGTGATTTGTGAATACGCATTATTTTTAGAAGAGCGGTGACTAGTGGTAAGCAAAAACCAGTGAGGTTTTAAGCCGTATTAGACTAACACATCTATATGAATCTCACTATTTTGTTTGTTATGTGCGACCTTCATGACATATAGATTCTTACTTTGCATTTATTTTCTATTCGAGACCACATTTTTATCACATGCATTTTTATAAAAATGATTAGACATTCTTTGTTGATTACGAGCTACATTAGTCAAATAACCTACCCAACTATGTGAATTTTCCTTTACTAACCCCTTTGAGCTTAATTATCTTTTTCTTTTATATAAACCACATTACATTCTCCTAACCCAATACCCTACCCAAGTCTTAAAACTAGTGGGGCATTTGTTCTTTTTTTATAACTCAGGGTTCGGGCTTGGCCTGACAGTGGTGGGGCATTTGTTAATTCTTAATGAACGTGATTGTACAAAACCCTAAGTGTAGGGGCATGTATAGATGTGGGTTGGTTATATTTGCTAAAATTCCATATTAGGAATACTATGTTGATGTCGCTTCTATCACTTCTACTTTTGAAAAAAAGAAAAAAGAAAAAAGTGAGTTTGAATAAAAGTATCAAGGAGGAAATACCATTATTGTGAAAAGTTGTTAACAGTTTATCCTACTTAAGTTGTATTGAATTGGTGTTTGAATATATCGCATATGAGGCGGATGTGGTTTGGATGTAGCACTTTTGTGTTATGTTCATATGGATTAAGGTGTGAGAGCTGAATTGAGTTGTGAAACATAATTGTTGCATTCTTCATAGCTGACAGTACTAGTTTTGAATGAATGTTAACTTGTGCACTTGATATCTCATTGAATTTTACTTTTACTTCACTAGCTTGATGGCTTTTTATGCTACATTAACCAAAATATATCTCACCTTACCTTTGCCTACATTACAACCCTAGAAAAGTCCTTTAATTCATGATTATGCATGTGACTTTTAATGATGGAGAAATGAAATGATATGTAAAATTGTGGATTGTTGTGATCATGAACGGTGTTTGGGTGTACCTATGAAAATATCTTATTTAAACACCTTCTGTCCAAGTCTATCTCTAGATTACCCAATTCCTAAGGACAACGAATATTGATTGATCATGAGTAGAAGCTTCGAATGTTGAGTTTTTGGTTAGGTTTTGAAAGTCATTCACCTTTCCTTATAGTTATTTATTTTTTAGAAATGTGAAAAATGAGTAAAAGTTTTAGTTTGTGATTTTGATTTTGACGATTTATCTGAGGATTGTCAAAAGCTAAGTGTGGGAGAACTTTATATGTGTTTAAATTTTGATTCATTTGATATGCTATACGTAGTGATTAATGTCTTAGAAATACTTAAGATACTTACTTTGACTTATATGTAATTTTATGTACAATTTAAAAGTAAAAAAATTAAAGTGAGTTGAAAGTACGATATATGGCTCATTTTTCAAAGATAAATACTCACTTATCTTCATGGAGTAAGACAAATAAAATTAAAAGACAAGAAAAATGAAGAAATGAAGAAAAGAACGTGAGCTGCATAGATTGTACGTGAAAATTTCATGCATTTATTCACATGAATTAATGGAGAAATTCAATTAATGGACAAAGGAAGGTGACGGCTCCATGAGCGTGATTTAATGTATGAAGATGGTGAGGAGCAAAGCATGTAATAGGTAGATACATGTTGAACAAAATAGCAGCGTGAAGGCATTAGCACAAGCTTAAAACAACATGCAGCTTGCAGGTGAAACGACCTACAGCGGGGAGGAGGGCACAGCCCAAAGGCCAAAGCAGAAGGAAGCTAGTGTTTAACGCTAGCATCCAACGCTGGCATTAAATGCCAATGCTAGCATTGCATGCTTACGCTAGATTTAAACGACAACATTAGTGTTCATGCGTACGCCACGTTAAACGTAGCGTTTAAGAGGAAAGAGGGCGAGGTTTTAAAACAAGCGTGAACAGAAGGGTGGTCCATCCATCTTAATTGTCACATCAAAGCTACAGTAACAGTGGGTGGTAGCAGAAGAGAGCTTGCGAGCGAGGGAGTGACATATGAATAGTGATTTGGACCACCATTTTTGACAAATAGGAGAGCATTAGCATGAAAGATAATAGAGGTGGAGGCTCTAAAGATTCTTATTCATTCTTTTCACCACCGAAGCACACAGAGAAGATGACTCACGTTTGGAGCATAAAAATGGAGTAAGAAGGCTAGCTTTATGATGCCGGTTCAATGGGAATATCAACACCAAATTATAGTTAAGTTTTTTTTTTATCATTTTAAGGTTGTAATCTTTTTTTGGATATGTTGTTGGTGTTGATTTGATTGAGCTTTAGAATGAATGATTTTAATATGTTATTTTGATTGTTTTATTTTGAACCTATTGTTAAACATTGAATATAATCCATAATTGTTACTTTTGATGCTTGTGAGTAATATTTAATGATTATTAATTGTTAGTAATAACATAACTTAGGTTGGATAATTCAAATGTGTGAAATACTGCCTATATTGATTGTTTTCTAATTCGTAATGCGGCTGTCAAATTGAATCTAGAAAAGGTATTATAGATTATTCGACGGTTAGGTTTAATTAATGATCTTATCTTGATTAAACACAACTAACGGAAAACTGGGATTAGTAGACATTCTATTAGTCTCAGATCAATAATCTAAAGAGAGTTGTAAAGACGTTAGGATAATAGAATATGATCGATCGTGTTTAGACCGAGATTGACCCTAGAACTAGACCTTACTTATATTCGACTCTTTTCTCATTTTCAACTGCTTGTTTTAATTTATTTTCGATAGTTTATTTTTACTTTAATTTCTAAATTGCTTAATATTCAAAAACTCTCATATATTTTCCTTGCATAAATTAATTTTGTTACAGAAATTAACTGAACATTCCCTATAAATTTAATTCTGACTCATCATAACTACAAATTTTAGTGTGTAAAGTCAAGTAAATTTTATAATGCACTCGACACGCGCTGTCAGTTACCTTCTTGTGTTGGCATCTAACATTACATTAGAGATTTATTATACGAATGTTTGTATGGGCTACAGTTCCTTGTACATGAAACGCAACACGAAGCATGACCCTCCCTATTGGAGAGGTCTCATTTGGATGAACTTGAATTACCTTATCATTTTTGTAGTTCATCTCCAGTCAAAAGGTATCGCCTACAAATTTACCTTCTGTAATGACCTGTTATTCCAACGGCAGTGAAATAGTAACCAACATAAGCAAAGTTCAAAGGTATATTTCTGGGAATTGAAAACAATGTTTACATATTCTGGAAATTGAAAATGAACTAAGAAGAAGAAGAAGAAAAGGGAAACAGGGGAATTAGATGAGGAGAAATAGAGAGAACAGGGGATGAGAAGGAACTTCAACTTGCTTAGCAATTTCGATGACCCATTCTGCTACTTTCCCCTAACTATAAAGCATCGGGTCACTCGGCTCAGCTCTATCAATGGGCTTCGGCCCTATTCATAACATTACTCCCCCCTTTAAGACAACCTTGTCCTCAAGGTTGAGGTCGGGAGCGCAATGAAATGATCGATTGAAGGCATTAGAGTAGCACCAATCCCATGGAATTAGCCACTGCTTGATCATGAAAGGAGCACGCTGTCTCACAAGCTGCAACTGCACACAAACCCAGTCCACTTCATGTTGGTAATGAGCCGCCAAAAACTTCATACACATATGAGCCATTTTGACTTTGTCCCCCTCCAAAACCAAACTATCTATTAGTCGTTTACCACACACACTCCTTGCAACATGAGTCATAACCAAAGGCCTAAATCTGTAAGGGTCATCAACATCAATAAGTTCCTCTATATTCAGAAACAACAAGGAACACGTTTCTTCAAACTTCATCGCAACATCAACAATACACCACAAAGAAGGTTCCTCTATTTTCCTTCCCATATCTAAGCCCTCATAGTCACTGCTTAAGATTCCCCATAGCCACATAGCCACAAAAATGAATAACCCCTTTGCTGACAATTCCACTATAGCAGTACCCAATAACAAATTTGTTTCTTTGTGAGCCGCATACGAATTAAATTCCAAGATTTGTTGCAAGAAAAAATCAGTAGAAATAGTAGGAACAAAAGCAACACTTAATGGACTGTCAATCAACATATTTGCAGTCAAAGAAATACCAGGATCAAAAAGTTTCGATTGGAAAAATTCAGTAGGCTGCCAATACTCATGACTCAATGCATTTCCGAACAATATATTTGCACTTGTTTGTCGTTGAGGATTTTTATCAAACACTTGCAACATGAAAGGAATTCCACCAGTTTTTCATACATATCCAACAACGTTCCAGCTTTTGAACTCACCATGTATGCAATTTGAGCGATCCTTCCCATCAAGTCAATGAAAGGATTCTTCGTACTCATCAAGTAACCACTCTCACTCACGCCTGAAAATATATATTGAGATTGTATTTGATTGGCTTTAATCGGGGTTGCTTCATGGACATGTTCAAACTCCCCAGCTTGAGTGATCTCCAACGCCGGCAGTGCATCACACACCTCGACTGTAGCAACGAAACCATAAACATCCTCCGAACTAGCTGTTGTGACGGCCACGGGTTCCATTCGGTCCGACATTTGATCGAGCATATCAGGTCCATCAAGAGCTTGTGAGTCAATCGCTTTATCGACGAGCTCGGGTTCATCATTGTCTCCAATTCTAAGCACGCATGGCGTATCAGAAATTGTCGTGGACAATGCCTCGAACACTTGATCTGCGTCGAACACGGAATCCGGTTTCATCACTTTGGTTGCTTCACTGGAATTCCGGGTTGGAATAGGAGGAAGGAGATCCAAAATCTGATGGAGAAGACTTGTAGTCGCCCTCAGAGAAGAAGAAATATTACAAGAACCTCGTTGAACCGCAGTATCTCGTTGAAGTCCCTCTGGTTGGTCTACATCTTTTGGCCGGAAATGGAGAAGAAAAGCTCTCGTGAAGTGATCCCAACCAATCAACTGACGATTGCGGTACATCCAGTCATACCAATAAGTGGTGTCGCCATCAAAATAGAAGGAAGAGATGAGCACACGATCCTCCTCACGGATCTGATAAAAATCAAAATAACGACCAGC
>JANTPM010216913.1:0-16968 GCA_025434745.1 Erythroxylum divaricatum
ATAAAATTTTCAATGTAATAACATTCAAGATTCTCAAATCATTCCAATTATACCCGGAATTATTCATGAATGCATGTGCAATTATTTTCGTGTGCAAATATATTCACTATTTATGTATAAGTGTACGACATAACATGCATGAACATGGAGAATACATCCCTAACTCTCATTAGTCACTCACATTAACCATCCTACCCTTTCCTCTAGTAATGAGATGTTATATGGAATGTAGGAAAATATTATTTGGTAGATGCAGAATATCCTTACATGCAAGATTATTTAGGACCATACAAATGTGAGAGGTATCATCTTCTTGATTTTCGACGCGTTGGTCTTCCAAAAGGAAAGAAAAAAATATTCAATCATGCACATTCTTTTTTAAGATACACAATCGAAAGAACATTTGGCGTTTAAAAAAATATGTGAAAATTTTTACGTTAAATGCCCAGTTTTTCTTTTCCAAAGCAAATCAAAATTGTAATTGCTTCAATGCCCATTCATAATTTTATAAGGTTAAATGCTCAAAAGGATGGAGAGTTTTATCGCTATGATAAAGATGATGAATTACTTCCTATAAATGAAGAAATTAATAAAAATGAAGACATTTAATGAAATCATTGAGACGAGACACAAAATAACGAGATGAATGATGCGAGGGAACATATTGCAAATTTTCTTATATTACGATAAAATGTATAATTTATTATGTATTTAATTATTTACTTAGCTTGAATGTTTATTTTGGGATTATAATATTATTTAACTTTTTTTACATATTTTAATATTTATTTTTCATATTAATTTTATTTCTTACAAGAAAATGTGACATCTCTTTAAATTATTTCCTACAAAATAATTATCTAAAATTATCTACAAGATGGTTATCAAAGAAATAGATAATCGTAAATATAATATATTGTACTTTACATATTGTTTAGTATATTTTAAATATTATTTAATATAAATAATTTTATTATAAAATAAAATATAGTTAAAATTAATAAAAATACTTTTTATTTTTATATTATCAAACAATTTACTGTATGAAACTTTTTTAAAAAAACTAATTTTTTAATTAACAGACAAATAATTAATTAACTTTTAAAAAAAGCTATTCTATCGAAAACTTTATTACCAAAAAGTCAAAAACTTTACTTATATAGAGTCATCCAGACAGGCGGGAAAGAGTCATCCGGGTACTTCTGCCCTTATATGGTTCTTGATAAAAATGGTTCAGTGGCTTATAGACTGAACCTTCCTTCTACAGCTACTATTCACCCAGTCTTTTACATTTCTCAGCTTAAGAAAACACAAGGAAATTTTCAGACGACTTCTTCAATACCAGCTGCATTTCTATCGCCAGCCTCTACTCCACAACCAGTGGCTATTTTGGACAAAAAATGGTGAAAGGAGGAAATCAAGCAGCAACTCAGTTACTTATTCAGTGGTCTCATTCTAATCTAGAGAATGCAACTTGAGAATGGGCTACTGAAATTCGTTACTTGCACTTTGCATCATATTTACTTTCCTCATCCATTCTTTTCGCATCCTTTTCACACAGCAAAAGCATGACTACTTTTCCAATGATTTATTAGTATCTTTTTATTTTCCAAAAGAAAAAAAATCAGACATTTCCCGCTCCTAACTATGATTCTTTGACTCATGGAAGACTCTGTTGTGGTCCTCACTGTCTCAGAACTGGTCCGCCGTGGCCGGTCGGTAACCGCCGCTGCGTCACTAGATTCTGGCCGCCCTATTTCCAGATTACTGTCTGATGGAGAAACGCGGTCTACTGAAGACCCTAATTTAAATCCTAACCTTAACCCTAAGCATGATCCTAAGTTGCTCACTACGCTGGACCACCCCGCACTATTGATAGGAACGATTACGCTACCTTCCGAAACCCAAAGTTGTCTAAACAATAATTGCTTTCAGTTCTCCGACAATTCAACCACTGTTTGCTGTGATGTACTTAACTTTGGCATTCATTTAATCGGGAGAAAAATTAGGGTTCTTGCTTGGAATTTCATTCCTTTGAAACATTGTGGTGGCGGGTTTCTGGAAATTATCAAATTGAGCCTTTTTGATTCAGATATCATTGATTCGATTCCACTGACTTCTCATTTCTCTCCTGTTTCTTCTGACAATAAATCCAAGGCCTTTTATAACGTTCATGGTGCAGTTGAATTGGTAAGCCCTGTTTCAGTTGTTCCTTGTTCGATTGGTGGTGGCGAATCTCAAAATCTTCGTGGGTTTATCTCCCGCGTTCTAGTTTGCGAGTGCAAATTGTGTAGTTATAAGGAAGATTCAATTCAAAAAACGGATTGTCATTGTTTTACGAAACCCTTGTCTGTATATTTTTGTGGGTCTTCATGGTGTTGGCATCCTGTGCTTTGCAAGCTCACAGGGAGCTTTATCACTTTGACGAGGTTGAAAAAGAAGCTGGTCTTCATAGGAAAAGAGGAGTCCCAGATGATGTTTATAGTTACCGAAAATTCTCGTCTGCATTTGCATAGAATGTCCAAAGGAAGATCAAATTTTCCTAGAAAAT
Organism: Erythroxylum divaricatum; assembly: GCA_025434745.1. Classification (NCBI taxonomy): domain Eukaryota; kingdom Viridiplantae; phylum Streptophyta; class Magnoliopsida; order Malpighiales; family Erythroxylaceae; genus Erythroxylum; species Erythroxylum divaricatum. The sequence continues at coordinate 2,552 of JANTPM010216913.1, forward strand.
TTGTCAAGGGGAAAGGGGAATGTGGTGATTATACTGGAGTTGTTAAAGGTAGCTACATGCAAGGAATGGTTGTTGAACTGGATAAAGAAGTGTGGCTTCTACTAACTGATCAGCTGCTCACTGCACCTCATAGTCTTAGGGTTGGTGCGATAGTAAGTAAACTATGTTCTATTATCTTGTTTACAGAAAATGACTTCATACGTGGTATGCTTTTCTAACTATCTGCTTTAATTGTAGGTTTCTGTGAAAAATGTACATTTTGTGAATCCAAAGTTTTCGTGGTCAAAACTGCTCATACTAGGGGCTTGCTTCAAGACTAGCATTAATGTAGAGTTATTCTCCCCATTGGAATCTGGGTAAGGCATGTTGAATCTACTTTGTATATCTCTTTAATTCTTGTTGACTAGTATCACTTTTGTCTCTATAATCTTCCCTTGGGAATTAGGAAATTATTTCTTAATTTGTCCTGAAACTGATTGTATACGGTTATTGTGGTTGCAGAACATATGCTTTCTAATCTCTTCGTTTTAAAAGATGTGGCAAATTATTAGAGCTATTGACTTTTCTTGGAATGTGTCAATATAGACTGGTTAACCATATTCTGATTTGTTGCAGGTGTCATATGGTTTCACAATCACAGGGTCGACTGGGGAAGTTCATTGAGTCATTGACATTTTCTGCCAGGCTATGGTGTCAAATTTTGCCCATGCTTATGACATAAGACATTAGCCACAACTTTTGTATTGATATGTTGCTAATTCGGTTTCAGGGTACTACTTGTCATTTCATGTTTCAAGAGGAAATTTGCTGGGATTTTATCAGTAAAAGAGATTTTGGGATCAAACCATGTAACTTCCTTGCTTTACTACTGCGTGAAACTTCTGCTTTCCAGCTGTCTTTTACGTTGTCATATGCTAACACGTTGTGAATGATTGCAAGTTTTATCCAGAAAGAAGGGCTGGCTCAGTTGTTTTCTAGGTCACATTTACCTCACTCAGTGCTTCGAGCTAGGGTATATTGGTAACTTCAGTTTGATGAACTGATATGGTAAGGCTGTTGTTTTGGATTTAGTTATGTTTTCTTAGAACAACTTTCCTTTGCAGCATGGGGTACTTAGAGAAATATCAAAACATGATTCATTGGGCTGTTGTAGCGAAGGATACTTTGACCGCCTAAAATTGGTCAGTTCAGTAATGTCAATGCTCATTTCTTTTTCACAGTACCATCAGAATGATTTACTGCATATCATTAGAGTATATTTAGCTAATTGCAGGATTTACTGTTTTGTAGCGATTGAGAATGTATATTAGAAAAAGTGCTAATTTTCTAACCACCCATCTCAGGTTCCACCTGTCGCCACTGTTCTTCATCATTGTCAAGCCATGTGGATGAAAACATTATCGCAGGTGGAGAAGACTAATGTTAGTTTTCTAAATTGTGAAGGGAAATCTTACGCCCTACCATTGAGAAGAATACTTACAAGTCATGAATTAGGTGGTCTTTCTCTTGTTGGGTGCCTTAAGGTAGTCATAATATTTTCTCTGGAATTTTATGTGGCCTTCCTTATCTGGGTTATGTGATTGTTTTAAAATCTAAGAACTTGTATCATCAAGTTAGTCATTGTATGGTTAGTAGTCGAGCACAATTGACTTTCTGATGGCAAGTTTGAGGTGTTTAATCAAATTGGGATTCATATATTTCATTTTGTTGGCCCACTCAATGTTTGGATATAAAATAAGCTTCTAATATCAAGGATTTGGGTATGAATCTATGGGTGGACAATTTCATTGTTAGTGTGTGAACGTTTGTTCGGATAAATTCGTTTGACCATTTATTTACTTGTTCCCTCTCTGCAAATGTCTTAAGTGCAAACTATGTACTCTGTTTTCTGAAGGTGACCTGGGTGAAATAGTGGAAACCTAGTTTTGATTAAAGTCCTTTTATTGGATGTTCAGATTTCTCCGCTTTCTGGAAGGTTGCAGTTGGTTGATGCCACAGGCAGTATTGATGTCATCATACCTGACCTTCCAACCACTTGGAAAAGCAGCAGCATATATGAGGTTGTTCTTAATTACGAGTCCCTAGTCTTCATCTGAATTTTCTGATCTTCATTATTAATCTTTATGTTATGTAAAATCTCAGAAATAAAGTAATTTGACTTCTTTTTTGCAGGTTGTTAACTATACACTGATTGTAGAGGGCACGGCCCATGCCCTTGATCTTTTAGAGTTGCTTGAGAATGAGTTACTCTCATGCAGAAACATTTTTCATTGTGTTCCATGGGAAAGCAACGTGCAATTGACAGTTTATGCTTGTTTTCAATTGAGAAATGCAACCCAGAAAAATATTCCTATTTATCCTTGTTTAGCCTCAAATGATGATTGGAAAAAACTTCAGAGTGGTAGATTTCATCTGATCTGGATAGCACATAAGTACCCTGTGCTGCAGAAGGTATGATATGCTTTAGCCTGATTAATTCTTGGCAAGTTTAATCATAGTTGCTTTTATAGTTTCTGTTTTTTTGGATTATGTTGCCAAAAGAAACCAAAATTGGAACGAAGAATGGCGTGTTTGTTCAAATGACTACTTTTCATTATCTTGTGCTAATTGTTAATGTTTTTATCTGCAGTCTCAAGATGAGCCAGTCATATCTGATGGGTATAGTATGTTTATAGAGGCCTTCATCTTGCCTTGGGATCTCATTTTCCGGGGAAAAGATGAAACCTTCTGCACTGTTAAAGATTTGAATAGTCAACTGTCTGAACCCTTGGGTCCTTATGTAAATTCCCTTGAAGCTTTACCTGAGAAGAATTGCAAAAATGATCGGTTACCAAGTCAGACTTTTGCCTTTGATTTGATGAATGATAATAATCATGGTAAAGGTAAAGTCAGTACTTGCGCTTCTTTTGATGAATCTGTCAAGTGGGAATGTGGAAACTTCCATTCTCTTGAAATTCCCTGCTTAGCTATGACCAGGAAATCTGATGGTTCCAGCGTGCTCTGTTTAGCAAAATTGTGCTCCACAAAATTGAAGTTACAGAATGGTGCTTATCATAAGCCAAGGGCAGAAAAGGTATTACTGGAATTCAGTTCCGAAAGCTTTTTCAAGTATCAGGTATATCTTATATCTTCTCTTTTCTAGGTTTTTTGTTTTCCAATTCTCTGTTTGTGAAGAGATATTGAGAATTTTATGTATGTGCTTACTGACAATATTGGTGCTTCTAAATGCCAGTTGTTGCAGATTGGTGGTTACTACATTGTAAAGCATCATATAGACGAATCTATTTGCCATCTTAAAGACCCTGGTGCTAATAGTTTCCGTAAGGTACTTATCACTTTAGGAACACATCTGTGGGAGCTCTCATTCTGTCATGATGAGGCTTTAACAAATAGTGGATCAACGGAAGATTGTCTTGAGAATGATCTTCCTTTGAGCATGGAAGAGGCCAGGATTAGAGATCAATTTGAACTAGATGTTGACAGGTCCATTGCCAATTGTGCCAAATCTTGTTCAGATGTTCATCTTCATCTCCCTGTCAATGTCCTAGGTTTATTGGAAATAAAGCTTAATGAAGCTAAGTTTGCTCAAGCATCAGAAGAGAATGCTAATGATCTTCCTTCCACAATGCCTCTTTGTGGTCCATTATCTGAATCTTCCATCTCCAGCTGTCTTTTTCCTGAAGGAAGTCTAATATCTGTGTTTGGAGATGTGGCTGGAGTTCATGCTTTTGACGACAGCTCATCCAGTAGTCATTCAAGTTGTGGAGGGCCTGGTGACTTTTTTGCAAAGAGATTGAAAATATCAATCAGTGTTTGTATACATGTCTTTGTGGACAATAAAATGGTAAATTTGTAGTAGATTATTTCTTACTCTCCCTTTAGTCAGGAAATGACATATTTTGCATTATCCCTAACGCTAATTAGTATCTTCTAGGTCAATATTTTTGGTTTCAGAGGCAAATATAAGTGCCCTGTTGGATTTGGACCTGGTGTTAAAGCAACATTTCATCGGATCCTTAAGTTAGGGTATGCTGCACATAAACGCCTTGTTGAGCTTTCACATGAATTCTAATTTTCACTTTGTTCTGCATTCTCTTGCCAATTTAATGGCAATGCCTCAACTCTTCTATTGAGATTAGAAAAATTAGAAGTCTCAGTGGCTCTTAAAAGAAGCCAGTGCCATCATTGCACTGAAGTTATCGTTTAAAGTTATCCTGAATTGGGAAGAGTTTTATACTGAATTTGGAAGAGTTTTATCAAGAAACTTCCACTAGAGTGAGTGACATTGGGCAGAATCAGTAAAGCCAGAACATTCTGGAGAACTCTGAATTTATGGTGTTATTTAGATTGGCTAATGGATGAAAAGGGTGGATAAGCAAACTATTAGTGAGTTGAGTTCTCAGAAATTCATAGTTATTATTCTGTTGTTTATGTGAGGACATCTGCTATAGTATTTTGGCTTTATATCACAGCCTTGCTATCAACTTTTCTATGTTTGAGTTTGGCTATTGGTGCTGAGATCTGCATTTTTTCATGTCTAAATATTTATTAATTTTCCAGGCAGGGTAATCGATTGATGCTGACACCTGCGTCTTTTATTGTACTAAATTGCACAAGAGTTCTCCATGAGCCAAACCATGATATGTCTAATTTCCGGTCTGATTTTCATACATCAACTGCTGGATCTTTGGACAAAGTTTGTTCCGGCTCAATCTATGAGTTAATTTGGTGCAAAAGCTCCAAGCCTATGCAGATTAGTTGCAGGGTAAGTGTAATAATGATATTTGCATTTTGTCTAGGATTAATTTCATAAAGTTATGCTTCTCCTTCATAAATATTCTTCATTGACGAGACAATTTATGAGATTTGGAATTTCAGTTATGATTTGCCTCCGTGTTTGTGACAGATAGTCACTGTACACGTCTTGGTTTTGGAGTACAAGAAATATGATGGGATACATTCAAAAGTGCACTCCAGTTCACATTGTATTAACATACCACTTGCGGGGTTTGTGTTAGGTAAGTTATTATAAATGGGTGTAAAAATGTGCAGTTTTTGTGAGCATCATTAAGGGTAATATTTATACCGAGTTTTTTAAAATAAAACTTGGGGTTGCTGTGGCATTAATCAATGAAAATAAAACTTGGGGTTGCTGTGGCATTAATCAATTTTAAGTTTAAGCAACAAATAGATCTGCAGTTGTTTCTTGACTTACCTGCAAATGTTGTTGCTACATATGTGGCTGATTGTAAAAGATGAAGTGAGAGCGTAGAAAGCTTTCTTGATAATCGTATGGAAATAAGCAAATGGTAGCTAAGAAGCCACTACCTTTACTTGCAGTTGCAAGAGACTTGGTGTACAGTGACCTTACCGGCTTTAAGATTTTGATTCCGATGTTATGTTTTATACTATATCTCATTTGCATGTGTAGATGATGGATCATCTTCATGTTTTTGTTGGGCTGATGCTGAAAGAGCAGCAATTTTGCTAAGGCTGGATGAAGAACTTCCGGTGGAAGCTCTTCATAGCTGTGGATGTGTATTGATGCATGGGTCTTCGAGGTCCAACAAGTATCATTTGGAAACAATTTTAAAGAAGCATGATAGAATTACTGTGAGAAACTATGGATTGGTAGCTGATTCTTGTAATCAAGATCTCTCTATTTCTGTCAATCCAGAAAATGCACTCAGCAGCTCAGATGAGAGTCTCTTGAAGTTCATAATTTTAAATGCTTGCTTTGGCTCAGTTTGGGTGAGAAAATTTAAAGAACTTGAGACAAATTCCCAGTGTTTTATGATTATGTCTAGGCTGAATAAAATGATTCAAGTCTTATTTAATACTTATGGAACCCTTTGACCATTTGGTCGTATTTGACAGATTTTCCTATATTTCCAGTGTAATAGCCCACAATTGATATAAGCTGTGTATTAACCCTAATCAAACTTCTTCTGTTTTTATAAAGTCCAGCTAATTGGAACTTTTTAACATCTTATTGACAGACTGTTGTTGCTAGTGCTCTGCATCCAAATGTTGTTAAGAAACTGGATAAAGAGAACCTTGTGCAACTGGAAACGACAGCTACGAATGTATGGGCCATGGAAGTGTACAACACAAACTATTTGATTGGGGCCAGAGAGAGAAGCAGAGAAGTGCTAACTAGGTAACTATCCATATTTATTTCAACTGGGTATGAAATAAGATTTATATTATATTTGGGTCCTCAAAGGTTGCTAGTGCTATTCTTTTGATATTTGTTTAATTGTCCCCAATGTCTTCTCTTGCAAAATGTGTGGCATTTATTGGAAGTGGCACATGTTTGTAACATATGGTGACCATCAGCTATATGCATCGATGAGTCTTTGATGGCATGGCTATTACTTGCCTAATTTTGAATGAGAAATGTCATGAAAGTATGCATTCACTATGTTGATTGTAATCGCTTAAGAAATTGCACTTTCTACGTTCTTTGGCATTATTTGTATGATCTTCTTCAGGAGTCTACTCATGTTATTGGAAGTAGACATATGAACATACGGTTTATTCACAATGGCCACTATAACATTAAAATTGTGGTGTCTGAAAAGATTTATTCGAATTGGAAGGGAAACTTTGCATTTGCCAGTGTTTGATGGTTGATTCTGGGTTGAAACTGGCATTCTGCAGCTAAGAGAGGTCCATCATTACTGAATTTTGGTCAGAACCCAGCAGTCCACATTTCCCTGCCTTCCAACGCCATGTAGCAGCAAAATGAGTTCTTCGCCTATGGTTTATGGATGATGTATGGTTCCATGGCGATTTGACAACAAACAGCTGTTTATGGAATCTATCGTTTTTGAAAAGAGCCAGAGATCCTAAACCATGCAAAATCATGGTGGAGCAGTCAAGAAGATAGAAGATCAACCGGAAGAATGGCAACGAACTACCTAATATATTTAAAGGCGGTGAACATGTGTCGCTGTTATGGCAGTTGAAATGGTCGCTGTCGAACTATATGTATCCGGCGATCTGAAGGGTTGGTCAAATACTTGTTCACTCATAATTTTCTAAGCAGGAACTGCCTGCCATGAATGTGGGAAGTGGGAAGTGGGAACTTTACTTTTATGACCAAAAAAAATCAGACATCATATATACTATTATTTGTCACAGGCTCTAATTTATGGGGAAGTTTCAGAATCGAATTGTATCCTACAGTATGGCTTAAGTGGGAGCTGGTACTAGAAAAAAAGAAATATTCCTTAAACTTCAGAAGATCAGTCCATAGAAAGCACAGCTATAAACATCAGTGAATATACTTTCGATAGGTTAACTTTCCCTTGTTTCTGTACATGAAGGCATAGATTAGAAAAGTCCTTTAGATTGGTTGGACGGTGTTGACAGTAATTAGGTATGGCCTACAGCCTAGACTCCTGGTGTTGGTGGAAGTCACTCAATTTTGAAATAATATGTTCTAGGTTTGTTTAATAATATGTTCGAGGTTCGTTTGCCTATCTTACAGAAGCAGAGAGTAGTCCTGAGAAAGCAAATAGACTTTCTGAAAAGTGTTCCCCTGGCAGAGAGGTTTTGGAGCTTAATACAGACAATAGTCAGTTCTTTTAGATTCCCCAATTCTTCTGTTCACCTGTTGCTTTTTCTTATCGTCCTTTTTACCGTCCGGAGGTTCTTCTTCTGACATATTGTTAAAATAACACATGTGGGGACAAGTACCATTCGCCTCTGGTTTCGTCCACCATGTTAAGTCATTTTACTCGAACCCTTTTCACATGATGCCCCAAAACTACTACAAAGAATCCTGAAGCTCTCATCAAGGCTGTTGCTTCTTCATTGTTGTAACTTAAAATCCTTTCGTCTCGAACCATTTCAAGGCCAGAATGTCAATGCCAGTTAGCCAACAACCACCAGCAGAGACCGTATCACAGCAAACCTTGAACTTTCACTCAACCCACAGCTCGGTTGGTCCAGCAATTGCTGTACTAGTAGTGATCATGGTCTTATGCATAGTTGCTATTATGATTGGAAGGCTTTGCTCAGGCAGGAGAATCACGAGCTACGGACGGTACGATGTAGAGGGTTGGGCTGAGAGGAAATGCTCCTCCTGCATTGATGGAAGGATTAGCCCTCCACCCCCAAGGCGCAGTACGTCTAACACCTCCACACCAGCGTCAACTCCAGCTCAACCCAACCTTGAAAATAAGCAACCAGAGCAATCTTCTGAAAGCACAAATCTCGGTTCTTAAATCAGCTCCTGTTGTGACATGTATGTCAGGCTCATCGTTTGTGCATCAGGTTCACTTATTCGATCTTCTGTCTTAAGCGTTAGTTGCCTCCCTGACTTCGTAGCTTCAATTTTTGTTCTTAATTTCGAACTTCTTCAATGGTAATAAGCTCAAATTTGCCAGAAGATATCTTCCATCCCAACAATGCATAGCTTATGCTAGCCAACACTTCTTATTCTGGTTATGCTCGACCGTTTCTAAAACAGCCTACAATGAGCAATGTTCGACTTCCATCATCTAGCGTTAATATTATATAAGTATTGGTTTGGGCCGGGAGCCTCACCGATTAGATATTGTCCCGTTTGGTCACACCCACATCTCGTAGGGGGCGCTGCGCGTCCTGTGGGGGCAGCGAGAGTCGAACCTATGACCTCAGGGTTTTGATGCGTTGAGAAAATCTTGAGGTCATAGGTTCGACTCTCGCTGCCCCCACGGGATGCGCAGCGCCCCCTACGAAATATGGGTGTGACTAAACGGGACAATACCTGACCGGTGAGGCTCCCGGCCCAAACCAAGTATCTTTGTTACATCTAACAAACATTGATTGCTAGTTTAATGGAAAGACAGACGCTCAGATTTGTAGTTTGTTATAATACACTTGTCGTTACTAGGACATCGGTACATATGGTTCGGGAAGTGAACTAGTGTTTAGTCGGAGTCTCTTTTCGAACTTTCTGTTCTTTGTCTTGACCAAAATGCAAAAAATTCAGAAAAAAAAATCTAATTTTCATCTTAATTTTATTCAAATAATTATTATTTTAATTTTAATTTTATTAAAATCATAATAATGTTATTTTACATATGATGTAACAATAGGTTAAGAATTTATTTGACTTTTATTAAGCATAAAAGAGAAAATCACATCTTTAACTAATGTTTAAGAAATTATTTTAAAAATCATAGTAATATTTAATTGATTCAAATTATTTAATTATAATACCATATAAGTTAAATTACTTATTATATACTAAAAATTGTTTAAATTTCAATTTTAAATAGGATTCAACAGCTTATTTGTACTCCTACCGTCAGTGGGGTGGGGTCTTTTATTTTCAGAAGCTAGGAGACACCTGCCACAACGTGCATGCTTCTTGGTACAAACGTCCTTTCCAGTCCCTTCCCTTGTCCAACAGTATAAAGCAAGTAAACAGTTTTAGGGGATCTGCAAACAGAATCATATAAATAGAGCCACTGCTGTCATCGTTTCACCTCATCGATTCTTATTCTTGTCTCTGAAACTGCAAGGACGAAGCTTCCGTACTAAACAGGAAACGGATTGATCTTAAAAAATGCAATTTGATAAGAGAAGTCTGTGCAACTAGAGTTTCATTATTGACATTAAATGACTGATGACACTAAAGTCGCTTCCAGTGCCTAACATCACTAAAACGTTCAACATCAATGGCACTTGTAAGATCCTGAATTGTGAGATTCTGGCGCACCGATGCACTCTATGGATTAATCGAAATCCTCTTCCAGAAACCGAAATCCTTGCTTGGGGTTGGGGGTTGCCACTGCCAATTTATTTATTTATTTATTTTACTACAAGGGAAGAAAACAAAAATACACAAAAGCACCTTATCTACTGCAGGGTTCTGCGGTACAAATTGCCGTGCTTGTCTCCTGTGCCGACCCAGGTAGGAGCCAGCAGGGTATCAGCTCAGGGCCCATGATGAGAGGGGGCCCCTCTTCAACAGCCTCCTCTCTTGCTACTTTTATATCATTGGCAAATTTTTACGTATAGCCAAACAAATATTAACTTTTTTTTCCAATAGGCAATAGTCTCTTTTCTAACTAACAGCAATAGACGCAGGTAACACACAAATTTTAACGTTATAAGTTAACGTTAATTTATACATGTTAGCTTTAAATGATTTTAACGTTATAAGTTGACGTTTTTTTTGAAGTAAAGATAACTTCGTAGTCCTCATATTTATAAATAGTCTTGAAATATTTAAGTATATTTTTACCTTCTAATTTCTTTATTTTCATCAATATATATATTTGAAGTACTTTAACTCAAAAATTAACAGCAAAAAATTTTACGATTCTATCTTCTGAGTTCTGAGTTCTGAGTAGAATTTAAAGGTAAAGTTTTTGATTTTTTAATATATTTTTACTCTTTGTTTTCTATTTTTAATATTACATATTAAATTTTGCTATTTATTATCGAATTCTATTGACTATACCTGTGATTGTAGCATCAGTTGAGAGAAGTTTTTCAAAGTTAAAATTATTGAAAACCTACTGGAGGTCATCAATGTCACAAGAAAGGTTGAAAAGTTCAGCTATGTTATGTATTGAGAAGGATATGTTAGACAATATTGATCTTGATAATATTATTAATGATTTTGCATCTAGAAATGCACGGAGAAATTGTTTTTCATAAATCATGATCCTCTGTGTATTTGTTAGTGTATTTGTTTGTGTTATGATAATTTAATATTTAGTTGATTATGTAAACTTATAAATTGAGTCATTTATGTTTCATACAAACATGAAAACTTAAGTATATTGTTGATTTATTAGGGCCCTTTTTTTATTTCGCCTAGGGCCTATAAAACAATAGGAACGACCTTGATTACAAGACAATGTGCAGCAAGGCTTAAACAAGCACTTCAAGGATTTGTTCAAAGTCATATTACATCTCACCTTGATGACAAGGCCGAACCATCCATGGAGTATTTAAGCTTGTGATTCTTTTAAAGAGGGCGTGTGGAGGGGCTAATACTTAGCCAAATTTCAAGAGAAGTTCAATTATTCTTATGAGCTTAATTTAATACATTAGACTTGTAACATCCCATCACCGATGAGAGGGTTATATTGGTAAATTGGGACGGTTTATGATTTTTTTATTGCATATTATTGATTGAGCATACATTTGGCCTCTAATTTTAGAGGAATGAGTCATTTTGCACATGCACATATATGTACATGCATTCATGACATTTCCCGGTATTCAATTGTGAATATGATATGATTTGCGAAATTTGGGATAATTATGTTTGATTTTGATTTGTTGTGAATTATGGAATAATGGGGTTCGAATAGTGAATTAGAATGTCTTAAGAGTAATTGTCAGTTGGTAGTGACCCATAGGAAATTTTCTAGAAATTTGTGAGTAAATTTTCGGACCGAAATTTTTTTTGAGTGACGGACTGGTTGACTAAATGGTACTGAAATGACTGTCTAATGGCAATGGGAAAAAATTAGATATATGATTTTAGAAATTTTGATATGTCAAGCCATTGGAAATTAAAGACGAATTGGACTAGAATTGTTTAAAAAGTGAATGAGAGATTTAATAGAATTTGAGGACTTATGCCTTTTTAGCCCTAGGTTTAAAATTAACCCTTAATGCTTTTAGTTTTGACTTTTACCCTTGAGAGTTACTGAAATTCTTTTAGCAGTAAACTCATTTCTCCATCTTAGGGCATACCTTCTCTTCTCCCTTCGACGATTTTCGATCCTCCTTATTCAACCCTTGCTTAATCTTTGGCTTGCTGCTTGTTTCTTCTTCCTTGTGTAAGACCAAGCTTAAATCTTGGAGATGATGATGTTTTGTGTGGTTATGGGAGATAATCGTGGATGTTAGGGTTGGAGAAGATTTCGGAAGATTTGAAGATTGGAGAGCTTGATTGGTAAGTAGATTGGCTTTAATGTGGTTTTATTGTTGTTGCATTGCATTAATGGGTTTAAATGTGAAAGATTTGGGGTAGTTGAGGGGAGTTATGACTGGTTTTAGAGGGAGAAACGCGTTAAATGGTTGGAGAAGAAGGACAGGTCGCAGCGTGCCTGCGCCGCAACGCGGCGAGGAATTATGTCCTCTCCGCGGCGCGATCGAGGGCCTCGTCGCGGCGAATTAAAGTTAATTCGCTGCGGCGAGCGCAGAGAAGGTCGCCGCAGCGAGCCCGAAAGGCTACGCCGCTGCGAGCTCCCTTTGACGTCGTGGCGAACCTAAGTTTTTACGCCGCGACGAGCGCTTTTCGTGCATCGCGGCGAGCTACTCCCACGCCGCGGTGAGAGTTCTTTGGCCGCAGCGAGCTCCATTTTTCTGAAGTGAGGTATTTTAGTTTTTTTGGCATAACTAATGGCGTAGACCTCCAATTGAGGTGATTCTTGATTCTTTATGAACTAGAGAAAGAGGTCTACAATTGATATGAAGAATGAAAGTTCGAATTTAAATTAGTAGGATCGCTATTATTGAACGAAAGTTGAGTAAGGTTTCCTATTTCAACCTAAGGATAGTTTCTTGATAATTGGGGTATAATTGTGAGATTTCCTAATGTAAATTCAATGCTATTGGAGTCTTCAATAGGTGAATTTGATCTAGTTCAAGATGAATTTGGTTTTGAGGTTTTCTTGAGATTAGTTTCGTGTATATGATTTGGCAAGTGGAACTGAAAAGTAGAAATGAGACTTGTGGAGTTCCAAGTTAATATATTGAAAGCGAACGAGTCATTATTGATCAATCGAGTGAAAGGTTAGATTTTGACAAAAGATAGTGAAATTGGGGTTTATAGTGCCGAGAAAGTCACGAATATGCATCGTACATCTTTTCTTTAAGACATGTGCATTATTGAATCTTTTTGATTGAGCATCTAGTAATGGGAAACTATTTGACTGTTATAGAGGCACCGTTGGATCGTCATTCTACGGATATTGCTGGGACTTCCAGGCAGTATCTCGGAAGTTACAGGTGAGTAACCTAGTTGGTTCCTCAATTTTTGATTGTTAAATGCTCTGTAAACTGTCTGTGAATGGAAATTGTGTGATTATGTCTGCTTTTGATAAATCGGATTCGACTGCCATGTGATTTTGAAGAATTGTGATAAATGGGTTTTAATGACAATGTGACTGTGATTATATTGGGCATTTTGCATTTCATACACAAATGCATGAACGGATAATAATAATTGTGACCTGAGTCACCACTGATACTGAAAAGAGTCTCGAGCTCGAAGGGAGTTAGTGCATACCCAGAGGGCTCTCCTACTCCCTAGACGCGTCTACTAAATACTATTCACTGTTTAAGCGCTCGGTCACAACACTGTAATAAAATGAGAAGGAGTCACATATGCATTGCATACATATTGTGATGGATTGAATACAGTGAATGGGAAATAGGCAAGAGTGCATGATGCAATTGTGATAACTGATTTGTGAAATTTCTGAGTTCTGTGATTGCATGAGAATATGTAAATTTCTATATGGTATTCTAAATGTGTTATTGTAATGTGATGTACGCTATTTGAGTAATGCATGAATTGAGTGAACCATCGATGATGGTTTCTCACTGAGTTCGCAAACTCACCCAAAATTGAATCTATTTTTCAGGATCGATAGAGTAGTCTCCTAGCTCCAGAGATAGACTTTTCCTGCCGTGTGAGCGCGTTGGCAAGAGAAATTATGGCACACAGGTCGATCAGTTGGGATTGATTTTGGGGATAACCTAGTATAGAATTTTGTATCAGTTTCCTTTTTGGAGTGATGTATTTAGACAGTGGAAAACTAATAGACTTATATATATTTCTGTTTGATGTTATGAAATGAGAAAGTATCTTGGTTTTAAAATATGGTGATTTTTATATTACGGTCTTCTTATATTGATGCCATGAGAGTACTGTAGTGACCGACTGCTCGTTGCTCTCCCTTATTATGGGATATGCGTCGGAATGACCCACGGGCATCCCGGTGCGTACCCCACGGTAAGGGGGCACTACACGACTAGTCGAATGTTGTTAGTCGACTGGTTTTGAAAAATTTGTGTATTAGTCGACTATGGTTGTAATACTCGACCGAAGCATTTAAACACGATGCAATAGTCAACAAGCCAATCAACAATATATGTATTTCCATGTTTCAAACCAGTGAAAGCAACATTTTCATCTTTCTTAACCATACAATGAGATGATTCAAATGTCACATTAAAATTAATATCACATAATTGGGTAATACTTAGCAAATTATATTTCAAGCCATCAACAAGTAAAACATTGTCAATGGTAGGCAAAGTTTCCTTACCCACTTTACTAATACTAATGAATTTACCTTTGTTGTTGTCTCAACTCATATGCCTTGAACATCCACTATCAATGTACCATGTGCTTGGTGGATTTTCATTCCTTGCTTGTACCTACAACT
>JANTPM010220575.1:0-16906 GCA_025434745.1 Erythroxylum divaricatum
GAAGATGAATCTCAGATCGCTCGGCCTCGACCACGCTCGGCTAGGTTACCAAGATGAGATCGTTAGAACCAGGCGATGCTGAGAAGATGAATCTCGGATCGCTCGACCTAGACTACACTCGGCCAGGTTGCCAAAACGAGATCTTTATTACCAGGCGATGCCGAGAAGATGAATCTTGGATCGCTTGACCTCGACCATGCTTGGCCAGGTTGTCAAGACGAGATCTTTGGAACTAAGCGATGCTGAGAAGATGAATCTCGGATCGCTCAGCTTCGACCATGCTCGGCCAGGTTGCCAAGACAAGATCCTTGGAACCAGGCGATGCCGAGAAGATGAATCTCGGATCGCTCGGCTTCGACCACGCTCGTCCAGGTTGCCAAGACAAGATCCTTGGAACTAGGCGATGCCAAGAGCAAAATCTCAGATCGCTCGGCCTCGACATCGCTTGGCCAGGTTGTCAAGACAAGATCCTTGGAACCAGGTGATGCCAAGAGCAAAATCTTGGATCGCTCAGCCTCACAATCGTACGACCAAGTTCTATTGCCTCGGTCGGCCATGACTCTCTCAGACACTACGACCGATCGAGGCACATCGAGTGCGTTCGTTCACTACCTGCTATTGAAAAAGATCGTCCAAATTTGACACGATAGATGGTGATGAGAAATAAAAACATTTCCTTGAATTTAAGTTCTGGTCACAAGCCTGACCAAATGAGCCATGAAAAGGGGAAAATTATCTTGACCCTTCGGCGGGAGAGGAAAGGCCAGTGGCTGGATCGGCAGGAGGAGAGGAGGGGCCAGCAACCGGATCGGCAGGAGAAGACAATGGAGAGATATCCTCTTCCTCATCTGAACTTAAGTCCAGCATCTCATCCACTAAGACCTCTCTTTCCTTTTCGACTATCTCTCTCATCTCCTAGAGTGAAAGGCCGAGCTCGGAGGGAAGCATCGGCTCGGCATAGTCCTCGAAAGAAGGACCCTCTGACCCGTCAGGGACACAAACTTTGTGGCAGCTCCTCAAGATGGAAAGAGCCAAGTCACAGGCAAACTCCCGACACTCCCCCTGTAAATACCGCTCTTTCCATCTCTTGATCGCCTTAATCCTTTGCTCGTTGACAAAACCCTGCAGCTCCATCATTTTCTTTTTGACCTCTATTTTCTCTGTCTGCGCCTCGCCACTCTGTCGAAAGCCTTTCGAACGAAGCTCCTCCTCCAGTCGCACCCTTGAAGTGGCATTGACTACCTTCTTCCTTAGGCTCTCAATGCGGAGCTACGACATCCGGTATTCACTCTCCAGCTCGGCCCTGGAGACAAGCATTCTACCCCTCTCCTCCTCCCCCGAAGCAAGTTGAGCCCCCAAAATGCTCTTCTCTTTCTCCAAAATATTCTTCTCCTGTTTCATCGAAGAGAGTTGGGCTCGTAAGACGTCTTTCTCCTCCTTCGCCTCTGAAAGTTCAGCTCTTAGAGTATTAACTTACCCCAGAAGGTCCTGAACCTCCCGGTCCACCGTTTGCCTCACTTCATAGAGCTGATCAAGACGTTGATACATCGCAGAGGCGAACGCCATATCCCTGACACAGTCGCGGACGAGACTAGCCATCAGTTCTTTATCATCCAGTGTATCCAAAAACCTCTCGTCCACAGGAGGAACAACCCTTTGGGTAATGTGTAGAGCGACGTTGACGTCCCTAAGCGATACAGTTCTATCAAGACTGATCGTGGGCTCCCATTTTGCACTGCCGGAAGCTCGCTCTTTCCCCTTGCCCTTATTTAATCGAAGCGCTTGCTTTTCAACCACTTCTCTCTCCAGCTGACTGGACGATCGACTAGCACTCCGAACGGTCCTCTTCCTTTTAAGTGGCGGCTCCATCTCTTCCTCCTCCGAATCTGCTCGGTCCGTACTCATCGGCTGGATCAGCAAGGATGCTGACACGCTAGGACGGTTCTCAGTAGACGGAAGGGCCAGCAACGCTGTAGATCGATCTAACTCCATTGGCTGAGCGGCGTATTCACTGGCTTTTGCCTCCTTCCTTTGCTTCTTCACCTTCGAAGAAGCTCTAGGTCCCTTGGCTGACCTTTTGGATTTAGGGAGACGGGAGGACCCGATGAAATCGTTGAACCTTGCCATGACTGCACAGCAATAAAAACAGGTTAGAAATCTAAACCAATACTTACAAATACGATAAATAGTTCAACCACGAGGAGTCAACCAGAGGGGGCAGTCTCCTCTTCCAGCCCTCTAATTCGAGGAGGGGGATCAATTAAAAAGACATCGGCTGACGCCTCTCCACGATACCCCAGAATGAGATTGTTAAAAGAATATCGATCGAGCGACTTGATCCTACCGATCACCTCCCATTCCTCCCTAGAAAGGTGTAGGTCGACAATATCATTCCATCGTTCGGTTAGGGGATACCTCTACGGTCGGCATTCAAAAGTGGATCCTGGGGGCCTCACGAAGAAATACTTCGTTTTTCACGATTTTATTGATCCTGCTGTCCCAGCATGACGATACCTCGCATCCCTATATTAGAGGTGAGGAATCTCAGCCCCGCCGCTCGGGTTCTGATTCATCCTTAAGAAGTGCTGCAGAATACCGACCGATGGAGGACCCCCGAAGTTATGACACAGCAAAGCCATACCGTTGATGAACCGCCATCCATTTGGGGAATCTGGCTTGGCCATAAGTGGTAGGTGCTCCATATTTCATCAATGATCGGGGCGTACGGAAGCCTCATACCACCGATCGAGAAAAAGCTCTCTGTCACAGCAAAGTAGCCACCCCCACTGCTATAAATCCTTTTGTTCTGACCAGCCAGCCTAGGCCCCCAAGATGAGGGGATATTATGCTTAATAACCGACCGATTCAGCTCCTTTCCGGTCATCGTTGAAGGGTCACTCGGTGGTTTCTCAATGATTTGCCCATCCTTTCGGGCACTCGCTCCGACCTCCTCATTTCCTCTTAACTCCGATGCCTTATTTCCGCCAGCTTCTGGCGCCCCCACCGCTTCCACCGTTGTCTCTAACGACCCAACAACCTGTAAAGCTTCTTCGGTGGCCAGCTCCTGATGAAGCTCCATCAGAATCGTACTTACTTCCCCACTAGGACTCGGGGAGGCCGATGGCGAAGGCTAGCGAGGAGGCAACGAAGAAGGAGAGGGGAAGTTAGATTCGTTCCTAGAGCTAGTTGACATGTTTACTGAAAATCACCAGAATCAGGCAGAACCATTTGGTAACACTTTCTTTTATATCTTTTATTCTCAATTAGCCATATCTTTTTTTTCTCTATAATAGTTTAGGGTCTGCAATGCTTGCTTTATCTATTCCTTTTCCATATTTTATTCTTAATTATCTTTTATTCCCAATTAGGCGTGTCCTTTTCCCCTATAATTTATAGTTTAGGGTCTGTAACTCTGTAATGCTTGTTTATATACATATATTAATTTTTTTTAGCACCATTATTGAAGAAGTTTAATTTAAGCATCCTCAAAGATTGGCTTTTTGTCGTAAAAAGCTAATTTAAAAAAACCTAAAATATGTAAAAAGGTAAATTATGCAGTAAGTTATTTAATTAAAAATATATGATGAAAGATATAATCTGCTTTTGTAATTTATTCATTTTAAAAAATATTCTAATTATTTTGAATTAATTAAAACTAAAAAGGAGATTTTATTAAATTTATATCAATTTTTTTAAACAAAAATTAATTAAAATAGTCGTATAAATTATATTATATATGCAATAGTTAAGTATAAGATAATTTTTGTTTAAATTAATTTTACAAATATGGATGGCTTTTTAAATAATTTTTAGTAATTTAAAATAATAAAAATAAGTTGGATTATAACAAAATCTTGTATTATTACTTTTCTTTGAGTAACACAATGGACTCTAGAGTTGATGGTTACAAAGAAAATTCTAAATATTAATGTGATATAATATCAAATATCGATTTAAATAATAATTTAATATAATACAACTCATTTTTGTATCATTATCTTGTTAATATTTCGGTCTTCAACTTTTACAAAAAACACACAACTTTAACCCTAATAGTATTTTGAAACGTTGAAAGTAAATCTTAACATTTTTTAAAGTTTAGAATAGATCCTAAATGACGGAAATTTGATGAGGTTAACTCTTTTCTAGTTAAATTTAACATGACATTATTTTTATATTTTTAAATAAAATAAGCCCTCTTAATACATAATTAACTTTTTAAATTAATTAAAAATAGATAGGAGCGACTGTTTATATATTTCAGACAATAAACCCTACTTTACATGTGGTAATGAGATTTATACTTATATATTTTTAGACTGTAAATTCTACTTATTATATGATAATAGGTCTCTTTTTATTTAAAGTAAAAAATAATGTCAAGTTAATATTTACGTGATGTTTAACTGATAGATAATTAATTTCACTAATTTTTAAATATATTTAGGATCAATTTGAACATATTAAAGATAGATGAAGTTGAGATATTAAAGATAGATGAAGTTGAGATATTGAATTATTAAAGCTGAGATCGTGTTTTTTGTTTTTTAACAATTTCTCGTTTAAAAGGAAAGTTGATGTTTATGTGATAACTTGGAAAAGCAAAATCCGTATTGTAGGTACGATCCTGGCAATCCCACTTTCAAAGAAAAAGGATTTTAGAATCATTTTTTCAGGTCACCATTCCACTGCCATAGTTGCCTTCAGTCGCATTTATAATGCTTCAAGCCAACTAAAATATCCATTTGGTAAGGAGTTTTTTTTATTAAGTGAGGTCGTGAATTTAAATTGTTCTTATGTATGTAGTAATTTAAAACTTCAAATCAAAATTTTGTCTCTCATAAAAGATCAATCAGAATTTTACCTCTCACAAAATACCTACTCGATTTAAGCGAGAATTAATCTAAAAATAAATAACTTAAAAATAACTTTCCATAATTAAGACCCTTCTAAAAATATATCATGAAAACTAAAAAAAAAAAACATAACCCAAAGACACTAATTAAAACATTATACCCAGCTTCATGACACAAAATCCTAAGACAAAAGTCATCAACAGTAAACAACTACTGGACCCCCTGGACTGTCGATGAGGCAGAGGACAACTTGTGACCTCGTCACGACGGGGTCCCATGTTTGTAGGTAAAGATGATTATGAAATCTTGTCCATTACTTAGGAACAAAGTAAAATTAGAATGCTCTTTTGTTTAATATTATGGTGTCTTATTATTTTTAATAAATTTTAATCATTTTTTATATGAGTCTTACGTAGATTTCACGTAGACCTCATATAAATTCTATAAAATAAATAACTAAAATTTTATGAGACAGATAGAGTAATATTAAAAAGAGTATTTTGCCTTTTCTTTACTAGGGAACAACTATGCCACATCCACAGTCTCTTGGTCATTTACATCGAGGTGTTAAGTAGATGGTCACTTATTAACTTGTTAATTGATTATTACGTGCTCAGCGTTCAAAACGTTGAATAGGGGATGCTAACGTGTAACAAAAGACACCTGTAAGTTAACGAAAACTATGTTGAAATCACAACGCTTTGGGAGTAAATTTGAAGAACATCACCGTACAAAATCCGATGGTGTTGTTAAAATAGGCCTCCTAAGTCCTACGGAAGAGGAACACTGACCTGCCACACTTTGATATTACAGTCCAAACTCCCACTGTAAATCATCAGCGATGTATTGGATTGGTCATATCGATCAACAGTCGCCGTCAAGCACTTGATAGGGCCCTTATGCCCTTCCAACACCGCCACACAGGAGAAGTTCCCACCAGAACCTCTCCAAATTCTTACTGTATTATCCGCTGAGCCACTACACAGAAAATCCGACACAACAACGAGGCACAGTATGGACTGTGCATGCCCTCTAAGAGCACCAATGGCCACCATGTCTCCGGCGTCATCCTTTTGCCACACAACTATTGACCTATCACATGCACCGGAGCACAGAACCGACCCATCTTTGTTCAGAGCCAAAGCATTGATCCCAGAGTTGTGTTTTTCAAGTGTTGCAACCAAAGAATGCTTTTTCTGTCCAACCCTCCTCCAGACTTTTATTTTCCTGTCAGCCGATCCTGTGTAAACGTCACCGTCGTTTGAACATGCCACGGCGTTTATTGCGTCGTCATGGGCATTTGTTACCGACTCCATACATTTGAAGTCGCTTGTCCTCCATACCTTCAGTGTTCGATCCCATGAAACCGAGTAGAGAAGAGACTCGTCTCTTGACAAGGCAAGTTCAGAGACTGTGTCGACATGATGAACCCACGTGCATGTCTTGTGTCTTCGAATCTTAACCTGGTTTTTGGGCAAGATAATCTTTGAGGCACGATCACCAAACGTTGGTAACGTGGCTAAGTGTGTGCACTTCTGTTCATCAGGTTCTTGGATGCTGAGTTTCCACACCCGAATTTTATGATCTTGATGAGCACTGAAGAGTTTGTCAGCCAATACCAGTAGAGACTTCACCGCACCTTCACCAATAGCCACTACGCTGCTGCTTGAACTTTCAAACTCCGCAGATGGGTTTCTCCTCCATGATCGGATTTCTTTGTTGGAAGAACCGCTGTACAGGAACTTTCCGGCGACGGTCAGAGAGGATATATAGGATGTGTGACCTTTGAGGGTGGTGACACAGTAGTAGTGGAGGTCCGGGTTTTGGCTGTGATTAGGCTGTGAAGTGAATGAAGGAATTGAACGGAGACTTGGCTGCGAAGAGAGGGATAGTAGGTTTGGTTGACATTGATGGTGCGTAGAATTAGATTGGAAACTACAGTCTAAGTGACTATTTTGTTGGTATTGCTTAATTCCCATGTTCTGAAACAGATGAGGACCGAGGAGACAAGAGAATGGGAGGAGGAAAGTGAAAGCTCGCTCTTAATAGTTAATATATAGATGAAAAGTGGGATCTTTTTAAATTGAGGTTATCAGATATGAGACATCCCACGAGTAAGTTTAGCAGAAAGCGAGGCATGATTAGCCTTTACTACCTCTCTATTTTCCATGCTAAGGTTCGAATCTTTGCATGTGTAGATCAGAAATTTTTTTATATATCTACCATGTTAAAACAAGAATTAGGGTACTTAATTATTCTAAAGAATAATAAATTTGAATTAGACTCTTATTCAGTCAACTTCATAATGGTCATAATTGATAAAATAGCTGTTAGGCTTAGGTGCCTCTTGATTATTGATGGATATATATACAAATAGTCAAGCTTCAGTCATGCCTCCAAAGAGGGAGACGTCTAATCCTAGAATGCAGAACCTACCATATTTGACAGTTGACTATGATTCTAATAGATGCTAACAAATCCTAGAAGATATTTACAAATCCCAAATCCCTGATTTACAGTCAATCCAATACTCCCCCTCAAGTTGGAGCATGAAGATTAATAATGCCCAACTTGCTTAAAAGATGGTGAAATTGGTCTCGGCCCAAAGCTTTGGTGAAGATATCTGCCGGTTGAGTGTGGGAAGGAACATAACGGGTCTCAATATCATTAGATTGTAATCGTTCACGGACAAAGTGACAATCAATTTCAATGTGTTTGGTGCGTTCGTGGTAGACTGGATTAGCAGCAATATGAAGCGCCGCTTGATTGTCACAGAATAACGTCATTGGGGCATTATGACGAACGCCCAAATCAGAAAGAATCGTTCGTAGCCAAAGTAATTCACTGGTCGCAGCGGCCATAGAACGGTATTCAGCCTCTGCAGAAGAGCAGGACACAGTGGGTTGCTTCTTAGTTTTCCAAGAAATCGGAGAGGAGCCAAGCATAGTGAAATATCCAGTGGTATACCGCCTGGTCATGGGGCAGCCGGCCCAATCAGCATCACAGTAGGCAGTAAGGTGAACATTACTATCAGAGGAAAGGAGAAGTCCCTGTCCAGGAGCTGACTTCAAGTAGCGGAGAACACGCATGGCTGCATGAAGATGATCATCTCGAGGGTCATGCATGAATTGGCTGAGAATGTGAACTGAGTAGCTGATTTCAGGTCGAGTAATGGTGAGATAGATGAGGCGACCAACGAGGCGACGATATTGGGAAGGATCACTGAGAGGAGAGCCTGATGTCGATGTCAGATGATGGTGCTGCTCCATGGGAAACGCGCAAGGTTTGGCACCGAGCATACCAGATTCCTTGAGAATGTCGAGAGCATATTTCCGTTGAGAAAGAAATATGCCCGATGGAGATTGAGCCACTTCAATACCTAGAAAATACTTCAAGGAACCAAGATCTTTAATATGAAAATTGGTGTTCAAATACTGTTTAAATTGCTGACACAAACTAGAATTAGTACTAGCAAGAATGAGATCATCAACATAAACAAAAACAGCTAGGAAACCGTTGTCTTTGGTTAGAGTAAATAATGAATTGTCGGCCTTAGATTGTATGAAACCAAAATGAAGAAGAGCAGTTGAGAATTTGGCAAACCAATTTCGAGGAGCTTGTTTCAATCCGTAAAGAGACTTTCGAAGTCGACAAACACGATTGTCTCCTTTCATACCAAAACCTGGGGGTAGAGACATATAAACTTCCTCATGAAGGTCACCATGTAGAAAGGCATTATGAACATCTAGTTGATGGAGTTTCCAGTTGTTGATCGCAGCAACGGCAAGTAAGCATCTAACAGTAACTAATTTTGCAACCGGGGCAAATGTGTCATGATAATCGAGACCTTCAACTTGAGTGTACCCCCTGGCAACAAGTCGAGCTTTATAGCGTTCAATGGTACCATCCGATTTGTACTTGATTTTGAATATCCACTTGGAGCTAATTGGTTTCTTTCCTGCTGGTAATTCTGTCAACGTCCAAGTATGATTTCTTTCAAGAGCTGCAATTTCTTGTTCCATGGCTGTACGTCATTTTGGGTCTTGAACAGCCTGAGAAAAACTTTTAGGCTCATCTATGTCAGAGATGGCCGCCAAAAATGCAAAGTGTGAAGGAGAAAAGCGATCATAGGAAACAAAATTACATAAAGGATGTAAAGTACCTGAGGAGGATGATTGGTTCAGAGAGTGAGATGGATTTATTACTTGAGTATAATGAACATAGTCTTGAAGATAGGTAGGTTCACGCCGAGTGCGTTGGGGGCGAGCAGGCGGTGTGATACTGTTGGTAGGTTGGGCTTGGACAGTATCAATATTAGGATCGAGAGATTGAGTTGTTGGTTCAGGACTATCAGAAATAGGGAGTGAAATAACAGGTAAAGAAGGATCTTGATTCGGTGTTTGAATGTCTGTTAGAAAGGGGAACTGTTCTTCATAAAAAACTACATCGCGCGAGACAAAAATCTTTTTAGTTATAAGATCATAAACACGATACCCCTTTGTACCATAAGGATACCCAACGAATACACAACGAGTAGCACGAGGTTGAAATTTATCACGAGGTTTGGAAACTTCATGAGCATAGCAAAGACACCCAAAAACACGTAGGTGTGTGAAAGTAGGTGGTTTGGAAAACAAAACTTCATAAGGGGTCTTACCAGATAGAATAGGTGTGGGCATATAATTAATGAGATATGCAGCTGTAAGAACACACTCACCCCAAAAAGAGATAGGCAAACCAGAATGAAAACGAAGAGCACGCGCAACTTCCAATAAATGGCGATGTTTCCGTTCAACGACTCCATTTTGTTGAGGAGTGTAAACACACGTTAATTGATGCACAATACCACGATGAGAAAAAAATTCTTGCATTTGTTTTGAAGTGAATTCAAGGCCATTATCAGTACGAATTCCTTTAATCCTAATTCCAAATTGAGTCTCAACCATATTGTAGAACGTTGTTAAATATAAATACGTGTCAAGTTTTCGGTTCATAAGATAAACCCAAGTAGCTCTAGAGTGATCATCAACAATAGTAAGGAAGTAATGTGCACCAGTATAAGAAGGTGTATTGTATGGACCCCAAATGTCGCAATGAATCAAATCAAAACATGCTTTAGTTCTATTCAAGCTTATAGGAAAAGGAAGTCTGCTTTGTTTTGCTCGGTGACAAGCATCACAACATTTATTAATGAACTTACAAGTAGAAACAGAAAGGCAAGGAATAAGAGAAAGCTTATCAAAAGGCATATGACCAAAACGTTGATGCCATATGTTTAAGGGTGTAGCACCGATAGTAGCAGATAGCGCAACAGATAAATAAATGTGCTTGAAGTAATAAATTCCATCTCGAAGCTCACCCATTCCAATCAGCCTCCTCGTGACAAGGTCCTGTAAAACACAAAAGGTTGGAAAGAAAATTACAGCACAATTTAATTGTTTTGCTAACTTGCTGACAGAAAGTAAATTGCATTTAAATTCTGGTATATAAAGCACATTTTCAAGAATAATGTCAGATGAAAGTCGAACCCTACCAAGACAAGAAATAGAACGACTAGTACCATCAGGTAGTCGTACAGGTAAAGAATCATGGGATGATTGAATATCACAAAGATTAGTTTTCATAGCAGTCATATGATCAGATGCACCACTATCCACTATCCATTCATGTTGTGAGTTTTGAGTTTGTGTAATCTTACCAGCGAGATTGGCAACACTGCCTTGTTTATCAACATTTAAAAAAGACATAAGCTGGTCATATTGTTCTTTTGTCAAACCTTGAATTGGAGAAGAATCTGAAGGGATAGACGTTATGGTAGTGGTGGTGTTTGCGTAGGTGTTATTACGACGATTTTTGGATTGATTTGTACGACCTTTGGAGTTCGAAACACCTCGATCTGACTTCCATCGTTGTTGCCAGTTAGGAGGGTACCCAATCAACTCATAGCAACGATCTTTAGTGTGTCCTGTTTGATGACAATGATCACAGTAATACTTATTATTTGGTTTTGACTCATAACAGCGATCTTTAGTGTGTCCTGTCTGATGACAATGATCACAGTAATACCGACTATTTGATTTTGACACTTGACTGCTGTTATGGTTGGTATGAACATAAAGAGCTGCCGCTTCAACAGGAAGGATACGTGAGTTAACCAATGTTTGTTGCTTTTCATCCCTGGCCACAAGAGCATATGCTTTATTGAGAGTGGGAAGAGGGTCAGTGCTTAAAATTTGAGAGCGAACAGTATTAAAAACATCACTAAGACCAAGTAAAAATTGGTGAACTTTTTCTTGTTCACGTTCACGAACAAACTCCTTAGCAACTCCACAAGTACAGTTTGGTATAGTAGAATATGAACCAAGCTCATCCCAGATGCCTTTTAATTTGGTGAAGTATGCTGCAACAGAGAGGTTCTCCTGTGTAGTCATGGCAAGATCTCTTTTCAATTGGTGGATACGTGGTGCATTTCCTTGAGAGAATCTTTCTTCAAGATCTAGCCACATCTCTCTTGCTGTTTCTGCATAAGCCACACTGGAAAGGAGATCAGTGGCTAAAGAATTAAAAATCCATGAAAGCACCATAGAGTTGCACGTTATCCATGCTTGCAAGTCTGAATCAGATGCGTCTGGTTTTGGGAGAGTCCCATCAACAAAGCAGAATTTATTTTTGGCACGAAGAGCATTTGTCACAGCCCTCCGCCACATATGATAGTTATCTCCGGTGAGTGGACAAGAAACTAATGATACTCCTGGGTTATCAGAAGTTTGAAGAAGATAAGGTGATGTTGAATCACGTGTGCTGATATTTTTGCCACGAGAAATAGAAGAAGTATTAGAAGACATGTTCTCATCTGCCATGTCTCTGCATAAATGATAAAAAATTGCCTTTCAACAAGTAGATGCCCTCCCTAGCTCTAATACCATGATAAAATATAGTTGTTAGGCTTAGGTGCCTCTTGATTATTGATGGATGTATATACAAATATACAAGCTTCAGTCATACCTCCAAAGAGGGAGACGTCTAATCCTAGAACGCAGTACCTACCATATTTGACAGTTGATTGTGATTCTAATTGATGCTAACAAATCCTAGAAGATATTAACATCCCAAATCCGTGATTTACATTCAATCCAATAATGAAGAGGTGTAGAGAAGAGTAGATTAAATAAGTATAGTGTCTGGGTTTTTGTGATTTAGGAAAATTAGGGATTCATTCCTAATTTTTCCAAGTATGTTTATTAGTGCGTTTCATATGTCGTAAGTGTCCACAAGAAAAAATAAAAATGT
The DNA here is from genome assembly GCA_025434745.1 of Erythroxylum divaricatum. Taxonomy (NCBI): domain Eukaryota; kingdom Viridiplantae; phylum Streptophyta; class Magnoliopsida; order Malpighiales; family Erythroxylaceae; genus Erythroxylum; species Erythroxylum divaricatum. Next base: position 12,147 of record JANTPM010220575.1, read on the forward strand.
AAGTTGGAAAATTTTAACGGATTTGTTTATTTTCTAGTAAATGTTTGATAAACATTAAGGTTTAATTTGAATGTTTTGAAATGTTTTAAGTTAAACTTAAACTTTGAAGAAAATCTTAAGTTCTAATTTAACCCTTTTGATAAACCTAAAAGGATGCGTAGAGAAAAGAGAAGGCGTAAGGTAGAGGAGGCAAGGTTAGAGCATATTGAGCTTGAGAGGATGCATAAAGAGGCGATAAGAGGCGACGATGACAAGAAGATGTAGAAAGATGGCAAGAGGCAACCATGACTTAGAAGTAGAGAGATAGGGCTTGAGAGTTTGAGAGTGAAGCCGACGAGATTTTCAGATTTTTTAATTTAGTTCATAATTTATTTACAATTATATTTTAATCTTTACATCTCGTTGGTATTTCAGATATCGATTCATACTGACCAAAATCACCAATATAACTTGAAAATTTTACCCATTATTTAAATTTGATTTTTTAACTATTTTTTTGCTGATAGAGTTCAAAAATCATAATACTAATTATGTCTTCTCATTAATTATCCTTGTCTCAAAAATTAAAAGCATCTTCAAATTTTGCAATTAAAACAGTGTGATAGATGTCATGTGTAGAAGTTATAATAAGAAAATGTCTTATTTATAAATAAAAAATAAAATTTTCTAAATTATAATAAATAAGAAACATAATTTATTAAAAAATTTTAATTAAATTTTGTTAAAGGACTCAAGATAATTGAAAACAAATTTTCAGTTAAATTCAAAAAATATTTTCAAATCAAATTAAATTTCTATTTGAAATAAAAATTTAATTTATTTAAGAATGAATGGTTTTTAATCTAATTTAAGTCAAGAAGTTGGAAATGTTATTTTAGATTATGAAGATCAATAACTAAAATCAAATGAAGTTTGATATTTTATGCATATAATTTGATTATGAGTGCATAAATTGTATAATTTATTTATATAATTGATATATATATTGGATGCATGATAAATTGTCCCTCGTTAAAATATTAAATACCCATTGAGAACATGATTGTTGCCTTTCATTGTTATAAAAATAAATCAGAGTTTTGTTTATTGTAAGCTTGTTGAGCAAACTCAAGGTCTCTTTATCTTGAATATTTTTTAATCTTAAAATAATCGGTTTTACTTAACTAAATTTGTTTGATTTGGATGAGCAACCTCATGATCACACGAATTTAGAGGCAAGGTTAGGAATTATATATAAGATATGTTTTGGCTAGAGTTGTCATCTAATGGATCTAGGAGTCATATGATATGTGATTGATAAAGTTGTTATCTACCTAATTTAAGTCTAGTTAGTTTATTAAGCAAACTCAAAATCAACTATATTTGAATGAGATCCTAGCCCTTAAAAAAGATTAGAGTAATCTTTCTGAATAGTAGTACGAGTTATTATTTCGAATAAAATAATAGAAGTAAACAAATGCATGATTAAATTCCTAATCTTTTTTAGTAGTCATGGCGTATAATTGAATTCTTGCTTTTCTTACATTTATATTTTGTTCTTAGTGAAATTTACCTTGCTTAGTATATTTGATGTTAAGTTAGTGAACCTAAGTTCTTAGACATAGGATATGTTTGAGAAAAGTTCTCAAAAGTTAGATAGAAAATTGTATGTTTATTATGCAATTTTGCTATAATCCTCATTGAGGATATGGCGACAAAATTATAAAAATATATCAAAATCATATAGACGACAAAATGTATTGACATTTTGAGTTGATTAATCTCTCGTAAACTTTGAAGATGACATGTAAGATGTATGTCATCACCATAATAGCAAAATGCAAGGGGTTGCATAAAGTAGGGCTGAAAGGTATAGTACTTTGTTGAAATTATTCCACTTAATTTAGCCTACTAAAAGCATAAGTGTAGACTACAATTAAAGGCTTAACAACATTATGATAATAGTTGTCATTAAAAGAAAACAATTGCATGACTTTTCTTGCCTATATATGATATGATAGAGACCATATGTAATTCATGCCTATAAATATTTGATACTGAATTTAGATTCAACATTATTGTAATTTTCAATGCATGGTTAGAAATAGATTGGTAAGTCAAAGTAGCTGATCCAAGTCTATGCAAATAGTTTGTCTATGAATAGGATCAAAGGAGACTTATGCTTAACCTAAATGGCAAGAATAAAAGTTGGATAATTGAGATAATCCTTTTATGTGATGTTGGTTAAATCAACAAAACGAGAATCATAAAGTTACATATAAGAATTCATGTATACTTTTGATTATGAATCATATAAAACTTATGAAACTTGTGTAGTTAAAGAATAACCGAATTAACCTTTGGTGAAAGGATGATGATATTATTGAATTGTTAAATCTTATACACTATTGGATTAAATAATAATTTATAAAAAGCATAATACTTAATATTTCATTATATTACTAATGAATGTATATGATATTACCATACGTACGAAATGGAATAATGATTTAAAATTTTGAAAAGTTCAAGTTGTTTAAATCTAAGTAAAAATAAAGCATTGAGAATGCTAAAGCACTTCAATGAGATCGTTATGCTAAATTTTAAATTTTCAGTTATCTATAGGTAATGACATTCTTTAGTGAATTTCTTCACAACTAAATTCATAAGTATATGGATTTATGTAAGGAGTAAAATACAATATAAGATATTGTATAATGTAACAATATTTTTTTTGTAGCAATGACTAATATAATGACTTACCTTCTATAGTTCCAGTTCAATCAATTAGCAAGATTTCATATTAGATATGAAACGCTAAGCCTTTTAAAGGACTCAAAGTTAATGATTTAAGGATTGATGCTTAGTTGAAGCATATATATAATCCATTAAGTTTAGAACCAAATTGGATAATAAAAGGTTATGAGATATCCAAAAGATTGGATATAATCTTACAGATTCATTGAACAAATTATTTGATTCAATGTATACTTGTAGGAGAATGGTTCTCAAGATAAGTAGTAGGAGTCAGAAGGAATTTAAAAGCTTCAAATCTTACAACATTACATCTAATTGGAACTAATGTCTTTAATGATATATTTGATGTATAGTTGAAAGGCTACGAGACATTGAAAGATTTATTTTCAAGATAAATTCAAAGAGTTTGTTTTGAAGATGATTATGAATTTATCACATCTATAAGAAGGTAGGTGGGAGTATAGTTGTCATCTTCAATGGGAGTATGTGGAGACATACTGCTCACAGAGAACACTAATTCAAACTTTTAATTGTTAAAAACAGAATTTTCCAAGAACAACTCTTGTTGGATATGAAAAGGTAACAATTTAATTATGGGAATTAGATCTATAGAGATAGATTGGATGTTGTTAATTTATTCTAAGTCCAAATACATAGATAATGTACTAAAGATGTTTAGAATTTAAAAGATCAGATACTTGTGAAGTATTAAAGATATTCATTACTTTATGTATGAGTTGATATTTGAGTTGAAGATGATAAGGTTATAACTTTATCAATAAATCCTAATTAAGGTTTATTTACTTATAACAATATCATTTAGGATTAGAAAGGTTCCAATGTAGCAATTTTTTGCTAATTAAGCCATAATACATTTTTTCATTTAGTGGAAATGATTAATTGAATCAACAAGTTCTTTAGTGAACTTCATATAGTTTCTTTGCTTTGTTCAAGATAGTAATGTACTGTAGAACATTAGAGCCATTAGGCATGCATAAGGAGCTAATGTCTCAACAAAAATCTAAGAATATGTTTAGGCAAATTTTCTTAATTATGAAGATAATTAATATGGGAGTTGTAAGATTTAATTAAGTGCGAACTATAGAGAAGAATGTAGAATTCTCCCATTAAGTCACTGCCCCAGTAGTAGAATAATCATCATATGATGATATGGTATGAGATACTTAAATAGTTAGCTTAGTGCAAGTAGGAGATTGTTGGTTTACGCTTATAGTTTAGTGACAAATTATTTAAAGGCATTCTTTATCTTATAAATGTTTAGATGTGTATGATAAAGTCCATGGGATAATTGTACATTGCAAATAAAATTATAATGAGATTATAATTATGAGATTCATATTGCATTTATGTATTATTCCTAAATACTTATTGTTCTATTAAAATTGGACATTAATAGAACGTAAAAAGACTATAACACATTTTTTTTCTTATGAAAGAAGTAGTTGATCTCATAGGCTAAAGTATAGAGATACTTAAACAAACATATGGGTGCTTGCTAGAGAACAAGTTCATTAAACAGACCCGATATGAAAAATCCATTTAGAACATTACTTGTATATTTATGAAATTCTCATTGTGATGATTGTATAAGTGATCCTTTGACTTTATCATCAAAGTTATATTATGTGGGGAATGTTACGTTTTGATACTACTTATGATCTATTTAATTATAGGTCGTTTAATCGGTATTTATTGGATATAGTATGAACTATATGGAGATAGTTGAGTGATCAAGATAGGATTCATCACCCTAAAGTAATTACGGAGAATGTTTCGTTGTTCTCGATTAGTATTGATTCAGGAAATCCTTGGCCAAGGTGAAATGATGTTTTGTAAATAGTTTACAAATGTCATTAATTGAATTAATAGCTAATAGAAGAGAACTAATATTATTAGATTCAAAATAGAGTAGACATTAATTCCATTCTTTATGTCTAATTGAAACATTATATGATGAAATGATTGAATTATACAGAAAGATTATGCACGAAAAGATTAGTCAA
>JANTPM010231512.1:0-16692 GCA_025434745.1 Erythroxylum divaricatum
TTTGACAAATTTGGTCTCTATAGAAAGGTTGAATGAAGCTCTACAACTTCCATGTAGAATTCAACAGCCCATTCAGGCTCTGAAATGATCAAATTTCTAATCAAAGATTCTGTCCAATTTAGTAAATCCTTAAACAAAGACTCAACTTTGAAAATTTGTATCTTTCAACTCCAAGGTTCAAATGTGTCATATTTTATATCAATGTAAAGATCAGAAAGTCACCTACAACTTTCATGAAGGACAGCAAAATCAATTTAACCTCTAAGGAAATCAATTTTCCAATAAAAAATTATGTCCTCTAATAATCATGATAAAACTATAACAGAAACTTGTAAAAATCATAACTTATTATTCCTTGATCTAAAAATTGCATACTTTATATACAAATAAAGATCAAATCAAAATCTTCAACTTTCATGAAGAACTCAGAGGCTAATTCAACCTCTAACTAGGTCAATTTCTTAGTCAAAGTTTCTGTCATAACATGGGTCAACCTATAACACATCCAAACTTCCAAAATTCATATCTTTCTCACATCCTCCAATTGCATATCATACATCATTGTAAAGCTTGAAAAATCTTCTATGATTTTAATGAAGACCACTTCACTCAATTTAGACCACATCAATCCGGCGATTTGCCTCAAAGCACAATATACACAAAACTACACTTAAAAACATTTTCAAAATCAAAGTGAAATAACCTTAACTTTGACTAACCATAACTTCCACTCCCGATATCGAAATATTACAAACTTTATGGCGACAAAAAGCTTTCAATATAAGCTATAAGTTTCCTAAAGATTATTTTTTAAAATTCTGCCTAAATCAAAAAGTCAACTCTCTATGGCCAAAAGTCAAACTTTCTATATCCAAAAGTCAACTTTCTTAAATCTTCAATTTTGCACACTTTTTCTATTTAATTTATGCTTTTCAACTTCATTTCAATCAACTCATCCACTTGAACTTTCATAAATTATACAAATCTCCACAATAATCAAAATTATCAAAAACCCAATAATTCTTTTCTCATGAATTTCTTCAAAGCATAAATACTTTTATTTCACAATACATATATAAAACCACTCATTTAATTTCACTTAATATTTCTAAATTTCACTAAAAAATCGGGGTTCAACAAGTTTTCTCTAAATATTTTTAGTAGCTAGCCAATTTCTAGTACACATCAACACTTTCAAAGCTTTTAGATGAAATCGATTGTAAGTAGGACTTACTATCCAAATATTGGTATTAAAAGTAGACTCAAAAGCAATAGTAGAAACTATAATAGCTAACAAATCTTGTACAATTGTTTGTATACTCATATTTCGAGCTCCATTCAACTTCACCACATTAATATATGAAAATGCTCATTAATTATGGCATAAATATTAACTTCTAAAAAATTGTCCAATTTTATTCTACTAAATGGAATTCTAGTCCTCTATTTCCTTTATGAATTCCTTGAAACTATAATTGAAATTGAAACAACAAAATTTCTTGCTAGATGAGGATTACTAGCATAAACTAAAGTTGTCACTGAACTACTATGATCTAACTTTTTACCCATTCTTGATTGATAATCATTAAACAAATTATATGAAAATTTTCTAATGATATTAATATATACTAAAACTCAATCACTGTAAAATATCTGAAAGTAGTATTCAATTGCCTCCAACTTGTATGTTGAATCTAGAACAACTGTAATTGCCATGATATTATCATCTCATTCCAATAATTATCACCATCTTATTTTTCATTGTTTACATCACTTAATTGGAAGAAATAATTAGGCCAAACCTTAGAATAACTGGTAAGGTTACTTCTTTATAACTAAAAGGTCACAAGTTCGAGTTATGAAAATAACCTTTTTGAAAAAATACAAAAAGAAGACTGCTCACAATTGATGACCCTCCTCAGACCCTCCCAAGTTGGGAAGCCTTGTGCATTGGGGTTTGCCCTTTTCCCTTTACTTCTTTGGAAGAAATAAACCACTCAAATAATACTAAATTTATCTCATACAGGTTAGGAAAAACAATTGTGCAATTTGGATACTTTTATGCCAAAAAATAACTCAGAAACAATTGTAAATACCTCTAACTTCTCACAAAGTTCTTCTACCAATTCTTGTAGCTCATTTATTGATAAATAAATATACTGAGAACGATGTTTTCTCAATACGATAAACACATCAATATACTTATTTGCATACTTAAGCATCTTGGATGTCAAACTCTACCTTGTTATACAATCTATATAAACCTTCCTTATATAAGGAATGCATAATTATTATGTAGCTTCTTCAAATTTCTCAACCCATTTTAGTGTTGCTTTCCAATATGCCAAACTATCCTTAATTGTTTTTATGTCTTTTCTGATTATTTCTAACCTATCTTTCGCAATTAGATTCACTATATATACAAAACAACATGTGAAATTACCTTTGATCCATCAATAAGCTCCCAATCTGTGATTTTCTCTTAATTTTATTGACTATAACATTATTTGTGCCATAATTTCCAAAGTTATTAATAATAAATTTGTGTCAATGTTTCAGTCCTCTAAATAATTTACTAATATACTTATTATCCTTTCATTTGTATAATATTCTATAATATAAATGAACCTATCATTTATAAGAAAAATCAAATATTAGTTATTGTAAAATAAAAAAACAAATGATAACAAAATCAAAAAAACATTATTTACCTCAAGAATGCTACTATATAAAGTTTAATTGTTTTTAATGTAATATGATGTTACAACCATATAACACTTTTTTTTAAATTTTGTCCACATATATGACGTAATTAGCAATTGCATGTAACTAGTCAACAACATCGAACTCTTCTTTGCATAATAAATCTTAAATTTGTCCTTTCTACTGGTATTTCGCGTAGGTATCTTAAAAATTGATTAAAGTCACATAATAAACATCCTGACATTTATATAATTCATAATTAATTGTGGGTATTCATGCTTTACAATTTCCTTTTGAAGGAAATGCTTGGATTTTTAGAATCATATATTGTTTCCATCATTTATTCTTTTATTTCAATATATTTGGCATAAAAACATGTCTGACTTCTTAAGAAAATTTTTCTTCACTTAAATGAATCGATATATGTTTTCAAATGTGAGGTTCCACTTTTAAGATCTTCAACAAACAGCTTATTGTAGTACTTATACTCTGCTTTATCAACTTTTAACTTATTTTAGTCTTTAAAAATTGAATCTAGAGATGATTTCATAACTTTAAAGATTTGTTGAATTCTTTTGTTTGAATTGTTTCTTCACTTAATATATGATCATCTACTGGAATAGAACTTTACATTGTGATGGCTTGTAATGTGGACAATTAACTTCAACCATTTGAAACAGTTATAAATAATAAACTTACTAATTAAAGATTGTACTCCCAAGAGTAAGTTATATAGATGGAAATTCAAATCTTTCAAAAAGATGAAAAGTATTTAGATTGCAATTGTATTTAAATACTAAAGCATATTTCCATATAATCTAATCATCATCATCATACCCAGTCTGAAGTCCTACAGTGAAGCGGGGTCTAGGGAGGTCTGATAGTACGCAACTTTACCCCTATATAGTAGTGAGGTTATTTCCTGTAGACCTATATGCTGATGTGACAGAAAAATCATGATGCAGGGAGATAAATTTAAGTAAATAAAATTACAATACAAGACAATATGACAATAAGGACATACCTGAGGGTTGACCAGATCTATCATCATCTAACACCTTGTAAAGACCGGCTCTTTTGTTGCCATTCGCTTTAGGAGTCTTCGCTGCGCGATTGATCAAGTCAACATCATCCATAACCAAATTATAGCCCATGATTGATTATACACACTAAAACAAAACATATACATATATATGCATTCATCATCAATTTTCTGCACATATTCAATTTCATTTCCACTTTCATTTCACTTATAACTATCACCTTGATCCTTTACATTTTAAAACACCAAACTAACCCCTTTATTTAGCTTTAGACTCATTTTACATCATCACAAAAAAGCCCAAATAGGTTCACATTAATTCATCAAGAAAACATAACCAAACTCATTATGAATGTAGTTTTTCTACACTTTTTCCTACACCCAGTACTCAACTTCAAGTCAAAATTAGAAACTCTTAATGACAGAATTTGAATTTGATATCTTCATACAAAATGTAGCCCTATGTCTCTAATTTAATCCAAATCAAAGATCATCTCATGTAGATAACTACAGAACAAGTTATGGCTAAACAATAGCATATTCAGTGAAAAAAATCATAGCTAATATTTCTCCAGCACACTTTATACACCATTCACTCACTCAATCCAACATTATGTCATTCCCTAATCTATTATCCATCAAAACACAAGCAAAGCATGAATCTATCCCCATTTCTTATCCACGTTTTTAGCATATACCCATCCTCATATCATGAACATCTAACTCTTAACTATCATTAAACATGCTTCCATTAAGACAACCCATGAAAAACAAAGTTTAACTTACATGTTTAGCTCTAAAGCTCCTTCAAATCACCAAGAAACCCTAGCTCTTCCACATACACAATCATAAAAATGGAGGTGGAGTAGGTTAGGTTTCTTTAGAAACAAGAAGAAGATAGCAAGTATTTTAAGTGGATAGGAATGGAAGAAGGCAAGGTTCAACTTTGAGGCTTGGGTAGTGAGTGTCGTTATTAAGGAGAGGAAGATGAAGAAAATGAAGAAGATGGAGAGGAGAGAAGCATTGTCATATATAGAAAGTGAAAGACCCAAAACATGGTCTTTCACTTAGTAATTTTGTGTATCAACATGTGGTGTGGCAAGTGACACATGTCACTTGCCAATGGTTCCATTTGGTCCACTTTAATAACTAGTCTATTTTGTCTCCAAATTCTACTCCATTTGTCTCTTAGTTTTCAATGACATAAGTCATTGAATCCCAAAGTCACATATTAAAATTCCTATTAGCATTTGACATTTATTTCTATCACCACTTGGCATTTTTTCTAGTCCAAAATATCCTTAGATTCTAAGAAATTTCCAAATTTTTACCAAAAATTCTAATTCACTACTTAAATATTCCCACTCAATTTTTAAGATACAAAACCATAATTCGCATCAAATTTACATTAAAACAACCATTTATACCCAAAAAATGTCAATTGAGTGCATGAACAATTATTTTAATGTGTGCAATAGTCAAATTCACGTGTGTGTATGCTAACATTATGCATGAGCATGAAATGCATTTTTTCAATCCCTCTTTAATCTCACATGTACCAACTTTTAGGGTTCTAACCCTTAGTATGAGAACGGGATGTTACATTAAGTCTAACATAGATGGTGTACAAGGAAGGAAGGGGACCTTGTGGAAATACCTATTGATTAAATAAGTGATGTTCAAGAGGGTGAAGAAGAACATAAAGGAAAAGAAGTAAGGGAACAAAAGGCTAATGTAGAAAGGTTTGCTACTCTAAAGACTAAGGAAGGAAAGGGTAACTATAAACAATATAATGCTTCGTCCTCGACAATGGTAGACAACAATGATAAGGAAATTGAGGACTTCAAAGTAGGCAATACAAAAAAGTCTAGAAGGAAGAATAGGTTCAAAGTATCTAAGCTCAAAAACTCCATACCATGTCTATAGTCTCATAAAATGTAAGGGGTTTTAATTGCCCCTCTAAACAATAGATGTTGAAAGATTTTATTTTGGAGAATAACCTCGCTTGAGTGGGTATGCTCAAGACTAAGCTAAAATAGGAAAGATTTACTAGTTTGAAGCTTTTGGGTGATAGATGGACCAAGCTATTTAATCATCAACATCACTCTTATGATCATGTTATGGTTGATTTTGATAATATCCTAGTTAATCTTCAAGTATTACAATCCACTGATCAGATAATATATTTAGAAGTGTTATTTTTTGTGATAATACTTCTTTTGTTATTAAAATAGCGTCACCTAAGTTATATGCCACTAAATTAACATTTTGTTTTATTAAAAATAATTCTTCAACTGTTTTGTTTATTGGATAAGGTAATTTTTGGATAAATATTTGTATATACATTTCTTGTTCTATACGAGTTAATTTATAGTAATATTTTTAAATTCACAAACATATTCTTCTAAATAAAATATATCACATAAGCGTATATTATTTAAATACCATAAGGCGTTTTTTTCTTTCTTCATTTTCTATTTCTTGTTTATACAAAGTTATATCTTTACCAATAAATTATTTATAAATTTCATTAGTAACTACATGAAAGCTTTTATTAATTCAATAGCATTAAGAAATTCAGTGGTATTTTTTATTCATATTTCATTATCTAATAAAAAATTTAGTACAATTCTAGTAATTTTATAGGTAATAAAATTCCATAAAGTACTTATATTTGTTAATACTTCAAAGGGTTTTTCTAATTGTATAAGTAATGCTAATTTATTAGGCCATTCGAGTAATAATTTTTCTGGTGATAATAAGCAGTCTAAATTGAGAATTCCAAATGGTCCTAAGGTTATATGTTTTGGTGTATACTCATAAGGAAATTTTCTTAATTTATTATCTTTTTGATAATATCCAAACCGATTAAGTTCTTTTGTTTCAATAGGTTTATAATTCCAATTATGAGTTTATTGATTGTTTCTTTTTCATTTTTCTCCACTTTGACTAGTTTCTGATTGTTCCTCATTCTTTTGTTGATCTACATAAATTTCCTGATTTGATTTATATCCATAAATAATTTCATCTTGATCAGTAATAGATTTAAGATTTCATATTTTAAAAATTATTATTATTTTCTAATGTTAATTTATTGACTAATTGTGTAATTTCATCTAATTAATTTTTATATCTTTTTCTATATTTTATATATTCTCCATGTTTTTATTAAAGTAAATGTAGTTGGAGACTTTGATACCATTTTTTGTGACTCAGGTTTTGTTTCTATTACTTTAATATTTTATCTAGTTTTTCAACAATTTGATATAATATTTTAAATAATTGTTCATAATGCTTATCTATTATTTTTTTAATTTCGCTAAAGTCATTAATTTTTTGTAATGACAACCAAAAATGCCTCTTCGGACCCTGAACTGACTCCCAACCCCTAGTCTACTAAACCTAGATCCTGGAAATCAGTGGTTGCTGATGTCGAGGATGAACCTTTAATGGTGAAGGCGTTGACATTTTATGCTCTGGAGATCAAAGACAACCAAATCATGGTTATCCCTCCACCAGAGTTAGTGAAGAAAGGAGCAGTTCATTTTCGGCATGCTCTCATTGGGTTCTTCTTAGGAAAATGCCCCATGTATCCAGTGGTTTAGAAAGGATCGTCCAAATCATGGTTAGTTTTCGGATTGAATGAAACTCTTATTACTGGTGCAAATAACTTCTTGTTAGATTTGACTTGGAAGATGGCATGAATTCTATATTAGAAAAGGGGCCTTGGCATCTCCAAGGAAAACCCCTTTTCCTACGGAGATAGAGCTTAAATGGGGGGAACATGAAGAAGTTCGAGTTGCTCCAGTATGGATAAAGTTTTACAATATTCCAGTGGAATATTGGAATACTGAGGGTTTAGGAAGAATAGCTAGTGTAATGGGTAACCCTCTCTTAATGGATACACAGACTGCCAAGATGTCCAGAATTGTTTATGCTAGAATGTGTGTGGAGGTGGAGTTGGGAAAGAGTTGGCCCTCTTCCTTCCAGTTAACTACTTATAATGAAGAAGGGAAACAAACTTTTAAAGAAAGTCAAGTTGAATATGAATGGAGGCCAGAGAATCAGATAGAGAAAAAAGAATGGGATCCTATTGGAAGATTTTTTTAGACAGGTTTACAACAAAAATTGGTAAAGGGGAAGAACCCATACAAGTAAGGTTAATTCAGCAGCAAAAGAATGGAAAGGAAATTGTTTCCGATCAGTCTAACCTAATTCATCAAGAGAATATGGACTCTGGAAATCAAATTGAACAAGGGGAGGGCAACTGCATGAAATTGTAATGTTGAGTGACAAGCATAGTAGTTTTTCAGGAAGTTTAATTGCACAATGTAAGGATCAATATAAGCTAGATGAACCAAAAGGAAACCTTGAGGATGTTGACCTGCTAGACATAAGCAAAGCAGGTAATCAACTTTCTCCTTCTAAATCTGAATTGATTCTTGATCATAGTTTGGGAAATATGAAAGGGGCAGAGGGGGAATTCACTATTAGAAAGAATAGGAAATCTAGGAGGAAACAAAAGTAATGGCTCTGTTGTGACTTTTTCCAATATGGATTTAGTTTTTTGGAATGTTAGGGGTCTTAGTAACTCTAAAAAGCAATTAACTGTGCATGCTTTGCTTAAGAGATTGTCGGTTTCTTTTGTGTGCTTGATTGAGTCTCGGTTTAAGTCACTCTATTTGTTAAATAATGTGTGCTCTTCTTTGTTTCCTAGATGGCTTTCGTTTAGTAACTTAGAGTACGGTCCAAATGCTAGGTTAGTAATAGTTTGGAATCCAGACTATTTACTATGTGTTCTTAAACGCACTAGTGATCAGTTGGTTCATTTGGGGATTACTCCTATAAATAGCCCTTCTGTCTTCTTTGTTACTTATGTGTATGGTTCTAATAATTCTTATCATAGGAAAAATCTTTTGTCTGCCTTGTCAAATCTTAAAAACAAAGTAAGAAACCATCCTTGGATTTTAGTGGGGGATTTTTATTGATGTTCTGTTCTTTCATAAGGCTAACCCCATTAGTCACTCAGCTATTACTGGAATGAGTGATTTTAGGCAGTGTGTTAAGGATTTTTCTTTGTATGATCTTAATTCTAGTGGTCCTAATTTCACATGGACTAACAAACAAAGTAGTGAGCTCTTTATTGCTAGGAAGTTTGATAGAGCCCTTGTTAATGCTGCTTGGAGTTCTAGGTTTCCTAGATCTTATGGAGTTATCCTTAATCGCAACATTTTAGAACACTCCCCTATAGTGACTAGATCTTCTTCTAATAAGCCGAAGAGACCTTCCCCTTTTAGGTTTGCAAACTTCCTAGTTTCACAACTAACCTTTCTCCAGATAGTAGAAGAGGCCTAGAATATCATAGTTCAAGAAACCCCTGTGTTTTATGTTGTGGCCAAGCTTAAACTGGTGAGAAAGGCCCTCAAAAGGCTTAGTTCTGGTCAAGTAGGTGATGTGAATGCTAGAGTAGAGCATTGCCAAACAACTCTTAACCAAATTTAAGATCAAAAGAGACAGTTTCCTAACTGCCCTTTCCTGGTTAACAAGGAAACCGAGGCCATTAATAACTTAATTAAAACCTTAAATGACCAGGAGTATATCTACAAACAAGCTTCTAGTATCAAGTGGATCAAAGAGGGGGATTGAAAACCAATTTTTTTCACCATTCTATCTTGACAAATAGGAATAGAAACAACATTCGCTCTCTCCTAGGCGAAAATGGCATTAGAATTGTTGAAGTAGAAGAGATTCAAAACCAATTCTTAGATTTATTTCAAAGCATTATTAAGGCTAGCAAGTCCCTTCCTCCATCTAAAGAGTTTGTGGAAAATTATTTCCCTAATAGGATTTCAGATACACTCCTAAACAAACTAATTGTTGATGTCTCAACCCAAGAGATTAAGGATGTTCTCAATTCTTTAAGTCACCTGGGCTAGATGGTTTTAATTGGGTTTTCTTTAAACATACTTGGCATATAGTCAAGAAGGATATCTCTAGGGAAATACAAGATTTCTTCCATCATGGGAGACTCCTCAAAGAGATCAATTCTACTTTCATCACTCCTATTCCTAAAACAGATAACCCTTCTATAGTAGTTGACTATAGACCTATAGCATACTGTAACTTTATTTATAAGGTGATTTCAAAAATTATGGCTAACAGGCTTAGAGACGTCCTCCCTTCTATCATCAACCCAAACCAAAGTGCTTTAATTAGGAATCGTCGAATTAGGGATAATATCTTATTGGCCTAAGAGATCTTCAAGAATTACCATCTTGCAAATAACCATAGGAGATGTGCTTTCAAGGTGGACTTACAAAAAGCATATGATTTGATCCATTGGGATTTCCTACTAAATATGCTAGTAGCTGTAGGTTGTCCCTCCCTAGTTCATTGATTGGATAAGAGAATGTATTACCTCTCCTACCTATGCGGTCTTAATCAATGGATCCCCCTTTAAATTCATCCCAGGTAAGTCAGGCCTAAGACAAGGGGATCCTTTATCTCCTTTACTTTTTATTCTCTATATGGAGGTTTTCTCAAGGAGCCTTAACGCTTGCATAGAAAGCAGTAATTCCTTTATATACCACTGGAGACGTAAAGCTCTCAAACTTACCCATGTTTTGTTTGCTAATGACCTCCTAATGTTTTGTCATGGTGATTTAGCCTCGGTCCATACCTTACTTGATTGCTTAAGAACCTTCTACAACTTTTCTGGTATGCTAATGAACCTGTCTAAGAGTCATTTCTTTGTGTCTTTAGATATGGAGCAAATGGTCCATCAAATAGAAATCATGTCTGGTCTTACAAAAGGTCAGCTTCCTATTCGATACCTAGGAGTTCCTCTTCTGACAGGTCAGTTGTCTAGGAGGGATTGTTTACCTTTACTGGAAAAAATTGATTCTAGAGTCAACAAATGGACCCATAAATTTCTTTCTTATGCTGGTCGAGTGCAACTAGTTATCTCATTCCTTTCTTCTTTTTAGGTCTATTGGTCTAGCCATTTCATCCTCCCCACCTCCATTATTAAGGAAATAGAGATAAAACTTATGAATTTTTTATAGTCGGGCAAGGTGGAAATAAAAGCTCAAGCTAAGGTAAAATGGAATGATATTTATAGATCAGAAAAAGAGGGAGGCCTAGGTATTAAACACTTTTCTGCTTAGAATACTATGTTGCTAGGGAAAAGAATTTGGTTCATGTTTCATGATAAGGAAGCTTTATAGGTTAGGTGAGTTCACACTATTATCCTCAAACAGAAAAACTTGTAGAATACCTCTCCTAACGACTATTGTTCGTGGAGTTGGAGGAAAATTTTATATCTGAGGGATCAAATTGGGAATCAATTTAGATTTAGAATTGGAAATGGAAATTTTACTTTCTTATGGCAGGATCCTTGGCATCCTAGAGGTATCTTAATGGCTCATTCTACTCCTAGATTGATTAATGGGTCTGAACTTCCTATGAATGCAAGAGTATCTGAAGTAATCAGAAATAATGAATGGTGCTGGTAGAAGTTACTAGTGGGGACTGCTGGTAGGAGTTACTAGTGGGGACTATTAGTAATCTTGAACCTTTACCATACTTCCTAGATTCTTCAAGAGAGGATAGTTTAGAATGGCTAGCTAGCTCTTCGAAGCAATATATAAATGCTTTTGCACACACCTTATTGAGACCTCCACATCAAACAATTCCTTGGTATAAAATTGTATGACATAAAGGGAATAGCTCGAGGTGTTCTTTCATATTATGGTTAGCCTTCCTGAATAAACTGCAAATAAGGGACAAATTACTTTATCTCCACACCCCTAATTGGTGTTCCTTATGTGTCGCAGACTTAGAGACTATTGAACATTTATTCCCTTTCTCAAAAATTGTTTGGTTCAAAAGCCTAAGCCACTTCCAAATCCACTTACCTCACCTAACCAATCTTTAATCCATTTTATTATGGTTTAACTAGCCAACTACCTCTAGAACCTGTGACATAAATACCTTCTTCACTGTCCTCTCTGTAAATGTTTATAACCTATGGACTGAAAGAAACTTGTGCACCTTTAAAGATGAAGCCTTGGATGTAAGGAATTTCTTTACACAAATGATCTCTGAAGTTATAGAACACCTCAGCTCAAACACTGAGAGAAGGTAAAATGTTTGTGCTTCCTTTTATTTCTAATGAATTGTCTGTAAGTGGTGCCTTCAGGTTCAGTTTCTGACCAAGAATGGGCAGTCCCATACCATGCTACAAAAGGATCACCATAAGATGAAGGGCAAGCCCTACACTCTATCAAACTTTGATTATGGAACTAGGGTACTAAAGCTACAAGGGGAATCCAAGTCCCCTCTCCCAAAAATGTTGCTTGTTAATAAGGAAGATTAGTACAGACTCTATAATAAAGATTCCGAAATGAAAGGTTAAGGAAAATCTACAGCAAATAAGACATCAGATTCAAGGAATGTTTTAACCTTAAAGCATCAGTCTTGGAATAGCAGATCCACTACTCCATTGTCTGGTTCTTAAAATCTGGAAGTTCAATACGGGTTTGCCAAGGAAGTTGGGGTGAGATTTCAACAAACACTTGACAGAGTGGAAGGTAGGGGCAAGGGGAAACAACTCTACTTCATCACCATCAGTATCTTACGCAAAGAAGATCTCCCATTATTCGATGGACAAAGCTAAGATTCTCCTACTTATAAGATGATGGCTTGAAGTTATGGCTTTGTAGAAGAAGACTTCTAGTTTAATTTCTACTTAAGAATGTTGTATGATATGGTTGTGTTACTGGTAAGATGATCTCGTGCCATAAGATCACCTTGGTGGGTAGGTTGGTCTAGGCTTGATATTGTGGTTTCTTTTATTCATAAGAATCAATTGTAGGTTTCCTCATGGTTTCACGCAGGGTTTTCCTTTCTAGTTTAGAAAAGAGATTAGCTTCACGGGCAATCTCTAGTCTTGTACATAACTTTACTTATTTATATAGTTTTCTGATTTACCAAAAAAATACTCATAAAGTATTTTTGAGATGTTCTATTAATTTTATTAGTTGAGTTTTAATTGAAACCATTTCTTTATTTAAATCTATTTCTTCTTTTTTATTATTTTTGGTTCAATTATTTGAATAGATTTTTCTAAGCTCATATTGGGTTCAGTAAATCTAACAAGTCTTTCTAACTTTACAAATTGTGATCTTAATAAGGAATTGTCTTTTAGAGGTTTTGTTTTTAGAAAATGATAATCGTGATTTAGTCGATTCTAACAGTTTAATAGGGTGTTTTATTTCTGGTATCTCTTGTAAATTAGTTCTTAGATTCTTACTTACTTTGCTTGTAGCACCCCACTCTCATAAGACCCGAACCCGACATCGATGGGTGATATCTGAATTCGTGCCCCGCGAGGGTGACGTGCTAGAACACTCAAACAGTCAAAACTCAATACAAAGTCTTTTTTTATTTCTTTTTGAAACAATGCACACTTTTTTAGAAAATCAATAATCAATTCGGGCCCATTTCAATCATAAACTTTTTCAATCAACACAATACATTCAATAAGATTTCAATAGCTAATTAGGGCCCGTTACAAAAACAAAACACTTTGATCATAATGTCTTTACATTACAACATAAATACATTTGTATATACATTGTGTAAAAATTTCTGAATACATTATTCGATAAAAAAAATCATAATAAACACAATGCAATACGAAAATAAAGAAATGCAATGCAGATGCCAACTGATCCCGATCTCTATCCTTCACTTGAATGCTGTAGGCATACTCCTGTTTACCTAATGGGGTGTTCTTCTGATCCTGAAAAATATTTGCAAATCTTGGGTGAGTTTTGCGAACTCAATGAGTGAACCATCATTGATGAGTTCACTGGATCATAATCACATATCATATATTTCACAGATATTTATTCAATGGATATCGATCTTATAATGCTATATGCATGAGACTCATATTCGTTCTTATTGTTATGACCGAGTGCCTATCACATACTTATACAAATACTGGCCAATAAGGCTCAGTCAGAAAAGAATCACGGAGCATTGCTCTGTGTGCAAAATTAGAAATCACGGAGCAAAGCTTTACGTAGAAGTGCTTCAAACTGGCTACTCAAGTCACAACATCTTTATCTGAGTATGCATTTTATGAAATGCATCAAATAATGAGTATGCCATATCAGATAATCACATGCGATGTTTAATCAGAACTCATTATTATCGGACCTAAGTCCGGCATTCAACTTTCGTTGAGAACTCACATTTCATACAGGATTTCATATCAAATCAAAGCACTTCCAATACCTATATCCATATAACAAACTCCTCATACTTTAAGTCTGGAATTCAAATCAAATCATAAACAATTTATAATTGGAAGTTAACACATCAAATAAATTCAAAGTAAATCAATCCTACGAAATCATCTAGGTTGACTCACAGTACGTTCCAGATTAGCATTTGCTTTCAAATTCTGAGAACACCTGAATGCGGACACTTGACCTACAATACACAATTTATACAATACACAATTCACACCCGTTATAAAACTCATTCATGCCCAAATAATTATATGAGCTATGTACAATGCATGCTTAATGACAATCCCAGGTATATGTTCTAGAACACATTTTATGCTCATTCCCATTTCATAATTCATATATGTCTAATTGAACTTAGATTTACGCTTCTTTTGTACTTGATCTTTCTAAATTCTCCTTTTGATCTTTACCCTTTGCTTGTGTCTAGCTTATTCATAAGCTTACATCTCAAGAACACTTGGTTACTTTATATCATAACTCAATTTTTCGTCATCTCTTTTCTAATCTCATATGATCTCAAAATATCTACATTCTCATCCAAGGAATCCAATTGAAAAATCCCATAATGCAAAATCACTAAAATTGATTCTAGAATACTTAAACCCAAGCATTTTTTAAACTCTATAAACTAGAATCCTTCCAAAAATCTAAAAAATTCAAAATGATCTTACCTTGATTCAAATGAAGAGATCTTTAGCTTAAATGGAAGCTCCTTTTTTCCTCTTCTTTTTTCTCTTCTTGGACAGCTTCAAAATCTTCTTGAAGAGTAAGAAGAATTAAACCCTAACCCACTCTCTTCTTTTCTCTCAAACCACCAACTATCTTTCTCTTTCTCTCTCCTTTTTGTTGTTCTCTTTTGCTTATCCTTCCATTCACATTTTTCTTCTTCATTTATAAGCAAGACAACACTTTTTTTTCCAATTATGCCCTTAATGATTGAGAATTGTCCCATTTGCCCTTCCAATTATACCTTATGTCTTTTATACTTAAGTGTCTTGCCAACAGTACCCTTGAATATTCTGACATAACACTTTATTTTAGAAGAATCTTCTCTATTGTTTTACGTTTCCAATGACACCAAAATCAGTCCATTTGGTTCAAAAATATGAAAGTATTGCCAAACATTTTCGAATTGTTCTTATATTGAAACAGTACACTATACTTAGATCCCCCCAAAAATTGAAAGTCCTAAAGACTGAATTAAATTTCAACTTCTTCATACTATCTGTAGCTCCATGTCTTTAGTTTATCTTGAAACCAGAATTGTTGGACCCCAAGCTTTTCGTGAAAGATTTGAACTATGGAATGAGAAATTTGGTGATTACACACGAGTAAAGAACAAATAAATGAAAGTTCTTGACCAAGAATTTATAGACAAGAGTGAAGTAGGGAATGAGAAATGTGGATAGATTCATGATTCACTAAGGTGTTTTTGGTGGATACGAGATTTTTTGGAAATTAAAAGAATTTAGGGTGAAAGCTAGAAGTGAAATAAAAGCAAAAATGAAATTGAATATGTGAAGTAAGTTGATGAAGGATATGTATACATGTGTATGTTCTGTTATTCGCGTTAATGGTTTAATCATGGATTTTTTTTAGGCCATTGATTTGAAATGAAATTGATAATGAAGAGTAAATGACACAGAAAAGATGATCTTAGTATGAGTTGTGTCAAGGAAAGATTTTGAAACAAATAGGTAGTTGATTTGGAAAATGTTCACTGAGTGTGCGTTGGTCTGTTAGCTATAGCTTTTTCTCTAGTTATCCAAATGAGATTATTCTTAATTTGGATTAAACTAGAAACATATGACTATATTTATTATGAAGACCTAAAATTTCAATTCTATTTCTAAGAGTCTCAAAATTTCATGAAGTTAAGAATTGGGTCCAGTATGTTGGTGTATGAATGGAAATTTCACCATCAGAATTGAGGGGCAAATTTGGAATTTATACAAATAGATTTGAGTAAAGTTACCTTCTAAAAAGTTGTAAATTTTTCTTTTATATTTCCAATGATATACAATATGAAATTTTTGGACATCGGAATCAAAAGTTATGATCTTTACAAGTATCTTAGTTTTGCTTCCGTCTCAAAATGACGTCATCATCGTCTTAGTATGATGTCAACATCGTCTTAGTTTTGTTTTCATCTCAAAATGATGTCATCATTATCTTAGTATGATGTCAGCATTGTCTTAGTTTTTTTCTATCTTAGTTTTGCTTCCATCTCAAAATGACATCATCGATTTGTCTCAGTATGACGTCAGCAATCGTCTCATGACGTCAGCATCGTTTCATTTTGCCCAGAAAATCTTCTAGTCCAAATTTGATCCTCTAGATGATAGAATTGGTCTTTAAGGTCTTCATGAGAGTTGTAGATATTGAAGTTCTCTTTCTATTAATATAAAGAACACCTGAATATGAGTTCTATATAGAAAGTTATACCCATTTTTTCGATTCATCTCAATATGATGTCAGCATTCGTCTCATCACGTCAGCATCGTCTCATTTTGGCCAGAACATCTTCTAGTCCAAATTTGATCCTCTAGATAATAGAATTTGTTGGGTCCCGATCTCGTGACCGGATCTCAACCGGAAAAGCAAAAATGGAAACGAAAAACAAAT
>JANTPM010231701.1:0-16687 GCA_025434745.1 Erythroxylum divaricatum
GAATCATGTTTTCGAAAAGGGTTTTCGAAATATATCAAGTATATGAAATCAAGTTTTCGAAAAAAAATGCTATTTTGGGCAACAAGTTTTGAAATACATGTTATGTGGATTTGGTGTAATCCATCAAAGAATTTTCACATGCACGTTGACCAAGTTAAGGCTTGTCTCGCCTACCTGCTAGTGGTACGAAGCTCCTTTATGGACTTCCTCAAGTTTACGCCTACGCAAAACCACTATGTAGGATTGCGATAGTGCCTCAAGTTTACGACTACACAAGACCTTTATGTGGAATTGTGTAGTTCGTCATATTTATGGATTTACCCAAACCATTCTAATGTGCTTATGTGCGTATGAGATATGAACAAGTTGATGCATTCATGTTTTGTGGTTTGTAAAATTGACTACATAATGAGAATTTGAGAAACAAGTATTTTATGGATTTCAACAAGAATTTTCTATGACAATGAACTTTTTAAATGGTTTTGCTTATTTTCTATTATAAGCTGTTACCCACAAGCTTTTAAGCTCAACCTCACTCTCTTTTCCCTATTCAGGTGATGAGCAAGAGATCAAGTGAAAGCGAATCAAGACATAAATCCAAATTTGTATGTTTTGTCATGTTTTGGAGTAGTTTATGTAAAAAAAAACTGTAATTGCATTTTGAGCAATGATTATTCAAATGGCTTGTGTAATTTGGAGATTTTGGAATATTAATGTATTGTGGCTTGAAATGTCATTAAAGTTTGTAAAACTCTTAATTTATGATGTTAATGAATTACGAATGATATATAGATGACGATGATGAATGTTGAGTATGAAGGGTTGTTATATATATATGTAACATATCAGTGAGATGTTAAGGAAAAGACACATAGGAATTATGAATGATGAGATGCAGTTAAATGTGACAAGTCAAATGAGCTAAGATTTAAGAGTGGATGAAGAAAGTTGGAATTTGAAGGTTTATGAAATGATGTTGCATAGAGGAAGGAAAAATGGGAAAATTTTAAAGTTTTTCATAAGGGTAAGATTTGTGTTCTGATTTCAGGGAAAATTCTTGAATAATTTAGGATGAATTTGATCAAGTTGTCTTCATAGAAGTTGAAGATGATCTTTCTAGCTTTCCAACGATATAAAGTATGTAAATTTTGAGTATCAAAGTCAAGAGATATGAGCATTATAAATGATGATGCTGCATGGGAACTATGAACATGACAATTATGGTGAATGATGAGAGTTTGTGGTTTTGATGAATCAAATAGGTTGAGAATTGAGTGTTTTACGAGATAAATTTGGTGTTTGAATTGATATGAAGTCAGTTTGCATTAGAAGTGTTGGATTTGGGAAGTTTATGAGTAAATATGATGTTATATTGGATGTAAGAAGCATTGGAGAGGTTTTGGAGGGGTTTGGGGAACCCCTATGTCTGTTAGACGAACTTTAGGTCCATTAAACAGACCTTCTCAGGTGAGAAATGACTCCTAAGCCATTCTATGTCCGTGAAACAGACATGGATGTCCGTTAAACGGACTTTCCCGATCAAATTTGGCTCCCTTCCCCGACAATGTCCGTTAAACGGATATTCACGGGACAACTACAGTAAATTTTGATTTTTGACCCTCTTAGAGGTTGAATCTCGCTTTGTGGTCTTCATGAAAGTTTTAGATCTAGAAGTCTACTTTCAAATAGTCTAAGAACAAACTTAATCAAATATTTGTAGAAAAATTTATGACAATCCAAGAGAGGTACAAAATGATTGAGGACATAAACATGTTGTATTCTTTTGGCCATAACTTCGTCATCCGACCTCCAAATGAAGTGATTTTTAAAGGAATAGATTCCTAAGATATGTATCTATGTCTCCATAAAAATTGGGATACAGTTGATTTGAGAAATTTGGATTGAGAGAAAGTGAGGGGTCAGTTGGGAGACCATGATTGAGGTATAAACATACTTTGGCTTTTCAAGTATAACTTCTTCTATAGAGTTCCAATTGATATAGTTCTTACTTCAAATTAAATTGAGACTTAGAGCTCTTCAATTGTTTTGATAAAATCAATTTGTGATTTTGGTTATTTTCTGGTGTGGGCATACCACTCTTGTGAGATGACGGCCAAGGAGGGTTCTTTGGAATTAACCCTACAGGTTTATAAGCTCAAGGTTTATGACTCCGAATGTTGGGCTCCGAAAACGGGGTCCAACAGTCTCACCCGTGTGTTGTCAGATGCCACAAATTTCTTTTCTTATATTGGCAGCTCTTGGTGTTGGAAAATATTTTTCAAAGAAGAGTCTCTTCATTTCAGCCCATGTTTGCCCATTTTCACCAATAGAATAATACAACAAATCTTGAGCATCATCTTTCAGAGAAAATAGGAAGGATCTTTGTTTGATTTGCTGCTCAGTCACATTCGTAGGCTTCAAAGCCATACACACCACATCAAATTCCTTTGAGCATCTGTAGGGCTAGCTAGTCCATGAAGGTGTGATTTGCAGCCATCTTTTCCTTATGCACTTATTGTCTTTGTTTTGTTTGCTTTCGTAACCTCTTAGCTGTCTTTCCTATCTTTGAATTAAATAGCAATTGATTTGTCTTGTCTACTCGTGTAACATACATATACCATCTAGAAATCCCCAACAACAGCACTAGAATTTAGTAATGTTGTCACCTGTAACCAAATTAATACCAATAATGAAATATGTAGTTAGTGAAGAGTTGAGATCGTTCGCACAAGGAATCTATTGGTAAATGTTTCACGCGTTGAAAACTAAAACAAATTAGGAGGGGGTTAAATTAACATGATTTTAAGAAATTAAAAATGACAAAATTGGAAAGAAACAAATTAATTAGATATGGAAAATTAATGAACTAACCTTGGTTTCGGGTCACCTATGTTATCAAATAGTATGGATCATTGATATAAAATTAAGTCCATCTACAAATACTTATAAGTGGTGTTCTCTCTTAGGATTAAATGAATAGAATTATGTATTCTAATCACTCTTATTAACCAACAACTTAGATACTATCTTAAGTTTGATTAATTAATAGCTTTAAGAACTAAGAGAACCAGTGTGAAAGACAATACACATATCATATGTATTTAGTCTAGATAAGTATCTTTCTCATAATTTTCCAATCACTAACGTAAAGATGGTAAACCCAATTACCACTTTAGATTAGCAAAACTAAACATCAAATCCTACTAATATGGATGTAAATTAAATTAATCAATTCCTAGTTGTGTACCTTAGAGATCAATCAATTCAATCATAAAAAATGACAAGAAAAACAATTAATATTCATTAATGAAATAAACTTTATTCAGAAAATCTCACACATACTAGATGATAACGTTAGTTTACTTTAACCAGAATAAGGATTTAGCTACTCATAACAAAGATAAAACCTAACTAAAACATAGCAAAACATATGGTCTCCATCTGGCACTTTTCCAGAAAAGTACGAAAACTCTAGCAAAGCCAAACAAAATGTGAAAGTTTAGGTGTTTAGAAGGGTTTTTTTCCTTCCCCTTTATTGTTATTTTTATCCGATACACCTCCCTACAAAATCAGATATCAGATCCCCATATAAAGAAAATAACTTGATTCCCAAAATAATTAGAATCCTAAGTGGATCGAATCTGTTTTCAAATCAGACTCAGCAAATAAACTTTCCCTTTGCACATGCTCACACTTAGTCAAAAACTTTTCTGCTAGCTGGGAATTTGAATTGCCTTTGCTTTTCTTGCATTTTTTATTTAAATTCATCTCCTATTTGTTAAAAATTATCTGAAAACAATTAAGAAACAAGTCCATTAATTAAAAAGAGAATTTCAACACATTAAAGAGATTTAGATCCAAAATTGGCACAAAATAATAACTTATCATAATGTCATTTAGAAGTTATTTGGAACTCGATGTTCGATTAATGAGGAGTTCTTATGTGTTATATACACTTGATGATATGTGTCCAATCATCTTCTTAAGGGGAAGTTTTGATATGTGACAAATAATGCCAAAAATGGGAGATTGCTAAGATATGTGTTATGACATTTTGCGCGTTATTTGTAATTGGACATCTTTGACTATTTAAGAAATATTATTATGATGAATATTCTACCGTATGTCGGACTCTTTGAAGGTAAGATTTATTTGGGATATAAAATCCTAGTCATGATAGGATTTAATTGAAATCAAATTACCATAACTTGACTAAAATAAGATGTAGAGTTTTGGTGATTTTTGGACTCTTCTTTACAAACCATTTTGGGGATAATGACTATCTAGGGTAGGTAATTTTTTTGGTGATTTTATTTATACCGGACAACTAATTTTTATCTACCTATAGCGTGAATTTTCAAGGGTGATTTGTATGCGAAAACGACCACAATATGGTGACTTGGTAATAGGAATGTTGTGATTCAAAAACTATTTTTATGAGTTGATATTTGTGTGATTCTTTCCAAATTTGTTGGGTTTTTTCTCCATAACAAACAACATAATTCTTTCCACATACTACAATATTAGCACTTTATTCAATATTATCCATAAATAAGAAACACATTAATGGTCCAACATTCATGTCTTACGTAAAGACAAATCCTAGCAACATAATTTATTCATAAATGTATACTATCAAATAGGATTGACAAAAATATAAAAATAAGTGAGCTCACAGTTTCAAAATACAAATATCATAAATCTCAATCATGGCGTCCCATAATACCCATTCTTTCAACATGCTTTCTAAAGACTTTCAGTGTCAATCCTTTCATCAAAGGATCTACGATCATATAATTAGTGCTAATATGTTTAATTGACACTATTTATTTCCGAACTTCTTCTTTAACAAACAAATATTTTAATTCCATATGTTTAGCACCTTTAGAATAGTTGTCGTTCCTTTTGCATAATTATCATAATAAATTTTCAGCAACTTGGCAATACTATCAACAACTTAAAGTCCTGAAATAAAGGTCCAGAACCATAATCCTTGAATTGTAGCTTCAAAACATGATACAAATTCAGCTTCCACAGTGGATGTAGCAATGATAGAATGCTTCACAGTTTTTTAAGAAATAGCCCCTCTGGCTAATAGAAAAAAGTAGCCAAAAGTGGACTTTCTGCTATCAATTCAATGGACATAATCTAAATATGAATACCTTATCACTTTCAGATGACTGAATCTCTATAAGTGAGCATATGATCTTTAGTACCTTATAGGTATCTCAAAAATTTCTTTGTAGCTTTCTAATGATCCAATCCATTATTACTTTAACACCTGCCCAGCATATTAACAACAAAGCTAATGTCCTTATGTATCATTTGATAGAAGCCTAATGTATGCTCAAACTTGCACCAAACTTATGTTCCAATTCATTCTTTAGACATTGATTAAGACTAAACTTGTCTCCTTTCTGAATTGGAACTACACGTGCCTAACAATTGTTCATGTCAAATCTCTCCAAGGCCTTATCAATATGAGCTTTTTGAGATAAGCATAATAGTTCTTCTGACCTGTCACGAAATATTTCAATTCCTATCACATAGCTAGCTTCTCTCATATCTTTTATTTCAAAAATCTCATAGAGAAATTTCTTTATATTGTGCATTAAACCAAGATAATTAGTAGCTAATAAGATATCATCAACATAAGTACCAAAAATATGAACTTGCTCCCACTAATCTTTAGATATATACACTAATTAACGAAGTATACCCAAAAGAGGTAATAGTATTATTGAACTTAAGATATCATTTTTGCGAGGCTTACTTAAATCCATATTTCTATTTCTTAAGTTTAAACATCATGTCTTCCTTTCCTTCAATTGAAAAACATTCAGGTTGATCCATATACACTTCATCCTCTAAATTACCATTAATAAAGGCTACTTTCGCTTCCATTTGATGTAACTCTAAATCATAATGAGCCATTAGTGTCATAAGAATTCTTAAGGAGTCTTTCTTTGAATCAGATGAAGAAGTCTCCTTATAATCATTTTCATCTTTCTAAGTATAACTTTTAGTAACAAGTCTAGCTTTATGTCTTTCAATATTGCCATAAGAGCCACATTTGGTTTTAAAAACCCACTTACATTTGACTATCTTATGACCTTCAAGCAATTTGACTAAATCCCAAACTTCATTATACTCTATAGAATTCAACTCTTCTTTCATAGCATCAACCCATTTACTATAATTAACACTTTCAATAGCTTGTGAAAATGAAACTGGATCATCCTTATTTCCTAAGTTAAATTCTGAATCTTGTAGATATACCAAATAATCATTTAAAACAGCTAGTTTTCTAAGTCTTGGAGACTTTCTTAATGTTATTGCTTGTGGTGTTCTATAATTAGAACATTAATTACAGGTTCAATAGGTTCATTAACTTCAGAAGTGTTTGATCACTTATTTGTTGCTCCTGTAAATTGTGAAATTGTTCTACAATTGTAGGAGTAACATGTATTGAAGAATTTGGTAAGGAACTTAAACTTTTATTTCTTCAATAACTACATTACATGGTCTTTTAATATGCCTACTGCTTTCACTATTCTTAATGAACCTAGCATTTCCAGTTTCAACAATTTTGTTGTATGATTAGGACAATAAAAATCTATACCCTTTAGACTTTTCTAGATAACAAATAAAAAATCCACTAATTGTTCTTGCATTTAATTTCTTTTCATGTGGATTATAAATTCTTATCTAGTTTCTTTTCATTGGATTATAAATTCTTACTTCCACCAAGCAACCCCAAAAAAGCAGGTGCCTTATACTAGGTTTCCTTCCAGTCCACAGTTCAAAAGGAGTCTTTAGAACTGCCTTATTAGGAACCCTATATAACAAGTAAACAACTGACCTTAATGCATGAATCCGAAATGATAAGGGTAAAGACGAATTACTTAACATCCTCCTAACCATATCCATTAATATATGATTATGCCTTTCTGCCAAACCATTTTGTTATAGTATACCTGACATTGTATATTGAGCACATATGCCATGCTTTTTAAGAAATTTGGAAAATGGAGCTAGGAATTGTCCTGACTAATTATATTTTCCATAAAATTCACCACCTTTGTCAAATTTGACAATTTTACCTTTCTATCTAATTACCTTTCCACCCATGAATAAGCACGCTGACTAATTATATTTGCCATAAAATTCACCACCTTGGTCAGATCTAACAATTTTCACCTTTCTATTTAATTATCTTTCCACATCATGAACAAACACTTCTAACATATTTGTTGCTTAAGTCTTCTTATGCAATTAAGCAACAAATAGACATAGCCATATCATGAAAAGTCATCAATAAATGAGATGAAATATTTTTATCCACTAAAAGATGGAACATCAAAAGAACCACATATATCAGTGTGTATAATTTCAAGAAGTTGTGTGCTTCTTGTGACTCCTTTATTTGTGTGCTTGGTTTGCTTTCCCTTAATACAATCCACACACATACCAAAATTAGTAAAGCTTAAATCTGGTAAGATTTCTTTTTTTACCAATCTTTGTACTCTTTCTTTGGAAATATGACCTAAATGTTTATGTCATAAGAAAGCTGAACTTTCACTAATTAAACCACGTTTGGTATCACCATTATAATACAGGGTTCGAAGGAACAAAAAGGTTATCAAGATTTAACTTGTACAGGCCATCGTAAAGAATACCATAACTAATAAGGAAATTATTTTTTGAATAAACTAAAACATCCATTTCCAAAGTATAACCAACAAAATCAAGTTTAGATATGGAAACTAAATTATAAGAAGCAGAAGGTATATAAAGTGTCTGAAATAAATGTAAAAGATGTTTAGAATCTAAAATGAAAAGATAAAACTTTTCATTTGGGTTTATGGTTTGGGTTGTGAGGAATCGATGCAAGGTATTCAAAGCATAAGCCATACAACCAGAATCAATTCACCAACTGTTATAACGAACTTTAGCCAAATTAGATTTGAAACATACTAAAGCACAAAGCTTACCCTTCTTTTCAAACTAGGCTTTACGTGTTAGGCAATCTTTCTGATAATACCTAAGTTTCTTACAACAATAACATCCATCACCTTTATG
This sequence comes from Erythroxylum divaricatum, assembly GCA_025434745.1. NCBI lineage: Eukaryota > Viridiplantae > Streptophyta > Magnoliopsida > Malpighiales > Erythroxylaceae > Erythroxylum > Erythroxylum divaricatum. The sequence continues at coordinate 8,083 of JANTPM010231701.1, forward strand.
TTCCTTTTTATGATCTTGACTAGAGGATTCATTAACTTTAAGTGGTCCTTGCTTACCCTTGCCTTTTCCTTAATTCCTGTTGGGTTTCTTTCTAACTCCTTAATGACCCATCAAATTAATGGTACGGGTCCCTTGATTCTTAAGCTTTCTCTCCTCTTGAACAAGCATACTGGCCAATTCATTTACATTCCACTTTTCCTTTATAGTGTTATAATTCTTTTAGAATGACCCATACTGCTTAGGAGGCAAATAATTAAGAATGAACTATACTAGGAAAATTTCATCAACTTTCATACCCAATGTTTTTAGTCTTGCTACTATATTTGTCATTTTAATGACATGTTTACGTATGCTTTGTGTACCATCAAACTTCATAATGGTCAACTTAGCTATTAATGTACCCGTAAGTGACTTATTAGCAGTTTGGGAATGCTTTTCCAAAAATTTCATAAATTCTTTAGAAACTTCAATGTTAGGAAGAGTTGTCTTAAAGTTATTAGCAACAATCATTCACATAAACATTAAGCTAAATCCATTCAATCTTTCCCAAGCTTTGTAGAAAGATTTCTCACCGTTGGTACTTGCATCAATAATATCAACTGGTTTCTCAAATTGGAATACCAAATCAAGATCCAATATACCAAGGTGAAATTGGATTTGTTCACACTAGTCAGAGTAATTTAATCCATTAAAGGATGGAACAAATTAAGCAACCGAGTTAAAGTTAATAGGAGCAAAATTTGCAAAACATAATAGAATGCTCACTCATTAATTCTTTGAGTCATAAAACTTAACATTTAAATTAGATTTAAAACAATTATTCCACATAAAACATTTTGTGTATATCTAAGATTTCCTTTGGGCGATTCTAAGGCATACCATAATTACAATAATGATGTTAATTTTATATTACTCAATTGTTAATTAAATATACCTATAATAAACATGCTAGCTATCTTTGGATATACTAAACACATTCATTCTAAGCATATAAATTAACACCTCATGTCCATAAATTATAAAATTAATTAATTAACCTTTGCGTAATCTTGAAATATTTTATAATTAGTGAACTTCAAATATCCATGAATTTATTACATCATTTTTCTTAATAAGCATCCATAAATCATGAGTAATTGAATAAAATATTTCATAAATTAATATCCATTAAACACTAAAGCTTAGCCACTTTGGTGATGAATAAACTATCATAAATATGTGTTGGAACTTCGCAAGTTGAGTCATCCCACATCGAAGAGAGACATATGGATAAAGTGAGTTATATACAAAGATAGAACTAATAACCCAATGCCTTAAGGTTTTGATCGTAGATATGATATACTAGTTGTATATAAGCTTTTTTGGATGTGGTCCAATTTCTCCCTAGGCCCCCTCAAAACCCAACATTGATATCAAAGCCAAGTTGGCGAGGTCTGATGAATAGAGATTCATGGATTTGGATTAAAGTGAATCAAATGACTTTGCATAAGCTATAAGTTGAGGGGATGCTTGTCCGATATGGATAGATCCACTTGTGAGGGGGGGATGTTAGAATTTCACAAGTGGAGTCATCCCACATTGGAGAGAGAAATATGGATATAGTGAGTTATGTGCAAATATAGGACTTACAACCTATGCCTTAAGGTTTTAGGTTGAGATATGATATCCTAGTTATTTATGATTTCATTTAGATCTAGTTCAATTTCTTCCCAGGCCCCTTTAAAACCCAACGTTGGTACATTGTTGGTTTATACCCTACAGTCAATCGCTTTAATTATAGTTTTGTGACATTATAATTTAAAGGCATACTTTATCTTAAATATGTTTAGATGTATATGATAAATTCCATAGGACATTTATACATTACAAATAAAATTATAATGTTATTATAATTATAAGATTGCATTTATGTATTATCCTTCAATTGTTCCTAGTCATTTTTATATTAAGATTAGACATTAATATAATGTAAAAGACTAGCACATGTTATATTTTTTCTTATAAAGGAAGTAGTCGATTCACAGGCTAAAGTATGAAGATACTTAAACAAAAGTGTGGATGTTGTTAGAGCATAAGTTCACAAAAGTGTGGGTGCTGTTAGAGCATAATTTCACTAAACAACCCTAATATGAGAAATCCATTTGGAACATTACTTATATGTTTATGAAATTCTCATTGTAATGATTGTATAAGTAATCATGTGACTTAAGGTCTCCAAAGTTATTTTGTATAGGGACTGTTATGTTTTGATACTACTTATGACATATTTAACCATGGGTTGGTCAATCAGTAGACATTGAATGTAGCATAAACTATAAGGAGGTAGTTGTGTGATCAAGATATGATTCATCACCCTAAAGTAATTAGGGAGAATGTTTCGTTATTCTCGATTAGTATTGATTTGAAAAATCCTTGGCCAAGGTGGAATGACATTTGTAAATATTTTACAAATGTTATTAATTAAATCAGTAGGTAATGGTGGAGAACTAATATGATTGGGCTCAAGAGAGAATATAGATTAATTTTATAATCTATGTCTAATCGGAACATTATATGATAAAATGATTAAATTATAAGAAAAAAAATCATACATGGATAGGTTAGTCAAAACCAATTTGACATTTCTAAATTTTTGGGTAGTCATGATGCATTATTAGATGTCAATCTTGATCCATGATTATAAATTGTTTAATTAGAGAATTAAATTTATCTAATTCTATTTATGAATTAGAATTATAATTTATAATAATTGCTAACATATTTAGAAATCTAATGGGTCTTACATGTAAAATAGGTTGAAGAGAGCAAAGTTATTTTAATCAAGTTGGACATGATTATTAAAGTTTGAAAAACTTTATGAATAAATATGAGATATTTATAAGTAAGGATTAAATGAGATATTGAATCTAATTTGGGCATAACTGATATTTAATTAGAATTATTTATAATTCTAATTAAAATTTATTTAAAATTAGAATTCAATTTCAATTAAATTACTAAAACATCAAAAACCTATTATAAATAGGATTAAGCTCTAATAGAGCTAGAACTTCTTACTTAACCCTCTTTGTAAAAGTTATAAAGTTCTCCCAACTTATTCTGTGGATACCATTAGAGGTTGGAAGTATCCAATTACGGTAGTTGAGATCAATTGGTTTTGAAAAGGATTCCAAGAATATGATAAAAAAACATGATCAAACTTCAAAATAATGTATGAATTTAGATTCACATTTTATTATGATTTATGTGTTAATCATTTTATATAATTAAAGAGATTTTGGTTTTTGTGAAATTAATTTGTGGAAAAGTTTCATGATTATTCCACTGCAGTCAGTATCGGATCTCGACCCAATTTTTCAACAATATAAAAATTAAAATTATGCACATATATAAATTGATCATACTTTAATCAACAATGCACATGTCCGCTTACATCATCTTAAAATAACAATACTAATAAAAATGATAATAATAGCTCTCGTTCACAGGTTCAACAACTTTCATATAAGAATAAGCTTCGTCCATGCTGCATGCAGTATAGATAATACAAATATATATATAAAATAAACTTAATATGTGTATACACATAAATCGATAAAATAAAACAAAAATATTAGTGCTTACATGTAGCCTTGGTAATAGACAGCTTTGAGAATAATTCGAATCCATAAAGGCTACATGATTTGACCCATTTATTATTCAATGAATACAGGGAAATTGAAAAATAAAATAAAATAATATAATAAAGCCATCTTCTTTCATAAAACCATCTCTGGAAGCAATAAGAACACGTGAGACCAATATATATTCAAGCTTAAACAAGACAATTAATGCCATAAAAACTTTTTCCATTCTACAAAACAAAACATGAGATAAGAAGAAATTTTTAATAACCCAATAGATTCACAAGCAATTACGCAGAAATAATATGAATTAAACATATGTTTAATGGAAAAATCATAGAATTTAGAACTAGGTTCTGATATCACATGTAAGCACAATTTTACTATATAGACATAATTACAATAGTCCTTTAACCCATATCTTAAAAATTTATGTTTTCACTAAAATATAAAATAGGAATTACATATCTTGCGCCGTGAGATTAGTTTAATCTTAATTGAGCAAAACTTCTCAAAGTGAATGAATATGGAGGAAATATTATTAAAACCATAACTATTAATGAGACAAATATTATATAAATTTTACATAAGTTACTAATGAATTGGGCTATGTCAGATCTAGAGAGGTTCGTTCTTGTGTTGTCGAACATTGGTATTAACGCTTCTATAGATAAGCCTGTGAGTGATGCTGAGATAGAATGTGTTGATGTTGTACAAGTCTAGGATCCAACCAGATTATTGTCAGTGCTCCTTATGAGAATTTAACTAAACTTATTTCTGAAGCTATTACTATTATTTTGGATGAGCTTGTAGGATATATGTCTCAGAAATTTTCGGACAGAAGAAAGATGTCCATACATGCTATGCAGCTACGTAAAGAATTCAAGAAATTCAAGAAATGTTAATTACAAATTAGTTAGATGACAATTAGGAAGAATGAATTGCTATAAATGTACAATCAATTACTGAAGTTGTAGAAAACAATTCACTGAATGAAATCTCAGTTTTTGTTGAGTTCTTAAAACTCCTCTATTTACCCCTCTTTTCATTCCATCTCTCTCACTAGCTTTCTCTATCAATGTTTTCTGCTTCTTAGTCTTTTGATTTCGTATGATCGATAGATAGCAACAACAAAGTGGTATCAGAGCAAATTTCTTAAGGGATCTGTGAGGGTATAAGCAAGAGTTTCGCGTCTTGAGCAAATATATTCTTTTTGGATTACGCTAAGGCGAACAGGGGTGCATACTCAGAGATGGCCAAGTCTTCCACTCCAAGTTTGCAGCCGGCAGTCTTCAATGGAGAAGATTGCCAAATCTGGGCAATAAAAATGGAGGCATACCTATAAGGACAAGATCTGTGGGAGCCGATTGATGAAGATTACGAAGTGAAGGTTCCAACTGAAGATGTCCCAATTGCTCAGCGATGTTGGTTGAGGGAAAGAATATCTAAGAAGGCTCGGGCGAAATCTTGCTTATACCAAGCAATGGCACCTTCCATATTCACTCAGATAATGTCTCTTGGATCGGCGAAGGAGATCTGGGAATTTCTAAAGAATGAATACGCACGTGACGAGAAAGTGAAGAACATGAAAATATTGAATCTTTTGCGAGAATTTGAAAGAATCCAAATGAAGGACAGTGAATCTGTGAAGAATTATACTGAAAGATTAATACAGCTTTCAGATCAAATAAGGCTCTTAGGAGTCGACTTTAAAGATCAAAAACTGGTCCAAAAACTTCTGGTTTCAGTACCTGAAAAATACGAAGCCACCATTGTCTCTCTGGAAAATTCCAAAGACATTGGCCAGATGAAGCTTGCTGAAGTAGTAAGCACGCTTCAAGCTCAATAACAAAGGCACTTAATGAGAAAGTCCGAAGTTGCTGAAGTAGCTTAAAGAGCCTCTGCCAAGAACGAGGGTTAGGAAAAATCCAAGAAGAAAAGAAACAAAGGAGGAACGAGCTCACATAACACCCAATCCCATTAGAAACAATCAAGCAAAAATACAGGAGGAGATAAGACGAATAAATATAATCCTTGTCCTCACTGTGGTAAGTCTAATCATCTGACTTTCAGGTGGTGGAAGAGGCCGGATGTGGAATGCAGGAGATGCCACCAGAAGGGACCTATGGAGGTAATATGCAAGAAGCTAAGTGGACAGCCAGAAGCAAATACGCAGGTTGCCGAAGAGGAAGAGCAACTCTTTGTGGTCATATGCGATCGAGCTGAAGCACATCCATCTGAATGGTTGATAGATAGCAGATGTACAAGCCATATGACGCCGAATGCATCTTTATTCAAAATCTTAGATCAAAACGTAAAGGCTAACGTGAAGGTAAGAAATGGCGTGTGCATTTGTGCAGAAGGTAGAGGAGTGGTTGAGATACCGACCAAGATTAGTGTCAAAACCATTCCTGATGTGTTGCTAGTTCCCAAGATACAGCATAATCTATTGAGCGTAGCCCAATTGATAGAGAAAGGTATGTCGGTATATTTTGAATTTGATAAGTGCAGGGTACTGGACAAGCTCGGGAGGGAGATGTTCACTACAACAATGAAGAACAAGAGTTTTGTGACGAGACCAAAGGAGATACAACAAGAAGCGTTGGTGAGCAAAATAGGCGAAATTGATCTATAGAAAGGCTTGGTCACTATCACACGAAGGGGTTGGAGGCAATCCAGAAGAAACAGATGGTTGAAGATTTGCCGTCAGTTCTTCATGATTACGTTGCATGTAAGATCTGCATGAAGGGTAAGCAATCACGTACGCCTTTCTTAAAATCAAGGTGGAGAGCTGAGGAGAAGCTTCAGCTATTGCACATGGACGTATGTGGACCGATGCCAATTGCCTCTCTAAATGGCAGTCGTTACTTCTTGTTAATCATAGATGACTACTCAAGGTACTCATGGATTTTCTGTTTAAAAACCAAAGGAGATGTAGCCAAAGTATTTCGGGAGTTCAAGGTTCTCATAGAAAATCAATCCGGAGTGAGCATTAAGTCTGTGAGAACAGACAATGGCTCTGAATTCACCTCTCACGAGTTTGAACAAATCTGTAAGCTTGCAGGTATTAAGCATCAGCTCACTACCCCTTACACTCCACAGCAAAACGAGGTTATGGAGAGAAGAAACCGGACAGTAGTGGAGATGGCAAGGTGTATGTTGGAGAAGAAGAAACTTCCAAAAGATTTCTGGGCTAAGGCCGTAACAACAGCCTGCTTTTTGTTAAACCAACTGCATACTCGAGCACTTGACGACAAAACGCCGTATGAGATGTGGCATGGAATCAAGCCAAAGTTTAAGAATTTGAAAGTATTCAGATCCCCTTGCAGTGTTCTCGTGCCTCAAGACAGAAGGAATAAATTGCATAGCAAAACAAAGACGGCAATCTTCGTGGGATATTCAGAGGTATGTAAAGGCTACAGAGTATGTTACCCAGAACAAAAGAAAGTGAAGGTAAGCAGAGATGTAATCTTCTTCGAGGATGAGCTTTGGAGGTGGTCCGAAAAGGAGAAGAAGACTGGGGAAGCGAGGGAGACAGCCACTCTGCCCTCAGATATCCAATTATTAACAGGTGATCCAGAAAACGATGATGATCAGGATCAGCCACAACTTATGGAGGAAGAAGTAGATCCAGTGGCCCAATATGAGCCACATGAAGGAAATTCTGATGAAGAGCTTCCGGAGGAGTCCGATGAAGATTACGACCATATGCTGGTAAGAGGAACGATAAGCCTGGCAGAAATCTATGAGAGAAGTAATGAAGCAATTTTGGAGCCTTCAAGGGTTCAGGAGGCTTTGCAAAATCCCAAGTGGCTCGAAGCCATAAGAGAAAAAATATCGATGATAAACAAAAATCAGACATGGACGTTGACGAATAAACCTCCGAACAAGAGAGCAATCAGATTGAAGTGAGTTTTCAAGACTAAATTGACCCCTGATGGATCAGTTAACAAGCTCAAGGTGAGATTAGTTGTAAAGGGATATGCACAAGTCGAAGGCGTGGACTTCGGGGAAACATTCGCACCTGTGGCTAGAATTGAAACGATCAGGTTGTTATTGGCACTTGCAACCGAGAAAGGATGGAAGGCGCATCAAATGGACGTTAAGTCTGCCTTCCTCAATGGTATTCTACACGAGGAGATTTACGTCCAGCAACCGGAAGGCTTCATGATAAAGGGAAAGGAGAAGTGTGTGTATAAGTTGAATAAGGCTCTTTACGGGCTTAGGTAAGCCACTCGGTACTAGTACGCAAGGATAGACGCTTTTCTCTTGGAGATAGAATTCAGAAGAAGTAGTAGTGAACTGACCCTCTACATGCAGGTACAAGAAGGTGATGAAGTTGTGGTTCAATTTATGTAGATGACTTGTTAATCACTGGAAGTTCTGAGAAGCAGATAAAGTCCCTGAAGCAACAATTCGGCAAAACTTTTGAAATGACGGATTTAGGATTTGTGAAATATTTTTTGGGAATGGAGGTCGATCAGTATGAAGGAAGAATAAAGGTAAGTCAGAAGAAATAGGCATGTGAGGTGTTGAAGAAATTCAATCTGGACCAGTGTAAGCCTATCTCAACTCCAATATGTCCGAAAGAAAATTTCATAAAGAAGGAAGATGAAGATGAAGTAGACTCACTACATGTAACATCCCACCCCCGTCAGGAAGGGTTAAATAGTAAATTTGTCATAGGATTGGGACACAGTGTCATTTGTGCACATGAAATTACTGTACATGCATACATGGCATTCCCGGTTTTTGTGCTTAAGGCAATTTTATTTTGATTAACGTGGTTATTGGATTTGAAAAATTATTCTGAGTACGCCATTGAGTGTTTTGTATTTTACTGGAATTCTAGGAATTTTTCTGGAATTTTTCGGAGAAAATTCCCGGACCGAAAAAAAGAAACCACCAAGTGGCGAACCGGTTGATTTTCGGTATCGAAAATTTCTATCCAATGGCACTACAATATTGGGTATATTATTTTG
>JANTPM010241328.1:0-16269 GCA_025434745.1 Erythroxylum divaricatum
AAGGCAAGATGATTAAGTTTCATATCTTACGGTTCAAGAGTTGGATTCCGGTAACGGGATCCAACAGTTGGGGTCCGATCTCCGGGTCGGGTTCCGACTATTTGTATTAACCTCCTTTACAGATTCCTGACAAAGGCCAATCAAAAAGGCATTACACACTATTTACAAATAATTTTTGGTGGTAAATAAGGGCATTTAAATTTTTAATTTTTACCTCAGCCTTTATGATTTTGTGGTAGAAATGGATAACACGTCATTCCTAAAGATTCTTAAGCTCAGTAAGAAAATATTACCTAATAAGTAATTAGTTCGTTGGAAAGATTGGATCTTTCGCTATAGATTCATAGTCCAGCATATTAAAGGTCATTATAACGTGTTAGTTGATTTCCCCTCAATACCAAGAAATGCAATCCAATTTCTTACTCCCATCTTGAAAAACCCAATTACGCTCTTCATTCTCCCAGTTATGAATTTCCCATTTTATGCCAAAATTAAGAAATTTTTTCCTCCAATAATCAAAACCCTCCTCAAAACCTGGATGAAATTATTGTTCTTTTGTGCAAGAGTCTTTGTTATTACCTTCATCTTGTTCTCACCACCTTAAGCATTCCTCTGCATCCATATCACTTTGACATCTTGGCACCATATTTCACTTTGCATCATCTCTATGATTCCCTTCCTGAACCCACTATGTGACATCTCTGGGCTTTATCTGCCTTCTATGCCTGTCCCATTGCTTTATCCCTATTTCATTTTACCGTCATTTAGCTAATCCTACCAATGTAGATTCTCTATTGTGGACATTCTTAGAATGGTTTCAACCATTGGCAAAGTGGTGTATCCGATTAGGTCAGATACTTAATAGATACCAATTACAGAGCATTCCGCTTATAGATCAAAAACCTCAGTCTTTGTTCATTATCTACCATCCTTATAGCATGACTGAAAATGGTTATGATTACACCAATAATCATTTTCGAATTTAAAAGACATCCATTGACTGAACTAAAAACCATAAAGACATAATCTATGATCTTTAACACTTTCTCGATCACCTTAATCATCATCCAAAATTCAATAAACCTACTGTTTGAATATCTCTAGGCCCAAACCCTGGAGGCTTTGCTTCACTAGAGCCTATTTCACCAACTGTTGAATATTAGTCTTCTGTTGACTTGTTTGCTTATATAGGTTTTATTGTCATGGCAGGAGAGCTACCATGTGCACCTGGATATGGACCAAAGAAAACTTATGAAATTGGAGAAAGCTTAACTACTCATAAGTCTAAAGAAGAGCCCAAATACGTTCCTAACTATTTCCAAAGTGGTCAAGATTCCTAGCTCCTAGTTTGAAAAGATGTTGAAATAGACCATTTCATTAAAGGAATGAAAATTTTTTGATGATCACATTTCTGTATATGATGATGATTGTAGACCTTAATCTTTATCTACACCGCCATGTTGAGAGATTTGATCTTATCTTTTAGGAATATTATTGGAACCTAGTGTTTTCCAATAATTTTTACTTTTACTATGCATTTTTATATTTTAGTTTACATTATACTATGTAGGGTTGATATTTAAAAGTTGTTTGTCTTGTTCTCGCTTACTTGGCCTATAAGAGCAAGGCTTATCTTCTTTTGTAATCATGTCTTATTCCCATATAGTTATTCAATAATATGAAGTGTGCTTTCTATCTTTTAGCTTTCTTCCATGCTTTCTCTTTCCTGAAAGCTTGATTCTTAAATAATATAGTTACAGTCGTACAAAAAGATAAGTATACTCTATACTTGCCTCTTTATGAGAATCCTATTTTTCATAAAGTCTTGGACTATACATTCTGTATGATGTCTAAGATATATGAGAAAAGATTGGTTAGTTCAGATCCCTAAATAGTAGACTTTGACAAATGACGTTGGATAAGAGAAGATAAGCTTGTGTCTCGACTAGCGTAACTGGAATCTCAACTGTAGTCATCTTTGATGATCTTAATCTTTAATAGAGATTCAGATATGAAAATCATTTGAAATACATATAGGCTAGAAACCTATGATAAAACTCCCTCGAGACTTATTAGTGAAATATTTCATTAGCCTATAAGACACAATAAGAAGAGTCTTTCTCAATTTATGTGGTTCACGTACTTAAAAGATTTCTATTGTCGCCTTTGCTTTTATAGGTTCAAACATGTTGCAATTGTCAATGTAAGTATTAAAATTGACTGACTCAAGAATTGATACTAGTAGGTAGAATTTAAAGCAGAGATGCATTGTAACATACATCTATAACAATCAAGAGATATACGAGTCGTTGATAATGTATTAAGAAGAAAATTTGTACAATATCATGAATTTATGGTGACAAAATAGAGAGAAGAAATGAGTAAAGTAAATTAGCGGGTACAACTATTAATAACGAAGATAAATTAAGGAGTATTAATAATACCGCGGATATAAATTATAAAAGGTGATATTACTTAGTGTTAAAAATTTAAAAAATTACAAAATCCTCAATGGTCCATCTAGCTTACCTGATGCAAGAATCAAAACATAGGACAGGAAAAAGTTGACCCTGTAGTTTTTGGTACTCAGCCACGCCAACACTTGAACGTTAGTTGGAATGCGGCTAATCCTTGGCTGCCGCGAATTACCCAACGTCATCAAATCTTATTCTATGACAATTAAGAAGTAACGTTTTTGGTACAGCCACTGATGAAGAAGACAGGCCATTTCAGATTCAACGCCGGTTCCCATCAATGATTTATTACCTAAATAAATAAATGATTAAGAAATAAATTGAAGAGGTCGTTACAGTACATATTGGCATTAACCCTTTGGATTATGCTTAAGGTTGAAACAAGTGATATAAAGTATTAAACAGCAGCAGGTATGGTACAATTTTCACGACATATTAATGTATTTGGTATACAACTTGTTGATTGAGATATTTATGTATTTGGCATGGTTTTCAAACCTGGATCGGACCGGTCGGTCCGATCGGTGACTGGTCAATAGTCCGATCTGGTTTATCCCTCAAAATCGGCTATAAATTGAACCAGTCTGAATCGGTCAAAATCGATCAATTGACCGGTTGGACCGGTCCGGTCTGACCAGTTCGACTATTTTTTTTGAATTTTTTAAATATTTTTTATATTATATATAATTAAATATAATTATTACGTCACACCTGTTTGATCAGTTGTGATCAGTAAAGCCACCGATTGAATGACCAATCTGAATTTAAGAACATTGGTATTTAGTATAAAACGTGTTGATTGACAGAAATCACAGAAATAGAGGCGCAATGCAACAGTATAGATATTTGGCCAAACAAAAGAGCAACGCAAACGTTCTTGTCCATCCAACACCATAAAATTACAAATTGCCAGATTGGATTCAAGCGGCCTCCATGCATGCAAAATAGATTCTATGAATTTTATTTTTATAAATTATATATTTTAAACAAATTATTTAATAAGTTAGTGATTAGAACAATCTACTGAGAAGTTGTACGCAATCACTTTCTACTGCCAGCTACCAAATGCTGAACACAATTGCACAGGACATGTCAGTAGGACACGGGTTTAGATCTTTTGATCAACTTTACGATGTCTTATTCTGTCTTATAAATCTCAGTTATTTATTTATATAAATCTCACGTGGATCACACATAAATGAATGCGAGATTCGCATAAATGAATGGTTGAGATTCATGAGACAGAATAAGATATCATAATATTAGACAGAGGATCCTGCCCTGCAGAACACACCAAGACAAAGTTAAAGGAACATGTGAGGACAATAATGAAAAAGAGATCATTTATGCAGGACTTGCATAAATAGATGGCTGAAATTTATAGGACAGAATAAAATACCATAATATTATACAGAAGATCCTGTCCCGTAGGACACACCAAGAAGAAGTTAGAGAAACATGCGAGGACAATAATGGAAAAGAGATCCAACAGTAATGTCCGTTATGGTCAATTAAAAATAACCAACCAACCAATCTAAATGTGAACCCAGAACAACCTACTCAGCTTAGACAAAACACCACCACTCCGTGTCTCCGTCTGTTGCTACGGACTAAAATCTCTCTCTTTCGCACTCTCGCTCTCACTCTCGTTTTCAACTCCTCTTGGTGTCGTCGCTTCATTCGCAGCGTTCTCTATGGCCTCAATCTCGGGCCTCTGTTCCTCTTCTCCATCTCTCAAACCCAAAACCCACCTCTCTAAAACCTCTCTCAACCCTCCACCCCTTAAGTACTCTCTCCCTTTCTCAACTCGCTCTCGACTAGCTCCGATCCGCTCCGTCGCTCGAGAGGTGCCCGCTAGTTTAGCCGAAACCAATGATAAGATCCCGGTAAATGAGAAGCGAGGATTGGAGAAAGACTCCAGTGTGTTGTGGAGAAGATATGTTGACTGGTTGTACCAACATAAAGAGCTGGGGCTTTACTTGGACGTCAGTCGAATTGGGTTCACCGATGAGTTCGTGGCGGAGATGGAGCCCAGATTTCAAAAGGCATTTAAAGCCATGGACGAGCTTGAAAAGGGCGCGATCGCCAATCCCGATGAAGGTCGGATGGTGGGTCATTACTGGTTGAGGAACTCGAGTTTGGCTCCTAATTCTTTCTTGAAGACGCAGATCGATAAGACGCTTGATACTGTTTGTGATTTTGCTAATCAAGTCGTCAGTGGTAAGGTCAGTTTTTGTTGTAAGGAAATGGGATTCTTGTGCTACTTCTTCCTTTCTTATTAGTTTAGTGATCGGTATTTGGGTTGTAATGCTTAGCTTGATTGATGTTGATTATGGGTTATTGATTTTTCTTACTACCTTGTTTTGTGGTAAGTTTAATGCTGGTTGGTGGGAAATGCTTTTCCAATAGGAATTCTATGTCAAATTACCATATTTAAATAATATCCACTGGTCTTCTAATGGAATGGAGATTATACATTGCGTGTTGGATCAGGCCTTAGCTTGGCTAGCTTTTTGCATGGAGTTGTTCTCGTTTGAGATTTTAAGTGCGTGTATTCTCATTGAATGCCTTTTATATTTGGGATTACTTTTCGATTGATTCTTTTGTTTCCTGCTGTTGGATATTTACAGTATTAGTGGTTCATTCTTCTTTCCTCGTGGAATTTGCAGATTAAGCCCCCATCTTCACCAGAGGGCCACTTCACTTCAGTGCTTTCTGTAGGGATTGGAGGTTCAGCGCTTGGACCACAGTTTGTTGCGGAGGCTCTGGCCCCTGATAATCCTCCTCTTAAGGTCTGGCACTAAAACGTTATGCCTTTTTCTAATTAGAAGCAGAAATATATGTCTTTTGCATCATCTTGCTTTATACTCTTTATGCCGATAGGTTATCCAGCAAGCTGATTTTTCTGCATTATGAATCCATCACTCAATGAACTTTCCTGAAGTTGTTATACTCTTACGTTCTTCTGCCCCCATGAAGCAAAAATATACATGCTAGAGTAACTATTTTGCTATGCCTTCGGATACACTCTCTCCCTCTTATTGTCAGTTCTTTTTTTTTCTCATGTTGATTGGTAAACTTTTTTTTTCTCAAATGAGGAAATCATTGGATTATGTATATTCTTAGGAAATTAGTATGCTTTTTATTTTTAAATGTTCTTTTGTTTGTGGAAGAAAGATGGTCACTGCATTGCATATTTTACTGTAGAGAACATCATTTACTTACAAGTGTACCTTCTTACTCTCATGTATTGACCTTGGAAGATGAGAATCTCAGTTCCCTTCTTTAACTAATTTCCTAATGTCAGTTAATCTGTCCAATCAGAAGCACTTTGCATTATCTTTCACTTATCCTCAAAAAATTATTTTGCATAGTTACTGCCCTCCATTTTAAGAAACCTTTATATTGTGGTTGATGATTTTCTTATCTTATTGCAGATAAGATTCATTGATAATACAGATCCAGCTGGCATTGATCATCAGATTGCCCAGCTTGGCCCAGAGCTGGCTTCAACACTTGTAATTGTCATATCAAAGGTTCTCTACTTATACCATGCTTCTTTCTGAAAGATAGGATCATAGGTGAATGCAATTATGTTTCTGAAAGATATGCAAGCACTTTTATTCATGCATATATGTGTGTGCAATTTTTGTTAACATTCTTACAAGTAATTGTATATGCATGCAATTATAATTCATTTCATCTCTTTGCAGAGTGGAGGTACCCCTGAAACAAGAAATGGTTTGTTAGAAGTACAGAAGGCCTTTCGTGAAGCTGGCCTGGATTTTTCAAAACAGGTTTTGACCTCAGGTTCTTGTTCTGATATCATTGATTTTCCTCTTAAGAATCCAAAATGTATTTTTTGTTAATAAATTGGAACAAGGCTTGATGAAACCTTCGTGAAACAGCTGCTCATTATTTTAATAAATCTACATTGTTGAAATTCTTAACTATGTAGCAAATGTGTTATCATGGTTTTCATTCTTTTGTTGACTTCATGTGGTGATAAGCAGAACAATGATTTAACATTTGATTATTGATGACTCTAGTCCTGTACAATAAACAATTTAACCAAAAATTCCGTTTGCATTTTTATTTTGTTTTTTGTAAAATGCTGATGACATGAGAATTCATTTATTTTGCTCAGTACATAGTGCACGACTGAGTTTTGCTGCATTATTTGATTTGGAGCTCCACTTAGTTTATCATGGTTAACTGTATGCAGGGTGTTGCAATAACACAAGAAAATTCATTGCTAGACAACACAGCAAGAATTGAGGGTTGGTTAGCTAGATTCCCTATGTTTGATTGGGTGGGTGGTAGGACATCAGAAATGTCTGCAGTTGGCTTACTTCCTGCTGCACTTCAGGTAAATGATCCTTAACTCCCAAGCTGATAATTTCTTCTTGTTTTTCAATTTTGCATGTATAAATTGCCTTACATGATCTATGTTCCAGGGTATTGACATCAGAGAAATGCTTGTGGGTGCATCACTGATGGATGAGGAAACTAGGTCCACAGTGGTAAGTGTTGGGTCTTAAATATTTCACAGAATTTGTGTAACTTCTTATGATTGAAGAGGATTCCACAAATTCTTGATTCAAAGTTTGCAGTTTTTACTTATTGTTCTTCCTTGTGAGTCCCAGTTAGTTGCATTTCTTTATTATTTTTTCTTGAGTATCTTTGTTGCCAATACGAGACTTGGTCTCTAGCTTCTGCAGCCCAATAAAAGTTAATAGGGATTTATCTGAACCTGATTCTAATGAGATTCATTTTATGTATGCATGATGAGCATCTTCATATGAGTTTAACTTTGAAGTCCATTACTTCTCAGCTAATGTAATTTTGGTTCTCATAGTAGACCCATAGCAGCTGAAACTTTATAATATAGGTTCCTAATGAGGTTTGTAATATAGCAAAGTTAATGATGTAGATTTAATGTTATTTACTTTCCAAGCACAAGTTTGTACCTTTGAAAAGGATGAAGAGTGTTAAAAGTGCACTCCTTTGTCTAATACGCTTATTATTGGTAGCTTTTTATTATGGATTGAACCATTTCATGCTTCATGCCTCTTAGTAATGCTTTTTGTCTCCTTCAGCTTAAAAGCAACCCTGCTGCTTTGCTAGCATTATGCTGGTACTGGGCTTCTGATGGGGTTGGATCCAAGGTACTTTCTTTTTTTCCCCTATTTAAGGGAGAAGTGATAATTATGTGACTTTTGAAAAAGAAGAAATGAATCATTTTTTTTTCTTAACACTTTTCTGCAGGACATGGTTGTCCTTCCATACAAGGATAGCTTGTTACTATTTAGTAGATATTTGCAGCAGCTGGTTATGGAATCGCTTGGAAAGGAGTTTGACCTGGATCGTAATCGGGTAAGTACAGTCAATCAGAGGACTTATTTAAATTTCTCTTCTCATTTTTTTTTCTTTTTTGGTTTGTTAATTTGACAATTGTTTATGTTAACTGCACTTTCTGAATGCAATGTTTTCATCTCGGAAATTAACAAATGTTTTAAAAAATCATTAAATCATATGTAATCTTGATTGATTGTGATATTCGCTTCCATTTTGAGGTTCGGAGAACTTTTTTGTTTTTGATTCCCAGTAGCATCTTTGTATTTTTGGATGATGAGACATATCATTTCACAGGTTAATCAAGGTCTCACTGTTTATGGAAATAAAGGAAGCACAGATCAACACGCGTGAGTTTTATTTTACTCATTTAACACCATTTGATAAAGTTGTTAACACTGTCTCAACCGAAGTTTGATTCGTTAACCGAAGTTTGATTCGTTGCTTTATTTGATTTTATAGCTATATTCAACAATTGAGAGAGGGGGTTCACAATTTCTTTGTGACATTCATTGAAGTCCTTCGTGATAGACCTCCTGGCCATGATTGGGAGCTTGAACCAGGTGTCACATCTGGTGACTACCTATTTGGCATGCTTCAGGTTAGACATACAATAACATACCATTTTATGAATGCTACTAGCTTCACAAGCACTCATGAAAGTTCAACTTCACTTTTTTAAATTGATAAATGCTTAGCATGTTCATTATCAAAACTTATTTGAGTTGATGCAGGGAACTAGGTCAGCTCTGTATGCTAATGACCGGGAGTCTATAACAGTCACTGTGCAAGAAGTGACGCCAAGGAGTGTAGGAGCTATGATTGCTCTTTATGAGCGAGCAGTTGGAATATATGCCTCCCTCATCAACATAAATGCTTACCATCAACCTGGTTAATATATTTATTTTCTTGAGAAGAAATTAAATCTGGCAGTGAAGTTGTGTTCTATAAACTCACTGTTTTTGATTTGTGTTCTATAAACTCACTGTTTGTGATAGCTTATTGTGTTGGTGTTTATGTCTGCACTTAATAATTTTAGGTGTGGAAGCTGGAAAAAAGGCTGCTGGAGAAGTATTGGCTCTTCAGAAGCGGGTTTTGGCAGTACTTAACGAAGCAAGGTAAAATTCTGAAATTAATAGTTCAGAGATATTCATTTTTTCTCTTTTCATTCCACTTAAAATGTTTGAATAAAGTCGTTCTTGTTAACTCTGTAAAACAATTCGCTAATATTTTTTTATCACTAAATTTATCATCATATTTAAATAATAGAATAATTTAAATAAGAAATTGTACCTGACAGGATTGGAAACAAGTATGATAAAAAGAGGATTACTATATTTTTTGGAACCAAGTTGACAAAAAGATTACAAACTGAGAGGACTGTTATGATAAATAGTAACCAAGTTGAAGAAAGGTTTGCTTTGTTTTTACCAATATTACTAGGCCTAAAGTAGAAGAATTAAAGTAGGGCAATTGAAATGTGAAACAAGTAGGAGGACCAAAAATTTGATTTATCCCTTAATGGTGAGTGTATATGTTGTGACTGCTTTGTCTGTTTTCTGGCGTGCGGGAAAACTATAAATGACCATCAGGGTCTTCAATGAAGTTTTTGTTGAAATGCCCTGCTAGTATGGACCAGATAAGATAAGTGAATATATGAACATGAAAAAAAAAAGTCCTTTCATTTTCCAAAATATGCGTTATCATGAACCAGAGCATGGTGAGACAGCATGAAATTGTTTAAGGGATTTTTTATCTTAAGAGAAGTTCTAGAAGAATGGATCAACTGCTTCTTGCAATTGATACATTTGAATCTTCTTCTGGGTGCTGAGACTGGACTTACTGACAAATACAGGCTCAAATTCTGATCCTTGTGGGGTGTAGTTGCCTAAAAACAAAACAAAAGGCTAATGTCTTCATGTGAACCATTGACTTAGGTTAACAATGGAATTTCATGCTTGGGTTTTTTTTTTAAAATGTTTGGTTCACTGCAAGTGTTAGCTTGCTGATTATGATCATCGTGCTCTTTCTCCTTCCCAGCTGCAAGGAGCCTGTTGAACCATTGACGCTTGAGGACGTAGCTGACCGCTGCCATGCTCCTGAAGATGTATGTCAATTATTATCATTGCCAAAGTACCTAAAGCAATTAATCTTTGTTTCGGTTAACGTTTTCTTTACTCCTTGCTGCAGATTGAAATGATATACAAGATTATCGCACACATGGCGGCCAATGACAGAGCTCTTATAGCTGAGGGTAGTTGCGGTTCACCTCGCAGCATCAAAGTTTTCCTTGGGGAATGTAATGTTGATGAGTTGTATGCTTAAAACAAGCAAAAAAGCCAAGTCTTTGTTGCTTAAAAGAGCTCCAATGACATTATTGGTTGTAGTACATGGAACACTTTAGTTTTTCCCTTTCCCTCGGATTGGGGAGATGCTGGAAATGAAATTCCAGCTTACTATCTTTGCAATAACAGGTGCAATTTGTCTGAGATCAAAGGTGTATGCTTTGAATGTCACGTCCTAATCTTCAGAGTCCGCTTTGGGGCTTTCAACTCACGAGATGACCGACAACAGGGGTTTTGGCGTTGGTCGGTTGGTGAGTAGGAGCATTTGGGGTTTTGGCCTTGGTTGGTTGGTGAGTAGGAGCATTTGTTTGACATGGTCAGCTAACTTTCTAGCTAGGTTATTGTAAGCTTAGTGTCTCGTAGTGGTGGTTGGTGCCTTGGTGGGCTCACCATTTCAATCATTGTCATTCCTTGTACTGATATGATACCCAGTTGATGATGTTGTTCTGAAATGGTATGCCTTCGCCGAAAGCACTGATTCGGACTTGGGAGTTGGGACCCATGAGGGAGCACCGAACTTTCAATCTCAACGAGGAGATTATTAAAAAAGAAAAAAGGCAACAATTAGAAAGTCCCATCCAATCTCATCTCTTACAAAAACTTGCGAGTAATTTCATGGAGCTCACAAGTGCATATTTATTATTTAAAATTCTTTTTTTTTTCTAATTTACAGACGCAAATTTCTTATCCAAGTTGTGTCTTTTACCAACCCTTTTTTTCCTCGCTTACGCACTTGATGGAGCCTGAACCTTATCTAAGACTGATATTCATAAATTAGTTTTAAAAAAATTTCCATCATAATGACCAAAATATCCGTTAATAAATTATTAAATTCTTTAATTCTCTTGCTTCGTATGACTTTATGCAATCTATTGGATCAATAAAACAATCATAATATACAATAGTTATTATTCACATAGACTATTTTCATCAGTTTTCATAATTAAATATAAGACTAACAAGGGTCACAGTAGTCATACACTGTTAATTCAACTAATTCTTTATATGATCAGAAAATATTTTAGGTACTAACTCTTTTGTCAAAAGGTCAACTAATATAAGATTGATGCTAATATGTTTCATCAACCCTTTACATTTTTGAACTTCCTCTTTAACGACAAATTATTTCAATTTCATGTGTTTAGTATTTTTGAAATACTTGTCATTCTTAAAGAAGAAAACTAATGCAGAACTATCATAGTAATTTTTCAATGGCTTGGTTATACTATCGATAATCTCAAGCGTTAAAATAAAATTCTGCTTTCATTTAGCTAGAATCATAACCTGAAAGCATGTCATAAACTTTGTCTCTAATGTGGATGCAATAATTACTTTTGTACTCTTCCACAATATGTCTCCTTTAGCTAACATATAAATGTAGCCAAATGTGAATTTTCTTGTATCTACACAACTAGCAAAGTCTTAATCTTAGTATTCAACCATTTCAAGACAATCAAACCTCCTAAAAGTGAGCATGTGTTCTTTAGTTCCCTATAGATATCTTAAAGCTTTCTTTGTAGCTTTCTAGTGATTCATATTAGGATTACTCTAGTATCTCCCCAACATCCCAACTGAAAGCTTATGTCTAGTCTGGTACATATTTGAGCATACATTAGGCTCTCAACCATTGATGCATTTCGAATTGATTCCATTTGGTTTCATTCTAAATCTTGACACTGCTTTAGGCTAAGATTGTCCTCTTTTTAAATAAAAATTGTTGATGCTAAACCCTTTTCCATCTTACATATCTCTAATATAGGCTTTTTGAGACAAATCAGGTAATCCTTATGATCTATCACAAAATATTTCCATTCCTATCACATATACTGCTTTACCCATATCTTTTATGTCAAAATGACTAGAGAGAGATTTCTTAACCTCAATTAATAGACCATGATGATTAGCTACAAGAAAGAATTCATCAACATACAAAGTAAAAAAATAAACTTACTCCTACAAATCTTCAGATATGTACATCAATTAATGGTGTTTTCTTTAAATCCAAAGAAAACAATAGTATCATTAAACTTAAGAAGTTTGTTTAAGCCCGTATATTTACTTCTTCAATTTACACACCATATGTTCCTTTACACCCTTTATAAACTCCAATGGTTGGTCCATATATGCGTTTCCTTTAAATCCCCATTCAAAAAGGCAATTTTCACAACCATTTGGTGCATTTTGAAATCAAAATCAGCCACCAAAGCTATAATAACTCCTAGTGTATCTTTCTTAGAGATAGGTGGGAAAGTCTCCTCATAATCAATACCATATTTCTGAGTAAATCTTTTAGTAACTAGTCTAAACTTGTAACATTCTAGGTTATTAAGAGATTCACGTTTGGTTTTAAAGACCTTCTTAATGATATTTTTATGGTTAGTCTACTACAGGTGATTCACTTCATGTTCAATTTTCTTATGAACAATGTGTTCATTAATTTAATGTTCTCCATGATTATTAGGTTGTTCAATAATTTGTGGAGTAACAACTTGAGTAGGTGAGCAAGCCATGGGGACTTGCACTTCCATTTCTTGAATACATGTTGTTTCACTTCCACTAACCTCACCATATTCAATGAACCTATCATTCCTAGTTTCTAAAATTCTTGTAATATAGCTAGAAACCTTTTATACTTCTCTGGATAACCAATGAAATAATCATTGATTGTTCTTATATCGAGTTTCTTTTTATATGGATTATAATGCCTAATATTTGCATTGTAAAATAAAACATTAAGGTTTCTTAAACAAAATTTCCTTCTAGTCTATAGTTTAAAGGGATTCTTGGGAATTGCCTTACTAAGAACTATATTCATCAAGTATATGGCAATATTTAAAGCATATGTCCACAAGGAGTAGGTAAAGATGAATTACACATCATACTCCTAACCATATCTAACAAAGTTATATTTTTTCTTTTAGTCACACCATTTTGTTGTGGTGTGCCTAATATTATATATTGCACACAAATTTAAAGGATTAAGATTTTGACAACTTTCATCATACTTACCATAATCCACATCTATCAGACTTGATTATTTTCACTTTTCTGTCTAATTGCCCTTTAACCTCATTAGTATAAACCTCTAAGGTATTTATAACATGAGATTTATCATGTAGAAAATAGACATATACATAACATGAATAGTCATCTATAAATATGATAAAATATTTTTCTTTATTAAAAAGTAGGCATATAAAATGGTCTACACACACCAGTTTAAAATATTTCTTGAAGCTAATTGTTTCTTATAGCTCCTTTCTTTATTATATGTTTTATTTATTTCCTTTAATATAATTCACACAAATATTAAGATCGGTAAGATCTATTTCAAAAAGGATTTCATTCTTTATTAGTCTTTTAGGTCATTCTTTGGAAATGTTTGTCAAACATTTATGCCACAAATAAATGGATCAATCATTGATTAAACTACATTGATACCAATGTTGGGATTTAAAGTCAATAAAGTAAACAATATCAAGGTTTAATTTATATAAACCATCATGTAGTTCATTGTTACCAATCATGAGTTTATGTTTGTACAAAGTGAAACTACTCTTATCATATTTAAATCTGCATCTAGATCTATCAAACTTGGATGAAGAAACTAAATTCCTAGATATACTAGATGCATAAAATTTCACTCAAGTGCAAATAATATCCGATGTCTAGGAATAAGCGATAATTCTCAATAGCTTCTATTGGAACTCCCATGTCATTGCCTATATATAGACAAATCTTTCATTTGATCTTGTGGTTTGTGTTATAAGGAATCTCTCCAAAGTATTAGAAACATGAGTAGTACAACTAGAATTAACCCACCAATTATTATTTAAGTTTATGGAAAAAAAATTAGTCTGCTGACAAGTCTCTTACTATGAATCTTATAAGACTACCATAAATTTAATAGATCATGTATTATTCATGAACAATATCATTGAGATTGATAGATCTTGCAAAAGGACTTAAGTATTTGAGAATGAAAAGTGGATAAGGATTTCCTTGTACAATTTATCTTGATCACCGTGTAAGCACAAGCCTTTTCATATGAACTAATAGCACCATGAATGATAAATGGAATGTGCATGAATTTGCGCAGTATATTAGCCCATATGTCGAGGTTATTGGGATCACATGGGGCAGGGAAGTTTCATGAAATGAAGCACATTGATAAAAGGTGGCTTCTAGCGGTTTTATCCAGCTCAAGCCTGCATATACTTCAGGAGCCTCCAACGTCATTATGGAGCTCCTCTACCGAGACAAGCAAAGAGCTTTGTACCGCAAAACACTACGCTAGTAGGGTGTTTGTAGTTTGAGTTGTGTGGGGTTTGTTTGTTTTATTATCCTTTGTAAGCAAAAAAAAATTACTAATGTTGCTGTTACCCTTCTCTGTCAACAAATAAGTATTAGAAGCTAAAATACCAACTATTCTTCACATTCTTGGATGTTGTAGTAGAAGTCCTATAGGCATAAACTTAAGATTCTATAATTTAGCTTCTAGTTTGACATTGTTATTAATCTTGAAGAAACAAACCCATCAAAGACGAAGATTATAAATAATAAAAAAATTCTACATCCATGAATAGGACTGGCCCCTATTTGCTATCCTGATCTTCCAACACAAAATGACCGGACTGCTGTTGGTTCTTAAAGAGCTGTTTTATGTGAGATCATATTTGATTGTTGAGGAAACAATAATCAACTTGCAGGTGTTATTTTTGCAAGTGCTGGATGATACCTTTGCATCAAAAATGCTGAACGAAAAACTTTTTATTTATGTTGTATTATTAAGATTACATGACTGTATGTATATATACAAAAACAAAAGGGCAATTGCAGCAACCAATCATCTGTATACAATATTTCTTTTTCTTTTTATAACATGATTATGTTTTTGGTAGGATGTAGAACATTCGAGAATATTTGTTGCTTCTGGAATATACTTGTATTTGGGTTTGTGATGCTCATTGTTCTTTTGATCTGGCCCATATACTTCTTACTATCTCTCACATCCTCTCTCAAACTCAATTCCTGTGAAGACAAGAGATTGAGTTTTATACAGAGAGATGAATGTCTTAATGCAACCATTGGTTTTGTAAACAAAACTGCTGGTTGATCATCAGAAGTGACATAATTAACTTCAATGACTCCATTTGCAATTTTATCCCGCAAGAAGTGCACATCGATTTCGATATGCTTTGTTCGTGCATGGAAGACTGGATTTTGTGCGAGAGCTTGAGCACCATTGTTATCACACCACAAGGTGGGCCTATGTGAAGGAGAGAAGCCAATTTCCTGAAGAAAAGAAGTCAGCCAAATAACTTCCCCTGATAATTATGATAACGCGTGATATTCTGCTTCTGTATTGGATTTAGCTACCACCTGTTATTTCCTAAAGCTCCAGTAGATGAGATTCCCCCTGGGAAGACGTATCATCCAGAAGTTGACTTCTGATCATCAATGGAAATTACCCAATCGGAGTCACAGTATGCATTGATTTGGAAAGGAAGGTGTAAAGGTTTAAACATTAATACATAGTCAGTTGTGCCACGTAAGTAACGTAGAACCCTTTTTAAAGCAATCCAATGGGGTTGAAGAGGATGAGCTTGAAATTGACTTAATTTATTAACTGTGTAACAAATGTCAGGACGAGTGTGACACATATATTGATGACCTCCAAGAAGACTTCGATACAAAGATGGATTATCAAATGGAGTTCCATTATAAAGATATAGTTTCACACTTCGAAAGATGGGGAGTGGAGCATGGTTTTGAGGCAGCCATATTTGTTTTGAAAAGTAAGTCTTCCATGTACATCTTTTGTGAGAGAAAGAGATCTGTTAATGATCTTTGCACCTCAAAACCTAAAAGATTGTGAATAGGAGCCAATGTCTTTAAGGCAAATTGGTTATGGAGTTTTTTAATAACAATCTAAATCATATCATAATGATTGCCAGTAACCAAAAATATCATCATCGTACACAAGCAGCAGAGTTAGGAGCCCATGTTGATTGAAGTAAAAAAGTGAAGTGTCACTTTTAGAATTCTAGAAACCCCATCTATTTAAATCAAGCTTGAGAATATGAAACCAAGCT
>JANTPM010243152.1:0-16492 GCA_025434745.1 Erythroxylum divaricatum
GATAAGGATTTGTTATGATTCCTATATCCATTAGGATTTGTTTCTGTTTTATTTTATTTTAAGTTTCCTAGTTAGGAAGGTTTTCTTGTCCAGCAAGAAAAGAAATAAGTTAGCTTTAGAAAAGGATTTCAATCAATCCTTTTCACGTTAGAATTAGGACTCTAATATACCATAGTTAGGGATATAAAAGGGAGGGTTAATATATTTCTTAGGCAGTCTGAAACGTTATTATTTCTAATAAAACTTCTTTAGAAATTCTCCCGAGAGAGTGTCTTTTTCTTGTTTAGTAAATCCTAAGTTTTATGCTTGGATTTGGTTTTGAGATTAACCTAAAATCTCTAGCTAATTACTTCTGCTGTGTCAGTTATTGAAGGGTTAAGCACACACATTTATAATTCTTAAAATCTTTACTTTAGTAGGAAAAGATTCTAAAATATCCAAAATTGAATTTTATCCTAAAAAGGATTCATTATTTTTAAATAGTTTGAATCCTAAACAGAGATGACAATGGCTTGGCCCAACCCAAAGTCCATGGGCTTGACCCCAATTTGTCAACCTTTGCGCTGAGCTTAGACTTTTTTTCCCCTAATTTTCAAGCTTGGAGTTGGTAGAGCTCGATTTGGCTTGAAGCCTGAATATAAAAAGATGTCCTTTTGAGTAAAATGACATTGTTTTCAAATTTTAAATTAAAAAAGAAATTAAACAGGCTGGGCTTAAGCCCGATCATGCTTCGAGATGGGCCCACGTTTGAAAATAAATTTTTGAGTGCTCAAGCCCGATCCAATGCCAAACCTAGTCCTAAACAAACTTGGACAATATATCTAATTTATTAATGTCCCCTATCTAATAAGCAAAACTTAACATAAGTTGTCCTCGCTGTCAATTCAATTCCCATTATTCAGCCCACCAATTGAAACTTTTGGTTGATTAATTTTCTCTCTTTTAAACTCATAAGTTATTATGCATTAGGGGAGAATGTTTAGATACAAGTGATTTAAATGTTTAGATACAAGTGATTTGTTCTTTAAAAACAATTCTCTTTATGTTAGTTAAAATTGATCCATCATTACCCACTATTGTTCTGGACATGAGACATTATTCCTTAATTGTCTTTTTTCCACTAATGAAGTGATCCTAGTCATGAACACAAGTATGGGGCACAAACTTTTACTTAGAAAAATTTATTATGAAATTAAAGAAGAGATGAAAAATCATACATTAGTTATTGACATTGTAAGACATTGATTTGTATTAATGTTTTGAAATTCCTGCGACTAATTCCTTTTTGTGGCTTTATGCATACAATATGGATTTTGACACGGTGATTAATGTTAGTGTTTTTTTTTTGGCTATAGTCTCCATACTTTGTAATGCTGAAGATAGGTTTCCAATACCATTTTTCTGGTAATACTTTGAAACATCTAATTGTTTGATATCTATTGTGAATATTCAAATTTGCTCAAGTTAAGTGATTTGTCTACGTTATTATCGTGAATGCTACATTCAGTTTATTGAAGGGTAAAGCGTGTTTTGGTTTTTCATCATTGATTTATCATTTATATATATTAAATTTCTAATGAGTGCTTCATTAATATGATAGTTCTTTGAATCAATGGGAGGCGAAAGCTTGTAGGTAGCAGATTAGGAATGCATGAATGTGGTTCAGGATCTCCTTTCATAGTAAATGCTGAGGTTGATTCCATGGGAGGGGTTGTTGAAGGTGGAGTTGGTATTGGTATCAAAACCTCTCCGCGCAATGCAGCAATTGAAAAAGCTCAGGCAGAGCTTAGGTAATATTCATATCTTGTTGTGTTCATTATTGCTCTGTAGTTTCCATGTCTCTTGCCAATATTTTGGAATTTGTGTTCAACTTTATTTCTTGATAAAGAAAAATATTATTTGATGTAAACAGGCAGGAGTATGATGTTCGAGAGGAAAGGCGTAGAGAGCTAGAATTTCTAGAAAAAGTATGCTCTTCGTTCCTCTTCTTGACAATTTCAATAGTATTTGTTGGTGATAACTATATAATTTTCCTTACCTGCAGGGTGGCAATCCTTTAGACTTCAAATTTGGGAATGCAGCTGCAGTTAGTGTACAATCTACATCACCGACTGATCATCAAGCTGAGCATATTGTAACTAGGTATATTCATTTTTGCTGTTCAGTCTTATGGATTATAGTTGACGAAAGCATAATTGAACAAAACAAAATTCACCTGTTCGATTTCCTTTTGTCATGGTGTTAATGCAGTGAAGCTAAAGGTAGTTTTGCTCTAACTGAGTCACCTCATGGAGACTCTGTTGAAAGTAGCGGTAGACCATTGGTGCCTACACTTTGTGAACCCAATAGTGCTGATAACTTCAATGGTGACAATTCATTACTTGAACATGATAGGAAATCTAAGCATTTCAATAAAAGGAATAGTGTTGCACCATCAGAACAGTCTTCTCAAATGGATGGGACTTCAAATGTGAAGGAATCAGAAGATTCTGCTATTGTTCATTCATATATTAGGAGGAATAGATCTAGACCAAGTCGTGACGGAACTAGATTAAGTTCAACGGATGTTGTTCAAAGTTCTGGTGGGCATGGATTATCCTTACAAGTTCGTGCTGGTTCAAGGGAGTCCAAGGGGTTGAAATCTGAAACAAACAATTGTAAGGACCAAAGCATTTCGTCTGCCTCTAACCTGAAAACTGCAACCTCAAACGGTGATGTGATACCTCAGGTAGAGATTCTCAAAACGCAGTCCAACAAGGAGGTTGGTGGTGTACAAGCTTTGGAAATCAAAGTTGAGTCACCTAAAAGTAGTCTGCCTGAAGGGTTAGATGTTGCGGAGTCCAACATTTCAAGGGATAAGCCATACCATCAAGATTCTAAAGTTGAGACTCGCATTGATATTGCTTGTGGGGAAAATAACTTTGTTGGAGGAAAGGAACTGGTAATTGCAGGTGTTTCCGGATGTCCTGCAGTTACGGGGAAAAATGAGAATGAAACTACTTCTGCTCATATGAATGGGCTTAGTGACTTAAAAAGAGATTGCAATGAGGGTCAAAATGGTATCCCAATAAAGGGATTAGATTCAGAGTCTTCTTGCACCCAAAGCAGCCTTGGTCTAGATGTGAATCATGACAGTGATTTGCTTATTACCGGTAAAAATGATGACGCTAATGGTGTCACTAGACAAACTTCAGAATTTGATGGAACACAAAATTTAGCTGTTGATAAAATGGGAAATGAACAAAATGACGCCAAAGCTGTTGAGGATGACAATGCTGTCAATCGCAACAATATTGCTGTACATGAAAACCACTCTAGCAACAGTTCTGTGGTCAAAATTGAGGAAGAAATGCAGATCACTTCTGACCTGAAAAATGATGTGAACTGCCCAAACAATGATGAAGTGGAGCAAAAGGTTTACATTATATCTGAGACTGATAAAGAAGTGGGCAATGAATTGGGTGATGGTTCTAATCCCAAAGGAGATTGTTGTGGTGGAATTCAATGCACATTGGATTGTTCTAAACTTCATGTACTTGCGCCTACCCAGCCAGTCAACAGTTCTTCTGTTCCTGAATCACTTTCTTGTTCTGGTAATGAATTAAAACTGGTAGATAGGGCCTGTGAAGATTCAATTTTGGAAGAGGCAAGAATTATAGAGGTTGTTATCTGATATTCCCATTGATTTGTGATTTGCACGTGAAATATAGATGGAAATGTATTTCCAACTTCACATAATTTTGAACATTACCATGATATGGCAAACAGGCTAAGCGTCAGAGGATTGCTGAGTTGTCAATCGGTACTACACCTTTAGAAGCTTGTAGGAAATCACACTGGGACTTCGTTCTTGAAGAAATGGCATGGTTAGCAAATGATTTTACCCAGGTGTGACTATGTTGATGTATATACATTTCAAAAATTTGATGAAGTCGTCATTTCTGTTCTCCCTAGAAATCATTCCTTCAGAAAATAAATATTCTATTTTTAAGATAGCAGTATGATAGTAAGTTTTATCCACTACATTTGTCAATCATTTATTTTGTGATTATAGGAGCGTCTTTGGAAGACGACTGCTGCTGCTCAAATTTGTCGAAGGGTTGCTTTTACTTTTCAGTTGAGAGCACAAAATCAACAGCTGGAGCTAAAAAAGGTTGCTTACACTCTGGCAAAGGCTGTCATGCAGTTCTGGCATTCGGTGGAGTTGTTTACAAATAGTGACAATAAGGGGGATGTTGTAAAACATTGGGAACATGATTCTAGGAGGTTTGATGCGAAGGAATTGTCGGAGGACCAGTTTGGAGGACCTCATCAGGTGCTTTTCAGTTTTGGTTTAGAATTTGATTACAGAATTTTTTTTTTCTTATATCTGTCTAATCAAGTAGCTGTATGTTTACTTTTTGCCCCACATAGCAGAAATAATTATTCTTTCATTAGATTAATATCTACATTCCATTGCTACCTCTGTATGGGAGGAAACTATTCACTATAATGCAAGACATCATATACTGAATGAATATTTGCGCCATATATGTGTGCTTTAGATAGTTCTTCTTTAGATATATTAAGAGATGGGCTTAAAGAGTCATTTGTTCTGTACCTTAGCTGGCTTGTTGGAATTTATAGCAATTAAAGCTTATATTACACAACTTACAGATGTTCCAAAACACCTTGTTTTTTGCAGGAACAGTGCAAACAATTAACAGAAATGCCAACTAAAAATTTTGCTCATGCGATTCGGGAATATGCTGTGAGGTTCTTAAAATGTCACAGCTCTCCAGTTCCTTCTGTGCAAGCTGAAGCCCCCGCAACTCCTGATAGAGTTGCTGATTTGGGAATTATGGAAGTTTCATGGGATGATCAGTTTACAGAAGTATGATGCTACTTTCCATATGGCTCTTATAAGTTTAATTTGCTATTTATAGTTGACCAAAGACGATGTCTCTCTATTCTGTTAAGTACTTGGTTCAATTATTCAGTTGCACAATTTTTATAAATGATTGAAGATTTCCTTTTTGTTTCTTGTAATTGGCAGGAAAGCCTTTTCTATGCAGTACCAGCGGGTGCAATGGAGACCTACAGAGCCTCCGTTGAATCTCATTTGTCACACTGCAAGGTGAAAAAAGATCTCCAGTTTCTGCATTTACTAATTTAATTGAGCTTTATGTTCCAGAAAAGAATTTAAATCCAATTACATTGGAGAATGATTTTGAGTTAAATTGTGCTACTTTCATGTAACATACATTTACACAATTTTGGCTGCAAAATGAAGAGAAACCTAGAAGTTTATGATCGCAACAATTAGCATTCAATATTTTCATTTAATAATCAGTCTTGATTGATGTGAGCAACTGTTGTAACTCGCAAATGTCGATTCCCATGTTTTTGTCCTTTTTGTGTCTGGATTATTTTCTTTCAGAAAACTGCTAGTAGCATGCAAGAGGAAGTTGACACTTCTATGTGTGATGGAGCAGCAGGTAACATCGAACAATATTCTTATTGACACATCTCTTTTTGCTTATTTTCATGGATTTTACAAGTTCATTTCTAAAATTCAGATTTTGGATATCATGAGAATGCATATGACGAGGAGGAAGGAGAGACAAGCACTTATTACTTACATGGAAGCTTTGAAGGTAGCAAATCAACTAAACATGACCAGAAGAAACATAAAAGGCTTATGAAGTCATACTCCTCAAGATCATATGATTTGGGAGGGGAGTTACCTTATGGGCATAATTCAGTTGGTTGTCGACAAAATAATTTAATGGGGAAAAGGCCAAGCAGTACATTGCATGTTGGACCAGTTCCACCAAAACGTATGCGCACTGCTTCGAGGCAGAGGTTTATAATTCCTTTTGGTGCTGGAATGCCTGGGGTTGGACAGACTCCAGCAAAAACAGATGCATCAAGTGGAGATACTAGTTCTTTTCAGGAGGATCAGAGTACTTTGCATTGTGGATCCCAAATCCTGAAAAGCATGGAGATTGAGTCGGCTGGAGAGTTTGAAAAGAGAATTCCCCACAACTGCACCGAAGCATCAGAGAAGCCAAAAAAGAAGAAGGCAAAGAATCTGGTACATTAACAGTTGTCCAATTTCAACAATTGTTTGGATTTTATTCAACGTAGGTGCATTCTTCTTTGTCCTTGATTGGATATCTTGTTTAGATGCTTGATTCACTGTTGCAGGGATCTGCGTATGAGCAGGGTCGGCAGCTGGAATCTATTGTTCACAGTGAGCAGGTGAGGAACTTGTTTTCCTTTTATCTCTGTCCTTCTGAAAATATGGATGTGATTACTTCATATGTCATACTTGTAAATACCATGTGGAAATTCAAATTTGATTTATCTCTTGTCATTTTTGTCTTCTGACCTCTCATGCACCAGCATATGTTCATTATAATACCCATTGATCATTCTCTTTGTTGCGAATTCCTGTGAAGTTTCCTACTCAATTGAAGATCACGAAGAAATTTTTTTTCCTTGTTTGTTTTTGCAAGTTAGAAGTATATTAGTTTTGAGTTTTTATGTCTCAAGCACAAAAGTTAAGAATTGTTATGGTAAGTGAGGCAAGCTCTTTATATTTCCAATTATGATATCATTTAGATGCGCATAATACTGATTATCGGAGTGCGTGAAGTAAATTTTTTACCCATGGAAATGGTGGTTTATCAATCTTCAAAGTTAAAGGTGTAATTGGGATGAAGAGAGTGGAGCCATTTTCCCCTTTTTAAATTATGCTGAGGCATGTTTGAAGCTAATGTGCTGGGTGCAACTTCAACTGTGCCTTTTTTGTGGCTGAGTTTATCATTATACACTTTAGGTTTGCAATTTTTTGTTCTCCACACTTTTTTCTTCAACTTTATTTCAGTTTGGTTAAAATGCATATGATTAGCCAATAGAAGCTATTAACATGATGCCCTGCCCATATAGAAATGGAAAATCAATGGATAATAATGATAGTTTTGGTAACAAAAACCCCGAATCATGCAAAAATAAGGAAGGTAGACAACTTTTATGTTAGCTTAGTAAACTTTCCTCTAGGTACAGATTGGAAAGGGAATCAGTCAGGGTACTTCAAAATTCAAAACAAATTTTTCCGGGAAGGGTTGTATCATTGAACATATATAGTTACCTGAATCTTCAGGCTTCCATTGTGTTTAAGAGTTATTTGTCTTGCTTGTTTTGGACATGGAGTCACTGAAAAGACCTTGCAGTTCCCTTAAATATTCATTACTGTACTCTTGGGTGCTTCCTATTTGAAACTTCTAGGTAGACAAGGCTGACGATTTCCTTTTAGAATCAAGGGGATGAGTGCTCTGATAAAGTGCTTTGTATTTTCTCTGACTACATGACATCAAACGTTTCAATGCCTAGTGGAGGCAGCTCTGCATTTTTCTTTGCTTTTCCAACGTCTTCTTTAATCAAATTGGCATGAAATAAGCTTCAGCATAACAAAAGTTGTTAATATTTGTGATGGTGTTCTTTAAATTGCAGAGGCATAATTTGAAAAAGAGGCTGGATGGTCATCAATTTGAATCTGATGGAACCAGTGGTAAAATCCTTTACTTTTCCATATTGGAGTTTTTTTTTTAATACTTTTCCATATTGGAGTTTTTCTCCTGTAGTTGTCAATCAAGTAATTTTATGTTGTTGGGTTCAAAGATGATACAAGCTTGGGAACCGTCCCACCCTCTGTTTTCTTACCTTAACTGTTATGTACTTTGTAGGGGGTTACCTTGACTCTTATGGCCTGATTACTGTGTTTGTTTGGTTGTGATTGGATAAATGATCCTTACTATAAATAATTATACTTTTACATTCTTAAGGGATTGGATATTTGATGCCAATTAACGAACTCTTCTGTCAGAGGATTCATCTCATACTTGACAACTGCAGAGAGGGTGAATGTTTATGCTCTCAAATTTCATTCCTTGGAAATTTACATCAATCTTATCTCTGGGCTGTTCATCTGAATGATAGTCTTACCCTGGCTTTTTTTTAGTTTTGATAATCTCCTATGTCCCAGTATATCACAGACTACATGAATATCATCATCTTTTTCTTTTTTTTGACTCTCCTAAAATTTTCTAATTTTACCGTCATGTTTTTAATACTTCCAATTGTTTCTGTTTAAGGTTTGCATGGACAACATGCTGCAAAGAAGCCAAAAGTAATGAAGCAATCACTAGAAAATTCGTTTGACAACATGGCTCCAGTAACTGGATC
Organism: Erythroxylum divaricatum; assembly: GCA_025434745.1. Taxonomy (NCBI): domain Eukaryota; kingdom Viridiplantae; phylum Streptophyta; class Magnoliopsida; order Malpighiales; family Erythroxylaceae; genus Erythroxylum; species Erythroxylum divaricatum. The sequence goes on from JANTPM010243152.1 coordinate 8,230, forward strand.
TGTCCCTTCTCCTGCTGCTTCTCAAATGAGTAATATGTCCAACCACAAGTTCATGAAACTTATTGGCCGGGAGAGGGGTAAAAAAGCCAAAACACTGAAGGTAGTCTTTTGTATTCTGGTAGCTAATACTTTATTCAACTTGCTTATTTTCCTTTGGTCATATTCTTTCCATGAGGTTGAGCATTTTATCTTCTGTTCAGATATCTGTGGCCCAGCCAGGTTCAGGAAGCCCATGGTCACTTTTTGAAGACCAGGTCATTTTGCTGTCTGCATATTTTCCATATTGTTGGTTTTTGATTGTAGAAATATATTTATGGATTACTCTGTTTTGCTATCTCAGGCACTTGTTGTGCTTGTACATGATATGGGTCCTAACTGGGAACTTGTTAGTGATGCAATCAACAGCACCCTTCAGTTTAAGGTAAATAGTATGTGTTTTAACTTCTGTGATAGTTGCCTAATTATGTGGAATACACCTGCTTCTAAATAGTGTTTATTTTTCAGTGCTGCAAGATTTTTTGTAGAGTATATCTTCACTCCTCTATCTGGCTTGTTTTCATGCATGGTGGAGCATATGATTGCATATATTCCAATCACAGTTAACTTCTTCCTTGGTATGTCCAGTGCATATTTCGCAAGCCTAAAGAATGCAAAGATCGGCACAAGATATTGATGGATAAAGGTGCTGGTGACGGTGCTGACAGTGCAGAGGATTCAGGCTCTTCTCAGTCTTATCCTTCAACCTTGCCTGGCATTCCAAAGGCAAAAATTTGATATTCCTTTCAATTATTTTCCTTTTTTTTTTTCAAATGATGAACATGTATATGATGTATCCATGCCATTTTTCTCTTGGACTAATTTTCATTTATGTGTTTTTTCATACTTCTATCTTATGCAGGGTAGTGCTAGACAGTTGTTTCAGCGTTTGCAAGGGCCAATGGAAGAGGGTACACTCAAGTCCCATTTTGAAAAAATTATTATGATTGGAAAGAAGCAGCATTATAGGAAGAGTCAGGTTTGTTAATGATACTTTTGATTTTGTACCATGTGTATGATATCTTTTGGTCTATATTTGGAACCTGATGAAAAAGTTAATACAATCTCTGGCAATACTTTTTACTCACTTCTTTGGCTATCTATATAAACTTGTGCATTATTGTATGTAACACTGAATGATGCATGTACATAAGGTCTTTTCCTTATTCATTTTTTTTTTTCAATTATGCGGCTTGAGATCTGGTGTTTTTTTGTTTATTTCAACAGCATGTTTCTTGTGGCATAGTACAAAGTTCTAAAAGATACCACGAAACAAAAATTTAATAAACATGATGTTTAACAATATATAATTTCCTTTGGGCTAAAGCCTTTGAACCATCATAAGTTTGTTCTTTTTGGGCTGGCCTTTTTCTGTTTCATGATTATTTTTTATGATTTTTTGGACATTTGCATTTTCCAAAGAATGATGGTCAGGATCCTAAGCAACTGGCAGCGGTGCATAATTCTCATCATGTTGCTGTTTCAGCTTGCCCAAATAACTTAAGTGGAGTTGTTTTGACGTAAGTTCTTCTGATTCAATCCATATTCATGTTCAGCCTTATTCAGCTTACCATTCATGTTTACAAGCTTTCCGCATCCATGTTTCATGTTTCAAGACTTCTTAGAATACACAACAATGGCTTTTCTCATGCAAGCAATTTAATGTCCAATTTTTATTTTTGGCTGAATGAAGGCCCCTTGATCTATCTGATGCAAAAACATCGAACCCAGATTCCCTTTCCCTTGGTTATCAAGGTTCTCAAGTTAGTGGTTTAGCAATGCCAAATCAAGGATCAGTGTCATCAATGCTTCCTACTTCTGGTGCAAATTCCCCTATACAAGGATCCCCTGGTATTGCCCTCGGCAATAGTTCACCAATGCAATCTGGTGCAGTCAATACCCCTGGCAGGTTGTATGTTGCTCTAAGGCTTCCTTGTTTTCATATGCTGATTAATTATTCTAATTTGATTATGATACTAACTCTTAGGGATGGGCGATACAATGTTGGAAGACATTTACCTGTTGATGAGCAACAGAGAATGCCACATTACAATCAATTGTTATCCAATAGAAATTTACAACAGTCAAACATGCCTGTCTCTGGCTCTCTTCCTGGAGCTGATCGTGGTGTTTGTGTAGTTCCTGGTGGAAATGGTACTGGCATGATGCCTGGAATGAACCGAAGCATGCCCATGTCAAGGCCAGGCTTTCAGGTAGTACATTCATCATCTCTGATCAACTCTGGAAGTATGCTTTCTTCTAGTATGGTTGGGATGTCGAGTCCTGTAAATGTGCACCAGTCTGGTCAAGGAAATTCGCTCAGAACCCGAGAAACTTTGCACGTGACAAGAGTAAGTCTTCTTTCACTGAACTGCATACATCTTGTTGCAGGTACATTTCTGCAAATATCTGCCTTTGTATTTATGCTCTCCTTGACTAATCTTAGTTAAGGACTGGAATTTAGAGTACCTTTTATAAGTTTTCTAGTGATCCTCTGACTGTTGTGCTGGTGTTAGCAAGTATTGCTTATTTTCAAAGTTTAAACTTTCCTCTTAATTCAATGTAAAACATGGAATCATGTATTGTTGATAGTGGGATGGCTTTGAGATGGTTTCTTTTGTGAACTGAGGTTGAAGGACTGTTGTCTTTCATTGATTTGACTCGTTGGAAAGCAGTTTTATAATTTCTTACGCTGTCTCCTATGGTTAAAATTTTAATTGTAGCTATAGGGAAGTGTCAAATTTGCAATGGGCTTACGACCCCACACGAGGAGGAAAGTTAGATTACGTATAAGCTCAAGTGAGGTTCCATCTTATAACCAATTGGCGATAGGTGGAGTAGTCCACTAGACTTATATGTTAGTCTTCTTTCTTCTTTTTCTTCGACGTGGGGCACTCACATATGAGTATTCTTAAGACTCCCCCTCACATGCGAGTCCCTTTTTACTTGGGCAATCTGGAGAGTTACGTAAACAATGGTTATTAGGGCTAGACTTTTGATCAAGGTCAAATAGGCTTCCTTTTTGAGCAAACAATATTGTTGGGCCGCTTGCTCTATGCAAACTTCAAATCCTTCTCCAGTTGCTTAAATGATGGCCTTCCTTTTGGGGGAAACAATAGGTCAAGATCTTCATTAGCTCTGATACCACGTCAATTTGCAATGGGCCTAAGGGCCTACACGAGGAGGAAAGTTAGACCACATACAAGCCCAAGTGAGATTCCATCTTATAAGCAATTGACGATAGGTGGAGTAACCCACTAGGCTTATATGTTAGTTTTCTTTTTTTTCTTCTATGTGAGACTCACATGTGAGTATTCTCAACAGGAAGTGTGCATTGACATCAAGATTCTTTTCAATTCCTAGATGTGCATTGATATTGCCAACTTACATATTAGATGTGCACCTTCATGCACTCTCTGTGTATTAGTATTTTGTCGTATGAAATAAGTGTTTATTTTTCATAGCATGGCCACAATCCTGAGCATCAGAGGTCAATGATAATGCTAGAGCTTCAAATGCAGGTCCCACAATCTCTCTTTTTGCTAATCAGATGACCCCACCTGTGCAGACATATCCAGGTCATTCACAACAGCAGAATCAAATATCTTCACAGCAGTCTAATCTACTTGGCAATCATCTTCCTCATCCTCAGGGTCCGAATCATGGCACAGGATCACCACAGCAAGCATATGCAATTCACTTATCTAAGGAAAGGCAAATGCAGCAGCGGCTTTTGCAGCAGCAGCAATTTGCTAACTCTAATGCATTGATGTCCCATGCTCAACCTCAGTCCCAACCACCCATGTCATCATCTGTGCAAAATAGTTCCCATATTCAGCTTCCCAATTTACAGCAGCCAGTATCACTTGCTCCTTTGACACCATCTTCCCCAATAACTCAAGTGTCAGTTCAACAGCAGAAACATAACTTGACACATCATGGGCTCAGTCGGAATTCTCAAACAGGTGTTGGTGGACTGACAAATCCAAGTAAGCAACGACAATGGCAACCACAGCAGCAACAGCAATTTCATCAGCTAGATCGTCAGCATCCTCATCAACGACAACATTCACAATCTCCACAGCAGCCCAAAATTTTGAAGGGCAGAGGGAATATGATGGTGCATCAGAACCTTTCCATTGACCATTCTCATTCCAATGGCCTTTCTATGCCTGCAGGAAATCAAGGTGCTGAAAAGGGAGAACAAGTGATGCATTTGATGCATGGTCAAGGGTTGTATTCTGGAACTAACTTAGGTCCAATTCAACCTTCTAAGCCATTGCTTCCATCTCAAACCTCAAACAATTCCCAACCACAACAGAAGGTCATCTCTGGTGCAACGCCCCCTCCTCAGCCCTCAAAGCAGCTTCAGCAGATAACTTCTCATTCTGATGGTACTCAAGCATCAGTAACAGCGGCCACCAATTCGGCCAATAATCAAGCTGTTCCCACACAATTAATGGCTTCTAATCACCAGCATCAGCAACAACAGCTGCCAATGCAGCCTCATCAAAAGCAAATTAATCAAGCCCAGTCAAACGTCCAGAGGATACTTCAACAAAATCGTCAGGTTAATTTTGATCTGCCAGCAAAAGCTCAAACTGATAAAGTTCATATGGACCAGCAATCCTTGCAGAATAGTGCGCAGCTGCCTTCAAGGACAAGTTCCTTGTGCAATGATTCTGCTACCACTACACCAGTTTCTACTGCCATTCCTCACTGGAAGTCATCAGAACCCTTGTATGATAATGGTGTGTCAAATCCAGCATCTCAAGTGGGTTCTATTGGGAGTCCATCTCTGCCAAATTCAGTTGGGACTGAGCCTGTCACCCAATGTTTAGGCCAAAGACAGTCATTGGGCAGTTTTGGGCAACATGGGCACAGTGCTGCAACACTATGGCAGCAGCAGCAGCAGCCATCAAACCATTCAACAATTCCTCCACAACCATCTCAACATGTGTTCCAGCCACAAGAGCAACAATTACCACAAGAATCGAAATCACCACCACAACTGCCACTACAACAGCAGTCCCAGCAGCAGAAATTGCACCCTCAATCAGCACAAGGAAATTTGTATGTGAGGCCTTCCAATTCATAGCTGGAATGAAACAGTCTTTGTGGATTGAGCAGGCCTGGGAGCAGTCGGTGATTACTTGGATTGGGTATATATGCCTTTGTAAGCAGCAGTGTACAGGTATACTTGGTTGCTTTGGCCTGTTCTTTTTCCCCTGTTATACTAGATTAACTGCAAATGCTGAGCAACAGATTATATTGAGATTGCATGCTCATGAATATCTAATTCTATCTCAGTCTCCTTGGCCATTATATTTAGTCACTCCACGAATATTATGGTGTTCATGTTTGTAGCAAATGCCAAGTTTTCCTGACCGAAGAGTATTCCTTTTATTTGCTGGAGAGATTTGACATAGTTTGTCTGACAAATTAGCATGTTCCAATCCTTATTCAGTTGGATGCTTCCATGTGTTTTGGAGAACTTTTAGGAAATCTTTCCTTCTTGCCCACTTTAGATTATTTTATAGTTCCTGACTTTGCATTGTGTTCTGCATGTGTTTCCCAATGTGAGTTGAATGTAAAAAATGAATTTTTTTTGCAGATGAAGGTGGTTATTTCACAAGGGCATTAAAAGAAGAAGTGATTCTTATTTTAGGTCCTGTAAAGTACAACAATCAAAAAGTGTACGGGCCTATTTTCTTTCTTTTTTTTTTTTCCTGTTAATTTGGGGAAATCATGTATATTACCACTGATTCAGACGTTTGGGAAGGTGGAGACGTATAGAGATATTTGTACAGGGTCTCGTCTCTACATTTCCTGTACTTTACCTTTTACCCGGTTTCCCTGCCTGCCTGTGCAGAGGGGCCTTTTCTTTCCGCGCCCCACTAGGTTAGTGCATCATTATTTGTTAACACTTTCAGTTTTAAGTTAGTAATATCATTTTATGGCAAAGGCTTTGTGAATATATGATGTCCTCTTTGCACATCCATCCTCATTTAACATCATGAAATTTATCATTGTAACACGTGACGTCTCTAAAGTTTCAGAATGCAACGGGCCTTAATAGCTGATTCGTTTCATTGTGTATATATTTGAAGTGTTGTTAACTTTTAGAAGTCTTGACGTGTGTAAATATACTTTTCATCGCTGCATGGAATTTTGATGGATCAAATTGAAGGTTCTGGAATCCTTATTATTTGATAATGGATCAAATTGAAGGATCTGGAATCCTATTATTTGATAATTTTGTATTGTTGATTCATTAATGTGTTTCTTGTCATTGTTTTTATTGTTACATTCAAGATTTTTTTTAATGTTGAGACATTATTAATTGCGACTTATTTTAGTGCAAATAGTATATTGTTTTAGAGATTTCCTCAAATATATGTTTTAGTTGATTCGTGAAGAATTTTTAGCATTCTTCAAGGTTTTAATCATATGAAAAAGGCTAAAATCAAGTTATGCAACCGTAATCTTCCACCTTTTGGTTGTGGGTAGAATTTCAGTTCGTACTATGGTTAAATCTCTTCCATCAATACTTGAAACCTTGGTCAGTTTGAGTTAATTTTGAATTTTGTGTGTACACCATTAGTATCAAACTTTCTTGTAACTTATACTGGGCTATGACACTTATTGGAAATGTTTTCATTAAATGGGACTACCTAATACTCCCCTTTAAGATCTGATAGAAAAGGATAGGTCCTAAAATTCTAGCAGAACAAGCGATCTATCACCATCTTTTTCACCATATTAATTTTGCATTCCTACCAAAATGATGTGTTGTACTGTAATAACAACTCGGTTAGAGTTCTCCATGGAAGTCATTGCATAAGTTACGAGATATGGTTTTTTAATAAAATGTACAAGGGGCTGTAAGTCTCATCATATTGTGAAGATATCTTTTGACGCGAGAAATAATACTAGCTATGAGGAGAGTATATCAAATTCTGCAAGTCTTTTGACGTGGTTAACAGAAAACATGAAGCTGGGAAAAAGAACTATGTGGAGTCTCCTGCTTGTGAGAACCTTGATCCATCTTTTGCTTTTGGTGGGGAACCAATTCAAAGTGGTCTCCTAGAATATTGTCTTGAATCTGAGGATTATGTGTAATAATGGACAAGTACACATAAGAATTCTGCAAGTCTCTGTGAAAATTAGTAAATGAGTTTTGTTAAATTTATTAGTGAGACATGTATGTTTCCATCATAAGTTTTATTTGCAGATTTTTTTTATATACGAAAACTTGTTACAAAGATATTGAAATATATATCTTGAATTTGTACACAAACATTGGATGAAATTCTTATCTTAACAAAAACTTGGAATCTCAATGTATGCGTGGGTTATTATCTTATCTTACATCCAAGTCAAGTATTATGTTTTCTTTGATACATGTTTTCCAAATATGCATAAATATAATTTTCATCCACTCTAGTTGTTTTTCTTGCTTAGGATATTTCATTTTACGGGAAGCGTTTGTTGTTATTATCTAAGTTCTTCATTGTTCCATGTTTTAAACCTCTTTTATGGTCCATCTTCTATTATGTTTTACCAATAGATGATTTTATAATATTGATTATGACCAGGTCACCATTATTTCCATAACCACCTATTTATGTTTGCAAACCTATGATCTTTCCTGTTATGTTTTTTAATGAAAATTTCATCCGTAAGAAAAAGATATTTCAAAAATGCTTTTACAGTAGAAATAGCTTTTTAAAAAGCTAAAATACAACTTTTTTAAAAGCTAAAATTTGGAGCTTTTCAAAAAAGCTCACTCGGGTAGACAATTCGCGTCACTTCCGTAAATAACAATTTAAAACGTCTCTTTTTCAATTCTTTCTCTTGCTTCTGTTCCTCACGCACTCCCGACTTATCTTCTTCTCTAATCACTCACAACTCCGAAGACACCCACAATACTTACAGGTTAGTTCCTCTTTAATATTTGCTATTGGGTTGCTCTTTAATACGCAGACGTCGACGTTCATTTTCGATGAGTTGCAAAAACCTGTAAGTTGCAAAAACCTTCGCTTGCCCTAAAGAAGCAAACACCTACAAATACAAAGACAAGCCCACAGCTACTCCCTTATGGCCACTGAACGCTTCTGCTGTTCCTCCAGAGTCCCAAAACTCCCCTTAAATCCCCAATCCCCAAGATGCCCACCTCCAATCTAACCAGAACCCTCTCCAACCTGACCCGTTAACCCTAAATCCC
>JANTPM010248679.1:0-16423 GCA_025434745.1 Erythroxylum divaricatum
GCATGTAATAGTTTGTATTGTTAGAAAATTTCCATGGAAATGGAAAACATAGAACAGATGTATATACTTCCATGAATCACTATTACATTTAACTCAGCTTTGACTTCTCGTGAGGTATCTGCTATGCAATCGTATGACCTTCCTTTTTTTATAATTGTTGTAAATGATCGCTGCAGCATCGTCCTGCGTCCACCTATTTAAATACCTATTGCCATATCCACTTCTTGAAAGTTGTTTTAGCATACAGTAACATCCATGCTGCAGTCCATCCCAAGAATAGAAAGAACTAGACTTTAAAAAATGGAACTTTGTAGATTTTTTGACTGAATGCTATAACATTCGCAAAATGATCCTAGACGAAATGCTATAATTAACATTCGCAAATTAATCCCATCCCCAGCAAGGCTTTCAGACTATATAAATCTTAAAATTGATCTTCCAACAACCAAATTTTCTCATTGGTTTGAAGCCAGTTTTTTTCTTCTTTTCCCGCTAATCTACATTATAGAAATGTCATAACAAACATCCAAAAAAAAATTGCATAACCTACTCAAATTAGTTGATATAACTGTTCCTTTGAGAGATGAAGATGAGAGGAACCAGCCAGAAAAGGAGACAAAATATGGATAGAAAGGAGAGAGCACTTAAGTGAATTATGAGAACAGGACAGTGAACCATACCCATTTTGTCTGTCAGAACATAACCGATTTGCCGTGATTGTGCACTATTCATCATTCTTTTCTGTACAAATATTCTTTTCTCTCCTTGTACTATCAAACGAGAATATTCTTCCGTTACATTGTCATGATTTGTTTGTACTACTGTAATCATACACTTTACTATATATAATACGCAACCTGAGCACGTTATGGGTGTCTCAGTTTCTTCATTCTCTATCGTTGTATTTTCTATCTTGGTATCAGAGCATCCTCTTCACCATGTCTTCTTTCTCTGTAACTTCCAACTCTGCTAGGTCATCATCTTCAACTCAAAAACATTACACTTTGTTTAGCTCCTCCAGCCAAACCACTGCGATTAAGTTGGATCGTAGCAACTATTTGGTTTGGGAATCCGTAGTACTACCTCTCATTGAAGGCAAAAAACTGGAGTCTCACATTGACAGCACGACGAGTATTCCACCTCGTCTCATCCCTGATGGTGCAGGGACCAAAGTAAATCCTGATTTTGAAGAGTGGTATTCTACTGATCGTCTGCTTGTAGGATGGCTGAGAAACACCATGACTCAAGAAATCGGTGCTCAGCTTCTCCACTGTCGAACAGCTCAGGAACTATGGAGTGGAGCTCATGCACTCTTATGTACTTCAACTAAAGCTCGTATAATGATTTACAAAACAGAGCTTCATCAAACTCATAAAAATGGTATGAAAATGGAAGAATACCTTACCAAAATGAAGAACACTGCAGATCAACTTGCTCTTGTTGGTGCACCCGTAAACACTGAAGATCTCATCCTCCATACTTTGAACGGACTCGATACTGAATACAACCCAATCGTTGTAAAACTAATGGACCAACTTAACCTCAGTTGGGTTGAAGCACAAGCCTCTCTACTGGCCTTTTAAAGCCGTCTGGAACAGCTCAATCAATTTTCATCACTGACCATTCAACCCACTGCTCATATTGCACAACGTGAAGATGCCAGATCATGAAAAGATTGATTGTATTGAATGTCAGGTTCCATCCAGATGGCATAGATCATTATATTTATTTACCACTGTCAAACCAGACAATAACCCTGTTTGTCAATCAGCTGATTGCATTTAGCTGTTAGCTGATTATATAAGCTGATTTGATCAGTAGATTGCATTAGTTATTTGTTAAAGATATTTGATAAAATTAGCTGTTTAATATTAACTGTTTATGTGTAAAATGATTTATGAGAGCACGACTTTTAAAAAAATTATAAGGATATGAAGATTATATATTTTAGTATTTCAATGCATATTCTTATAAGAATTTAGTTTTTAGATATTTAATTCTACAAAATTAAGTTTATAACTCTAATAAAATCATAGAACATATAATAATAATAATAATGATGATGATGATGATGATGATGATGATGATGATGATGATGATCATAATAATAATAATAATAGTAATAATAATAATAAAAAGTTACCAAGTTAAAAGTTACCAAGTTAATAATAATAATGTCTTAAAACATACCATGTCAACATAAGTGCACAAATAATAAAAACAACAAACTAAACATAATAATGCATAGATAGAAACTATGTTTAATTTTTATATTTATCATACTCATACATAAACTTAATGTATTCAACTCTCTTTGTATCAACTGGTAAATCGAAGAAATAGTCCTTCTCTGCGGATCTTCAATCAACAAGCAAGCAAGGTAAAATTCATTTGACTACCATTCAAAAAGGTCATCATTTTTACATATATTGCCACGGTCATGGAAGTGTCCATTTTTCTCCAGGTTCTGAATCTTCCATTCTTTTTGTGCATGTAATAGAACAGATAATGACTATTTATACCAGAACGAATGGTTATCTTGATTCGTTAGAAATTGACTTACATTATTTGAGTGATAAACTTCACAATTACTACCCTAAAACCCTGATATTGTCTTGCTATAGAAGATTTGTGTTAAGATTTCAGGAACCAGATTGTATATTTACTTTATAGAGGTCCAAAAGAAGAATAATGAATCATCAAGTCATGCAATAGGTGCTAAATAATAGCAATATCAACCAGTAATAGATGGGCTAGAATTATGTACTTTTTACCCAAAATCATCACCATTTCAAGTCAAAAGAATGTCAAATGCTTTTAATAACAAAAACATTAGGAAGATATAAGTTACAGATGGATTCAAGTACAAGAATTAAATTATCAAAACATAAACACATAATTACATGTAATCAAGAGAATGACCAATTATCTACTGAAGATTTATCATCTTCCAGATGGTCTGGCATGTATCAAAAGCACTCATCTCTGATGGGTCGAATTCAAACATCTCAACCTTCTTTTTATCTCTATCTACAATGTCTGTGATCTTATAGTAAGTAGACTGAACTGGATTTGGATCTGAACAAGTACACGCTAAAGCAATGATATGACTCATTATGTTGAAAACAAAGTTTCAAAACCATAGGATACGTCCTAATATTTTGGAGCGATCATCCAAGTTTGGAATCACATTGGTAACAGAAGCATACATTGACAGCTTTCTCTTGCGAGCTTATAGCAAAAGAAAAATGATTCATTTGAATGGAGAACAGTAATCAGAGTATAACTCAAAATCCAATATAAGACAATCTACTCCCTGCAATTTCAGTTCATCTTGTTCGAGTTTCTTGTGATGTTGCTTTTGCGCTTCAAAACAAATCCTTTGCCTTTGCAAATCTATCTGATCGTTGATGACTGTGTTCATACAAATCAAGGAACCAAATTCCAATCAAAACCCAATTCAAAAACCAAAACTCCCAACAACAAACACAACATAGAATAATCATATATATATCTTTGCTCCTCCATTAAAGCTCTCTCCTTCTTAAGCTTTGCCGCCAATTCCTTCTTCACAATCTCCAGCTCACCATCCACACTACACAAGCCTCAAATTCTGCCTTCTCTATCTTCTGCTTCCATTCATCTATCTTTTTCTCATAATCTGCATCAATACATCAACCTATCAACCAAAACATTACAATTTTTTGATGAAACTTATGTACATGGAAAAGAATTGAAATTGCCCATAAAATTCCACAAACAGACCACGAAAGAATGGAAATAGCTAAACGAGTAATTACACTATGAACAAACAACACATTAAAAAAACCCCAATAGCAAATATTTTTAGGGCATAACATTTGGGTGCTTTTAAGAGAGAAAAAAAGAGAGGGGGAAAGAGAGATACCAGAAGAAGAAGAAGGAGAAGAGGAATTGTTATTCTTCTTAGCCATGGCTCTGATAACCAAGGAATTGCACCCATAAGAAGAAATCTTGAGCCCTGGATCCCTAATCTCCAAAACCCCAATTTTTGATTTTGATTTTGATTTCTCGACAATAGATTGGTTCCTCCAGAGCAAAGGGCTTCCAGTCGCATTCTTCACATGCAGTGCCGATAGATCCATTCTAATTTAAGATCACAATTTTCTCAAGAATTTAACACACCAAGACGAACAAAGAGATGAGTTTTGATTGAAGAGAACTGAAGATATTCCTAGGAAAATTTTGAGACGAAGGTGAGAAAGTGAAGATCATTAACAGCTCCATCGCCATGACACTTTCTCTAAAACCCTAGAAAGAAAGCACACAGAAGCGAAGAGATTAGAGTGTGAAATTCATATCAAAACCAATAAAAAAATATAGAAGGAAACTGTTGGATCCCGAACTTTTCTTAGAAGACTAGAACTAATAAATGAGAAATATGAATAAGTTCATATTTTGCTTTGATGCTTTTATGGATAAGATATTTCGAAATGGGAAGAACTAAGGTGAAAGTTAGAAGTAGAATGAAAGCAAAAAATGAAGTGAATTTGTGTAGTAAGTTGATGAAGAATATGTGCATAAGTGTATGTTCTGTCGTTGGTGTTCATGATTAATCATGGATTATAATTTTCTTTATAGATGATATTGATTTGAAATGAAGTTAAGAATGATGAGTAAATGAAGGAAAAAAGGTGATCTTAGTATGATTTGTGTTAAAAAAAAGATTGTGAAACAAAATAGATGGTTGATCTGGAAAATATTTATAGAGTATGCTTCAGTCTTTAGCCACAACTTTTTATCTAGTTATCCAAACGAGATTATTCTTGATGTGGATTAAATTAGAAACATATGACTACATTTCTTATGAAGATATAGAATTTAAATTCTGTCTTTAAGAATCTCAAAATTTGTCATGAAGTTGAGAATTGGGTGTAGTACATTGGATGAATGTAAGTTTGTATTCTGAATTCGAGGAAAATTCTGGATTGTTATAGGCTGAATTAGAGAACATTTTCTTCTCAAAAGTTGTAGGTCTTTCTTTTATCTTTCCAACGCCATATAGTATGGAATTTTTGGACTTCTATGTTGAAAGCTATGGTCCTTGTAAATGAAGTTGTATCTTCTGCCTTTTTGCTTCTTCATTGATGACGTCATCTCCTTCTGTGTTTTTTCTGTGATGACGTCATCTTTTTCTGTATTTTGTTTCGTCTATGTTTTACTTCTTTTGCCTTTTTGCTTCTTCTGTGATGACGTCATCTCTTTTTGTATTTATTCTGTGATGACGTCATCTTCTTTTGTGATTTGCTTCTTCTGTCTTTCGCTTCTTCTTTCTTTTGCTTCTTCTGTCTTTTACTTTTTTTGTCTTTTCCTTCTTTTGTCTTTCTCTTCTTCTGTCTTTCACTTCTTCTATTTTTCGCTTCTTCTGCCTTTCGCTTCTTCTGTGTTTTGCTTCTTCTGTCTTTTGCTTCTTTTGTATTTTGCTTCTTCTGTCTTTCGCTTCTTCTGCCTTTCGCTTCTTTTGTGTTTTGCTTCTTCGATGTTTTGTTTCTTCTGTCTTTTGTTTCTTTTGTGTTTTGCTTCTTCTGTGTTTTACTTCTTCTGTCTTTTGCTTCTTCTGTCTTTCTCTTCTTTTGTCTTTTGGTTCTTCTATCTTTTGCTTCTTCTGTTTTTCGATTCTTCTATTTTTTGCTTCTTCTGTGTTTTGTTGACGTGTCTTCTTCTATGTTTTGTTGACACGTCTTCTTCTGTGTTTTGCTGATGTGTCTTCTTCTGTGTTTTGTTCCTTTTGTTTTTTGTTTCTTCTGTGTTTTGCTATCTTCTGCCTTTTGCTTTTTCTGTCTTTCGTTTCTTCTGTGTTTTGCTATCTTCTGTCTTTTTGCTCCTTCTGTTTTTTCCCTTCTTCTGTACCTATCTTCTGTTCCATTTTAACCCTTTAGAAGATAGAATCTGTCTTCAAGATCTTCATGAAAGTCGTAGATCTTGAAATCTTCTTTCGAACCATATAAAGAACATTTTAATACGATATCTGTAGGAAAAAGTTGTAAGAATTTTTCCACTTCTTCTGTCTTTTTCCATTTGTTTGCTTTTTCCTTTGACTTCGTCTAATCCTATCGTCTGATTCATTTTGATCCTTCAGATGATAAAATTCTGACCTCAAGGTTTTCTTCAAAGTTGTAGATTTCAAAGTTATCTTTGAAACCATCCTAAGATGATCGTAATCCAACATCTCTAGTGAGAGTTATATCATTTGTCCCGAGACAAGTTCAATATGAGCGAGGACCAAATTTTGTTTGCTTATAATTGTTTGTCCGACCTCTAAATGAAGTAATTCTTAAACCCTTAGATTCCTAACATTTTTTTTGCGTTTCCATTGAAGGTCATAGCTTTTGGTGTTGATTTGAAAGGGATGGATTGAATCAAAGTAAGGGTATAAATTGGAAGAGTGGAAATTGGATATTTTACTGAGCGTGCTTCAGTATTTTGATGATTTCTAGATCAGTAGAACCTCGAATAAGATGATTCTTATTTTAAGATAAACTAGAGACATGGGGCTACAAATGGTATGAAGAAGTTGAAATCTAATGCAGTTTCTAAGATGTTTAGATTTCGGATAAAAGTTGTGCATAAGTATACTGACTTGGACAAGAGCAGTCCAAAAATGTTGAAATGTATCTTTCGAATCATTGAACCAGATGGATTGATTTTAATGTCATTGGAAACTTAAGACAAAGGAGAACACTTTTCTAGAAGAAAGAGTTATGTTAGAATATTCAAGGGTATTTTTGGCAAGACACGTAAGTATAACAGACATAAGGCATAAATGGAAGGGCAAATGGGACATTTCTCATAATTGGAAGAAAAAGTGTTGTCTTGCTTATAAATGAAGAAGAAAAACGTGGATGGAAGGATACGCAGAAGAGAAGAATGAAAATTTAAAAGAAAAGAGAGAATGTCATGAAAAAGAGAGAGAAATATAAAGAGAAAGAAGAGAAAACAAGCTAGGGTTTCAATTGTGTTAACCTTCAAGAGAGATTTTGAAGTTGTTTAAGAAAGGAAAAAGGAAGAGGAAGAGAAGAGTTTCCTTTTGAGCTAAAGATCTCTTCAATTGTTGAAGAATCAAGGTATTACCATTTTGGATCTTTTGAATTTTTGGAAGGATTTTAGTCTATGGAGTTTAGAAACGCTTGGGTTTAAGCATTCTAGAATCAATTTTAGTAATTTTGCATTTTGGGATTCTCTATTGGATTCCTATTAAATGAAACTTGGTTTGTTTTAGAGAATCAAGAGAATCCTACCCAAGAGCAAGGAAAAAGACAACCTTGACTTGGATTTTTACAAGGAAATAAGGTGGGTAATGTATTTATAGTTATTGTGTGATTGGGCAAATTCTTGCCTATGCGTTAAATTGTTTGAAAGTGACTTATTAAAAATACATGATAATTTTGATTATGTTATATCGTCAAAGAAGCGTGATATCTTGAGGTAATTAAATTGTGATTTGGATCAATGTTATGCCTTGATATTCGTCATGACATTTTGTATAAATGAAAAGAAAGGAAAAAACATGAAAAGTATGAAAGCATTTGATAAAATGATTTGAGCATGATTACGTACTTCTATTTAGGCGAGAGTGGAACCATTCTGTTCGTCATGTGCACGTTGACAAACGACTTCTCCTGGCTACCCGCTTGTGACATATGAGCTCCAAAAAATGGACTCATTCTGTTCATGGGATAAACTTCGGTTTCCTCATTCTGTTTCATGGAACCCTCGAGCTGTTTGTTGTACATTTGCATCCTTAAATTGTCAAGTATGAAGCATATTGAATGTTATGTGATCTGAGCTAAATTTGATGAATGTTTAAATTGCTTGAATAAAGTATACATGCTAGAATTGCTAGACACATATATATACATACGCTTGACTTTGGTCAATTGCCAATGGCTATATATATATTAGTCACTGAGCTGTGTAGCTCACCCCACACTTCCCTCCTCAGGTGCATAAAGAGAAGATTAGCGATCATTACAAGGCATTGGAACTCCAAGATAGTTAAAGATTTTTGTAATTAAGTTAGTTCAGGAACTTTTTGTATTTTGGGATCATTTTAAGCATAAGCATTCAAATTGTATCATGTGTATTTTTGTATTTTATATTTGCATTAAGGCAAAGGGATGGTTTTTGAAATGTAAAGATATTATGAAAACAATCATTGTGTTCTGTAATGGGCCCAAGTGATTATCGAAACTCTGATGTGTTCAATAATGTTTGCATCTTTATGACAAAAATTGTTTTAAATAAATTGGGCCGTTTTGATCATCGATTTTCCGCATATGCATTAATTGCATATAACAAAAAAATTTGCAATGAATTTTGACCATTTTTTGTCTCCGAATACTGGGCTCTGTAAGCGGGGTCTAGCAAAAACAAGATCTAACCATGGCTTGAGCTTGACAAAACAGAGAAGGAGATCAGAGGATTATGAAAGAAGGAAAAAGGCTTGGCAGTTAAAAGGAGAAATCGTTCTTGGGGAATTGGTTACGGTGTTGCTCCGGCAATGACCAGATCCCATCGATGCCAACCTGATTTGGATGATTCCCATCTAGTTATGAAGAGTTGAGAGAAAAACGCAAAGACCCTTCTGAAGAAAACGAGAGAAACGAGTGAGATGTTTTAGGCAAACTTGATATTTTGGTTTAGGGTAATCAGCTGATTACCCCAAATGCTGATGTGGAGCAACTTATTGCCAACCCAACCAGCCAATTAACCAAACACATTTATCAGTTGTTTGACTTAGTTAAATAGTTGATTTTGGCTGATCAACTAATTTTTCAGCCGATCAGCTGTTATCCAAACATGCCCAATATAATAAAAATCAAGGAAGAAATCAATTTTGACATTGAATTGCTTGATTGGACTTCTTTAGAATCTAATTATTCAGAATTATATGAAAAATTTAGCTCCTCGAGATACTCCCAATGGTAAACAAAAATTTACTGGTTTAAAGAGAAGTATAATAGTGAATTGAAGTAATACATGCAAAATGTAAGAATTACACGCTTCTTTCATACAAACGGTACCTTGCACAAGATACATTCAAATCAAATATCCATATGCAGAATAAGTACAGATTCATGTTTAATTACTAGATATATGAGCCTCATGTTGTTAGCTATATCATTATCGTAATCAAGTCAGATAGCATAACCTTTTCGAAAACTAAGAGATAAAAGAAATGGATTTTTCTTCATAGCTATCATTATTAAACATAAACCTGCAGTAGATTATAATCCACTACATGTGACATAGAGCAAGACATGAGAATGTAAACTTAATCTGGCAGACCAGATCTTTTGTAGATACTTTGTAGCCTATTTAACCACAAAATACTTTTAGCTTTAACCAGCCTCAAAGAAAACATATAATTGAAGAAAAAATTGATGATTCGGCATCTACGCTGATGAAAGGCAGAACACACCATCCCGTGTTTTTTTTAATAAATGGAGAGAAAAACACTACAATTACATTGTAAGTCTAGGGTGACAAAACCCCAACCTATCCTCTAATAGGATTGATAGGCACCCCCTGGGTGGAATTTCTAAATTAGTGACTCCTAGGTCGAACTGGTCTGCATAGTTAGCGAGCCAGTTCCCTCATTGATCACCCTCTTTGTAGATGTGTTGAGTTACAACAACTCAATTATGGGTAAACAGTTCATTGATGCCCAGAACTAAAGGATTAAGAGACATAGCTCGCATAGCCAGGCATGAAAGTAAATTAGTCACTACACTTGAATCCACCTTTAATTCTATACGACGATAACCCAGGTTCCACGCTAGTTTGAGGGTTGAAAAAACTCCCCAAAGTTCAACGGCTACTGTGGAGCACCAATCAATGTTCTGTACAAAGCCTCCAAGCCAAGTGCCTGAACTATCTCAAATCAGTTCACTTATTATGGCCGAAGAGAGTGATCTTTGCTGGCTCCATTCGTATTTAATCTCACCCAACCCTGAGGAGGTTTGCTCTAGCCTA
Organism: Erythroxylum divaricatum; assembly: GCA_025434745.1. Classification (NCBI taxonomy): domain Eukaryota; kingdom Viridiplantae; phylum Streptophyta; class Magnoliopsida; order Malpighiales; family Erythroxylaceae; genus Erythroxylum; species Erythroxylum divaricatum. Next base: position 10,015 of record JANTPM010248679.1, read on the forward strand.
TAAGTTGTTCCCTTCGAGTGCAGCTGACAAATTAGCTCTTTGTTTCCAGATTGATGCCTTGTGAATCTGCTGAACATATTCTAAAACTTGATGGTCTAATGAAGTCAACCAAGAAAAGTGTTCATAAAAAAGGACCCTATTTCTCCAAGACTATAGAAACCAGCACGTCGTGCCAAAGATAATAGACCAATTTAAGCCACACATTAGTCAGTGTGTGTGTAGATTCCTTATAAGCCACTCCTTGGTTGTCAAGGTGAAAACTCTGTGGAGCCTACTTGTGGAGGGAACCTAACCCATAAATTACGGGCTTTAGGACATTCACGCACTACATGGAGTGAGGATTCTTCTAAGTAGCAATGATAGCATGCAACATCTGAAGTTAATTGTTTGTGGGCATGCTGTTGATTAGTGAGTAATCGATCATGAGACAGGATCCAAAGAAATGCTCAAATTCATTGCGGGCCCTGCCACTGCCATATTGTCTTCCAGAACGTATTGGCCGAAATTTCTTCTTGACCCATTATCATGGAATATGAGGATGCAATTGTGAATTGCCAAGTATCTGATCGTCCCCAAATTAGTTTATCTGACTCTAAGTAGTGCTTTGGCAAAAGAATACCTACTATAGACATGTATATAGAAGAAGGAAGCATATGTTGGAAAGCTTCCCAATTCTAGTTACCAGTAATATCTACAAAATGTTGAACCCGATGATTAATAATTTTTTGAGGAATATGAGCCACTGCATGAGAGATAAGAGGTCCTCAGTCCTCAACCCAGGGATCGATCCATAATCTAGTCCTAGAGTAATCACAGATCATCCATTTCATGCCTTATAGTACGTGGTGCCAAGTAGCTTTAATACTCTTCCAAATCATCGACCCACCTATTGCATCAAGGGAAGAAGGAAAATTGTTAGCATCAAAATTATATTTAGCCGAAAGAATTTGGACCCATAAAGTATTAGGCTTAGAAACCATTGACCACCCTAGCTTGGATAGTAAGGCATTGTTGGTTTCTTTAATTTTACGAATGCCGAGGCCCCCCATCTCTTTAGATTGACACACTCTTTTTCAATTGACCAAGCTTATCTTCTTATTGTCTAGTGTTGCACCCCACAAGAACTGACGCATTAATTTCTCTAACTCATCACAAAGCTGGTACGATTTAGTTTAGATTCCTAGACTTCATGTCGAAATATTTTCTATATGAACAAAATCAATGACGGTCTGACAGTGTGCCATTGAGATTAGTAAAATAAGGTAGTAAATTCATCAAATCTTGGTGCCTTATTCGGAGCCATATCAAAGAAAGAAGTCTTGATTTCATCTGGGCTGAGAGTGTTTTGCATGTATGTTATAGCCCGATATGAAAGAGTAGGGAAAGAGCCTATGAGCTATAAATTCTTAGAAGGATGAATTTCTTGCATGTAAAGATTCTTCAGGAAATTTTTTGCTATCTGTTTGATGCTCTCAGTGTCTGATCCCGCATTCCCATTCTCATCTTTCAGAGACGTAATCCTTGTTTTCTGATGGCGGGCCGTGGTGATAGCTTGATAATACCTAGTGTTTCTATCTCCCTGGCTTAGGCATTGACATCTTGAGCATTGATGCCAATAAAATTCTTCTTGGTACAGGACGTGCTCTAGTTCAGATCGGAGATATTCCTCTAGTTCATGTAGAGAATGTGAGTCATGATCCTCTAGAATTTTTTGAATCCCTTTCAGTCTTACCATAAGCCTTTTTTTTCGATGAAAGATGCTTCAGAATGTACTTAAGTTCCATTGCTGTAAAGAAGTCGAAAGGTTGTATAGAAATCCACTCAAGTCAGTTCCATTAGGCTTCCAGTTCGCTTCGACAAGTTGATCAAAACCTTCTTGTGTCAACCAAGCTACCTAAAATCTGAAAGATCTAGGGGTCGGCTGAAATTGGGTATCTAGCTATAGGTTAACAAGGAGCGGTCGATGATCTGACTTTAAGAAGGGGAGGTGATTAATTGAAGTATTCTTGAAAGTTGATTGCCAGGCGTTCGAGCAGAGAACACGATCTAATCTGGCTAGTATCTATCCTTTTCTCCAAGTGAACTTTGGGCCTGTAAATCTTAGATCGTGAAGTTGGCAATAATGAACACATTCCCAAAATTGAGCATTGACTATAGGTTGCAGTCTTGAGCCTCCTCTTTTATCATTGCATTCAAGTTTGACATTGAAATCACCACCCAAAATCCACAATTTAGAAGTGATCCTAGCAATTTTTTTAGAGATAATTCCATAGAAAATGTTGTAGGGAATATGTAGGGCTAACATAGATAGCTGTGAAGTCAAAAGAATAATGTCCTCATTCAATATTCGTATGGACAAATTATTTGTGAGCTAAAAGAATTCTGACAATGATAGTTGCTTTCCATAATAACTGGATACCTCCCGAGAAACCTGATGCTTCCACCCTGAAAGTGTGCTCAAAACCCAAACTCCTAATAACCTTCTTTGCCCGATTTCCACTAATTTTCGGTTCAACTAGCACAATAAGAATTGGATTATGAATACGGATATAATTCTTAATGATCGGCTTGAAGGTCTTACCTCCAACCCCCTGGCAGTTCCATATAAAGATTCACATAAAACTTAATGAGAGTTGAAGTAAACACTGTTAGTCTTTAGTGTTTATTGAGATAATATCTATACCCCTAATAGGGTTATTCGTGGTGTTTTTTGGAATCTTATCCATTTGTGAGTCGGGTACTAAGGCGGTCTCACTTTCTGGTGTTAAGTCTTTTATAATATCTGGTGGACGGAAGGAGGCAGAAGGTGAGCAGGAAGTGACGATGGCATGGTGATATCCATGCATACGTCTTGCATTTCTGTTGCTATGCCGCCGCAACCCTCATCCTCTTGCATGGCTTCTGTTAAGGCGTGCTCATTTATGATTAAAGTTGCATGGGAGGGGATGGAGATTGCTATGTGTTGAGCTTTGTTTAGCTGAGGTGTCTTAAACGATGACGTTGTGTGAGCTGGAGAGTTTGTTTGGTTCATCGCGTGGGCCCTGAGGGGGGTTGGATTTATTTAATGTCTGCGAAACTAGCGTGTCTTTGGTCTGGTTGGGAATGGATCCACTAGAAGATGACCCTGCTAGTCCATGGTTTTTTTCCCACATATAGGTCTTGGAAGGCAAGCGTCTGTGGGTGTTCACGTGAGGAGTGGATGCCTCTCCGTGAAGGCTATCCTCCTCTGTCGTAGGGTTACCGTTGGCAGGTTCCATCAACACCTGATCAGCCAAAATATTATACCTTGATCCCCTCAATTCCTCTTGATTGGCTCTGTTCCTCCTATCACCTCCGAGAGTCGTTGCTCGATTTGGCTGTTGGCGGGGTCAGTGTTGAACCTATATCCAAGCTTCATAGACCTCCGTCTGAGTTTCGTCTGCCGTTTGTTCTATTCGTGATTCAACTGGGTTAGTCGTATGGAGTCCCTTAAGTCCATCGGTTCTTGATGTTTTGTGGGGAAAACTGTGGCTCCATGGCCGACCAATCCACAAGCGAAGCAAATTTGAGGTAAACTTTCGTAAGCCACTTTAATGCCTTCTCCATCGAGTTTGACTATAGATCTAAGTGGGAACTAAGATCGATATCTATTGCAACCCTAGCAAATTTTCCTCATTATGAATTTTGGGTGTTTTCATCTATCTTAACAGTGTGTCCGATCAAGTTCCCAAGGGCTTTGAGTATGGAGGGATGATGCCAAGCGACAGAGAGCTCTGGAAATTTGACCTAGGCGACTACATGTGTAACCTTTCCAGACGAGGGTCGAAATTCTGGAGACCAAGGTTGCATGAACAGGACATGACTAGCGATAATCCATGGTCCTTGTGTGAGTGCCTGAATATAATCTTCTTCCTCAATGAAATTAATTAGGTAGAAATCGTTGTCTATGTCAACAATTTTCATGGGGCTGTGGGGTTTTCACATTGATTTGAGTCTGTTTTGAGTAAAGTGAACCCCAGTCTCCTACCGAGTAATTTCACCATGACTACCTTCACCCATTGTTTGTCAAATTGTCCACTTTTTTAGTTTCAGTCATCATCAATAAATCCCTATACTATAGGGATATCACGTTTTCTGTTTTGATTTATTTCTAGTTTGTTTCCTAAACTCTAGTAATTCAGTTTGCGTTCTGTTATGAGAGTCTGTATATATATGGCCAAAGTCTGTTTAATAAAAGTACAATTTTCCTCTGTTCTTCTCTATATATATATACTTTACATTTGGTATCAAAGCGTCCTCACGAGGTTAGTAGCAAAACGAAGCAGCAGTCTTCTACGTGTTTCTTGTCATCATGTCAACAGAAAGTTCTTTTGTGCAACCAATAGTACCAAAGTTTGATGGATACTATGATCATTGGGCGATGCTCATGGAAAATTTTTTGAGATCAAAAGAATATTGGGGTCTGGTGGAGAATGGGATTCTTACAGCAGTAGAAGGTGTAACTCTGACAGATGGGCAGAAGAAGATCATTGACGATTAGAAGCTGAAAGATATGAAAGCAAAGAATTATCTATTCCAGGGACTGGATTGAACAATTCTGGAGGCAATTCTTAACAAGGATACATCAACAAATATATGGGACTCAATGAAGCAGAAATATCAGGGCACAACATGAGTTAAGCGTGCACAATTGCAGTCTCTTCGCAAGGAGTTTGAAGTGCTTTACATGAAACCAGGAGAGACAATAAATGAGTATTTTGTTCGCACTCTTACCATTGCTAACAAGATGAAAGCAAATGTTGAAGACAAAGGAGATGCTGTCGTTGTTGAAAAGATCCTGAGATCCATGACTTCCAAGTTTGATTATGTTGTGTGCTTTATTGAAGAATCTAAGGATACAAGCACGCTATCCATAGATGGATTACAAAGCAACCTACTTGTCTACAAACAACGCATGAGTTATCAGGTGGAGGAGGAACATGCTTTAAAGATTACTTATGGGGACCAATCTAGGGAACGTGGTCGAGGTAGAGGAAGAGGAGGTCGTGGACCAGGCAGACAGTTTTTTGACAAAGCTACGGTGGAATGCTATAATTGACACAGACTTGGACATTTCCAATGGGAATGTACTGCAAAATAGTAAGCCAACTACGTCGAGACCAAGGAAGAGATGTTGCTGATGGTATTTGAAGAAATAAAAATTGTTGATCAGGCAAATACATGGTTTCTTGACTCAGGATGCAACAATCATATGTGTGGGAACAAGGAGCATTTCTTCGATCTTGATGAAAGCTTTAGAGAATCGGTGAAGCTGGGCAATAATTCAAGCTTGATTATAGCAGGCAAAGGAAACGTGAAGCTGCAAATAAATGGGATGACACAGATTATCACAGGTGTGTTTTATGTACCGGAACTTAAAAATAACTTGTTGAGTATTGGGCAGCTGCAAGAAAAGGAACTCACTACTTTGTTTCAAGGTGACAAATGCAAAGTGTATCATCCTGAGAGGGGCTTGATCATGAACACGACAATCATTGCTAATCGTATGTTCATTCTATATGTTGTATCATGTCCTATCGCAACTGTGTGTTTCAACACCATAACTGAAGACATGATGCAGCTCTGGCGTTATCGGTATGGGCATCTAAGTTTTAAAGGTTTAAGGACTCTTCAACAGAAGAAGATGGTGCATGGCTTGCCACAGATTCAGGCTCCATTAAAGCTATGCAGGGACTATTTGGTAGGAAAGTAGCAACGGGATCCGTTTGCAAAGAAGAATAATTGGAGAGCTTCTCAACCTCTAGAATTGGTTCATGCTGACATTTGTGGACCAATTAAACCTATTTTAAACATCAAAAAGAGGTATTTGCTCACTTTTATTGATGACTTTAGCAGAAAATTATGGTTGTATTTCTTAATAGAGAAGTCAGAAGCCTTTACTGTTTTTCAACCATTTAAAATTCTTGTTGAAAAAGAGACAACTACCTCTATTATAAGCTTACGTACAGATTGTGGTGGGGAGTTTACATCACAAGAATTCAACAATTTTTGTGTTGTACATGGTATAAAGAGACAATTGACAGCTGCATACTCACCACAGCAGAACGGGGTAGCGTAGAGGAAAAATAAAACCATCATGAATATGGTTCGAAGCATGCTTTCAGAGAAGAAAATTCCAAAGACTTTTTGGCCTGAAGCAGTCAATTAGATAGTGAAGTGAATCACACGTTATTACAATGCTTATTATACGATGTATAAATGCACAAAAAGGGGGGTTGAATTGTGTATTTCCCCTTTTTGAAAAATCTTCAAAAACATTTTGTCAAAAAAAAACTTGTTCTTTTCACAGAAACTACTATAAATCAAAGTTAATCGTATTTTCGAAAACTTGTTAGAAAACTATGTCGGAATCCGGCCCTGAGACCAGACC
>JANTPM010248968.1:0-16418 GCA_025434745.1 Erythroxylum divaricatum
GTAGCAGCTACACAAGCAAGTAAAGAAGCAATGTGGTTGAAGATGTTGTTGGAGGAACTTGGGAATAAACAAGAGAAGATTACTCTGTATTGTGATAGTCAGAGTGCTTTGCATCTTGCCAAGAATCCAGCATTTCATTCAAAGACAAAACATATCCGAGTTCAGTATCGCTTCATTCGTGAGAAAGTGGAAGAAGAAGCGGTGGACATACAGAAAATTCATACAATGGATAACTTGGCAGATTTTATGACAAAAGCAATCAATGGTGACAAGTTTATGTGGTGTCGATCCTCGTGTAGCCTGATAGAGACGTAAGCAACATGAAACGGCAAGGTAGAAAGAATAGTGTGAAGATCTAATTGACACTCAATCAAATCTTCAAGTGGGAGAATTGTTAGCCTTGGCTGCTGTGGCTGCTGTCAACGATTGTTGGCAGCAACCTTGGCAGTCAACAATTGTTGGCTTTCAACAATTGTTGGCTGCCTAACGCATGCTCTCCTGCCTATAAATAGGTAGGAGGTGAAGAGGAGAAGCAGTAGCAAACAGAAGAGGAAAATAGAGAGAAGTGAGGTGTGAGGGAGAGAGAAAGAAAAAGAGAGAGGCAAAAATATTTTGTATATTTTTGTGATTCTAGTTTTTCCTTGTAATTATCTAGTTTTTAATAGTAAAAGTCTTCTATTCTTGCCCGTGGTTTTTATCCTAATTTGGAGGTTTTTCACGTAAAATCTGTGCATTCTTTACTATTCCTTCAATCCTATGTAGCTACGAACCTGCTCTAATCTGGTCAATTTTTACAACAAAGAGAAGCAAAGATACTAGATCTAGGTACCACTGAACTATCTGTATCCTCAAAACAATCGCTTTTAGGTAATCCAACATGACAGAGAGGTGGATTAGTTTACTAGTGCAATTTTAGACAGTCTAAAGAAAACAACTCGCCCAAAATGCATGAGAGGCCTCATAGAGACAATTCCATGCAGCAAGATCCCAAATATCTCAAATTAAAACAGCATAAATGAAATCTTTCTTACTTTGTACTCAGTTCTATGGCCTATTATATCTCACAAGTCACAACGCTACTGAGTAACAAGATATGAGCAGTTTATGGAGTTAAATCTTCTGTTCTGTCAGTGCACATCCACCTGTCTATCCTCATACATATGGAGATATGAAGATTCACCTGTCAAGTTTGATAAAGTCAGTTGAGTTGAGATCACATCAGGTGATTTTGGTTTATCAGCCAGTTGAACCTATTATAACCAAAATGTTGTTGGAGACGCTGCAACTTATAATCATTCGGTACAACAGAGGCTTTTCAAATTGATAATCGTTAACAGGGAACATTACAGGTGCTTGAACCAATTGGCCACAAACCAACCAAATAGGTGTCCTACCTCATCAATCAATTCTCATGGATTACAATTGAACAAATTAACTCCTAATGGACTTGATATGTTTTACTAGAACCAACTAGGGTTTCCTGTGTTTATTAAGTAAAAAAGCTAATAGACCAAAAAATACAAGATATAGCGACCACATTAAAACTCACCATGAATAGAAAAAAACTCAAAGCACTTTGTGAGCATATCTTCAACTCCACTAGAAGTAAAAGCCCCAACTGCCTCCAAATTAAGCACCTTCACAACACCATCCTCCGCCAACAAAGCTTATCTCTGAGACCTCACACCTAAACCACTAGTTTATGAAGAATTATTTATTAGTTAACAGTTTTTGTTATTTTCGTTACAATTAGTTTACTTAGAGTTAGTTAAACAACAGATTCTTTTCCTTTTCAGCTACGTAGTACATGTATATAGTAATGAACAGTGAACATTTTTCCAGTACATGAATAATATAGAAAGTTCACGCATTCTTACTTCTTCTATATGATAGTAAAACTTGTTTGTGGTATCAGAGCAGAGAACGATCCATAATATTTGAGCTCGAGTACTGAAGGAGAGATGGGGACAAGATTGCTTGTTACCGATAACTCTCAGGATGATTGTTTATAGCTATACAATTTTGATCATCCTGGTATGATGCTTGTTACTGGTCAATTGACTTATACAAATTTTATTCTTGGAATATTTCCATTCGCAATTCTCTAGAAGCTAGGGATAAGCTTGGTTTTGTCAATGGTACTCTACCTCCACCTTCTTATGAAGTGAAGTAGAGACGATGGCGGAAAGTGGACTGTATGGTGAAACAATGGATTCTTAATTTGATCTCTAAATAGATTTATGAATCTTACTTCAATTGTAGTTCTACTAAGGCATTGTGGGACAAGCTCAAAGAAGTTTATGAAGAAAGTAATTTACCGCTACTATTCCAAATGCAGAGGGAGATTAGTTCTGTTGAGCAAGGTGATTCTTCAGTTACCGCTTACTATAACAGAATTAATAGATATTGGGATGAATTAGGGCAACTTATGCCTATACCAGTATGTAGTTGTCAGGGATGTCATTGTGGGGTTAATAAGAAACTAGTGGATATGGACAATGCTAACAAATTGATATAGTTTTTGATGGGGCTAAATTCATCTTATGATCACATTCGGAGTCAAATCTTGGCACAAGATCCACCTCCATCTGCAAGTAAGGCCTATTCTCTTGTGATGAGGGTTGAGAAATAGAGACAGGTAAATATGATGCATGAGGTTGCAAGAGTTGTAGTTATGTTGGTAAAGGATGGTAAAAATAGCAAGAAAGGAAGCTTGACTGCAGAAAACATAAACAGAACTGGTACTAGCAGAAAAGAAAATAAAAGAAGAGAGGATAAGCACTGTGACTATTGCAATTTGAATGGTCATGAAAGAGATGCTTGTTTTAAATTGCACGAATATCTAGAATGGTATACAGAGTTGAAGAATAAAAGAGAAGGTTTTGGAAAAGGGTAGACAAAAGGGAAATCTGTTCACATGGTCTATGCAATTGAGAAGGATATGGAGAAGGGATCCGATATACAAAATGGTTCACAATCACTTACAACCTTGATTCAGCAGGAGATCACAAAGTTACTGAAAGGGAAGCAGTCTGAGGAGTCTCAATTCTTGAACTTAATACATACTGAATTTGTAGGTATGTCAATTTTGAATCCTGCTCTTAAGTCTGTTAAAAAACGTGGGACTTAGATAGTGGATTCTGGTGCTACTTCACATATCTGCATAGACAAGAACTTGTTTCATCATTGATTCCTGTTGATAAAGTCACGAAGTTGTTTTTACCTAATGGAGAGGTGAATGATGTCAAATATAGAGGAGTAGTAGTTTTGAATGATCAAGTGACCTTGAAATCGGTTCTTTTTGTTCCTACTTTCAGCCATAACCTTGTTTCAATCAACAAGTTATCCAAACACTCTTCCTTCAATGCTCTGTTCTATACTGAATATTGCTTGTTACAGGACCAGAAGACTGAAAGGGCAGTGACAAAGGGAAAGGTTTTTCAAAACCTATACTTCCTTGATAAAAATTATTTTTTGTATAATAGACCAGTTTGTAATCATACTTCTTGTAGCCCTCCTCCTGCTCATGTAGACACAGAGAGTGAAAAGGTATGTAGCATTCACAACATTCTTGTTGATAGAAATTTGTGACATACAAGACTAGGACACCCACCTGATGTTGTAACGAAACATGTTGCTGCTTGTAGCAATTTTGTTAATAATGAAGATTTTTCGTGTGAAGTTTGTCCTCTTTCTAAACAAGTTAGTAATGTTTTTCCAATCAGTCATACAAGAGTAGCTACAATTTTTGAATTGTTACATGTTGATATTTGGGGACCCTATAAATAAATTTCTCTTTATGGGGCACATTATTTTTTGACTGTTGTTGATGACAAATGCAGATGTACTTGGATATTTCTGATGAGACATAAAGCACAAACTAGTTATATTCTGGAGAAATTTCTTGTCTTTATCTGAACGCAGTATGGTGGGACTATGAAGGTTGTTGGGACTGATAATGGATCTAAATTTTTGAGTATTAATTCTCAAGAAGTGCTAAGCAGTAGGGGTATTGTTCATCATAAAACTTGTGTTTATACTCCTCAATAGAATGGTGTTGTGGAAAGAAAGCATAGACATTTGCTTCAAGTGGCAAGGGCATTACCGATCCAATCTGGAATTCCAAAGAGATTCTAGGGACACAGTGTTTTACATGTTGCTTACATAATAATCGTTTTTCAAGTTAGATACTAAATTGGCAATCTCCTTATGAACTGTTATCAGGGAAGCAGCCCAATTATACTGAACTGAAATGTTTTGGATGTTTATGTTTTGCTGCGGACACTAAACCACAAAAAGATAAGTTGGAGCCTAGAGCTTTTCGAAGTATTTATCTTGGTCATTCTCCAGGACAGAAGGGATACAAGATGTATGATCTACAAATAAAGAAATGTTTTATTTCCAGAGATGTTTCTTTCTATGAGAATGTCTATCCTTTTAAACATTCTATGGATACTAATGATACGTCTATCAGCTCTGTTGCTTTACCTTCAATTGTGCAGGATGATCATTTTCTGTTTAATCCTTCTGGTGACTCAGATACAACTAGTGCTAATATTTCTATTCCTTCTTCATATTCGGTTGCTTCACCTTTGCAGGTGACAGATATTGGCGATACTGCAAAACCTGAAATTATTGAACCTACAATTACAGAACCTACATTGCCAATTAGAATAAGTGATCGAGCAAGACAGAAACCATCTTGGTTTAATGATTTTATGTCCTAAGTGAGTAGAAAGCCTTCTTATCTAAAGCATATAGATATGCAGTCCTCTTCCAATTATACTCCTAATACTTATCCTTTTACTGTGAATCTTGATTTCAGTATAACTTATGTTGATTTTCTAGCTAATACTTCTGGCATTCAAGAACCTATGTCTTATTTTCATGCCAGCCAAGACCCTAATTGGATTATGGCTATGAATTCAGAATTGGAAGCTCTTGAGAAAAATGAAACATGGGAGCTTACACCATTACTCGAAGGAAAGAAGGCTATCGGTTCCTAGTGGGTTTACAAGGTAAAGTTGAAGCCAAATGGAGAAGTTGATAGATTTAAGGACAAATTAGTGGCCAAGGGGTATAATCAGATTACAGGGGCTGACTACAATGATAGTTTCTCACCAGTAGCCAAGGTGGTTACAATGAGAATCTTGTTTGCATTTGTGGCTGCAAAAAATTGGCCTTTGCACCAGCTAGACATCAACAATGCTTTCCGTCAAGGATTCTTAGAAGAGGAGGTCTATATGCATCAACCAGAAGGATATTCGAAAGCAGCTCCACATGAAGTTTGTAAGTTGAAAAGATCTTTATATGGCCTTAAGCAGGCTTCTTGGCAATGGAATGCTGAACTCATTTTTCAACTACAAACTTATGGTTTTAAATAATCCAAAAATGATCATTGTTTGTTTACTCTCCATAATTTTTCTTGTTTTTTGGTCATCTTGGTCTATGTAGATGATATGTTATTAATAGGAGATTCAAAAGAGGAAATCTGGAAAGTGAAGAAGTTTTTATATGCCACTTTTACTATAAAGGATCTTCTTTATGCTAAGTATTTCTTGGGACTTGAAATTGCAAGGTCACCCCACGGTATGTACATCAACCAGAGGAAGTATGTGTTGGATCTGGTTGAATCTGTAGGCTTGATGGGCAATATACCTGTGTCTACTCCTCTAAAGAAAGGTTTACTCTTGACAAAGAATAATGGCTTACTTCTTGATGATCCACAGCAGTACAAACAGCTAGTAGGGAAGCTGTTATACTTAGGTTATACGCGGCCAGACATCACATTTCCTGTACATCAGTTAAGCCAATTTGTTCAAGCATTGTACTTTATTTTCTGTTCTAAAGATGTTATGATTATGTCTTTAGGTAGATTTACATTTCTAACCTTTGCTTCACCTATAAAAGCAAGGTTCCCCTTCAATTGTAAGTATGCTTCGACATATGTTTTAATATCCTAGAAGTATTTTATAAGAAGCTTGAAGTTTAATGAAGTTTGTTTTCTAAGCCTCTTCTCCTTCTTGAAAGCTTTAAAGACTTGAGTCTTGTTTCCTTTTTTGTCTTAGTGTAGGATGAGTATGCTCTACACTCGCATCTTCTGAGGATCTTGTGTATCAAAAAATCTATAACAGTCTGGGACTATATCTAAACAATTTCCTCTGTAACTAGATTGTTTAAAGGGGAATGACGAGTAAGAGTATGTGAGAGAATTAAGGTTCCTAAGAGGAAAGATGAGAGTTATGCCCGTGAGCTAGGAGAGCTAGAGAGGACTTTATTGTCTCACCCATCACACCTAGAACTTACTTAAGGTATACATCTTTTCAATTCGACTTTGTGATGCCAATAGTCTAGTCCGAATGAGAGTTATTTGCCTTTGGCATAGCCATGGCCCAGATTGGAGTCATAATTTCCCTGTGTGCCCTTCAGGGTCCCTGAGTAGTATCAAGATCCTACAGCCATCATGGTTACTCTATATCACCAGATGATCTATCATCTACAGAATCATGCTTTGGACCTTAACTTCCTGAATTCCACTTTGGATGCGCTTTACATAATTGCTGATCGATATGCTTTTATAGGCGAAGCAAAGGTTAGAAATGTAAATCTACCTAAAGGCATAATCATGACATCTTTAGAAAAGATACTAAAGTATAATGATGACTCATGATGACTACTTTAGAAAAGAAGACCAATAATGCTGCCTAACCTTATCAAAAGGAATGTAATTTTTTAAAAGCAAATCTACCTTTACAAAAGTCAAAAGGTAAATAGTACCCTACTTTTAAAAGTCTAAAGGTGAATGATGATAAGATGGAATCATCAATAGGAACTTGAAAGTGATATATAGGACCATCTTTTATCAAAAGTCTTTATCGGTGGTTGCCGGAATGATGTGCTTACTTTTATGACTTCAAAGTCTTCAATGGAATGATTGTCTTAAAAGAAGTATCTTATTAGGATCTAAGGAATCCAAGGGATTATGGGTCACAAATTGATTCATGCCAAAATTGAAGATTAGATGGAGAGTCTAGATCATCTAAGCTGTTAGTATCCTGTTAATGTGATTTTTGTTTTTTATTAGGACTGAGTTTACATGTATGAAGTTGATGCAGGAAATGGTTTATATCATCTTCATTAGGGCTATAAGGATCATCATTTAGGTCTTGAGAACCCTGAAAAGATGAGTTAGATGGTTGCAAAAGTCCTACAATGTCTGAGACTATTTTTTCTGTGTCATATTCAGGACTATTGGAACCAGGAATTTTGACTTTTGGTAATTTAGGTTCACCAGAAATAAATTCACAGGAAATGGTCCAATGGACGTAGTAAGGACAGGTATGTTTGAAAAGTGACTAATCTCCTTAAGAAAATCTCTCAAAGATTGAAGCACATTTTCTTGATGTCGTGGCCAACATAAAGACGTGTGATAATATTGGACACGTTGTTCTGTCTAAAGAATACTAATATAAGTTTCTCTATATGGACGATGGAGAATGAAGAAGCAATGTGTGGATTGTCATCTAACTGAAGCAGTCCATAGACGATGTTGTTAAATGACCAAAGAACATTATTGCTTCCATTGATCTAACAGTTGAAACCATTCCAAAAATGTCTATCATAAAGAACTTCCATTGTTTTAATTACAGAGATTCTGATATAACTGAAGATGTGATCTCGTAATAGCACAAGAATAAAGGGCAGAGAGTGCCCAGAGATACCATAATGTGTTCTCAGATATAGGATCTTGAAGGAAAATCACATTAAGGTAAGGGGCCTTGAGATTGAACATTGTGGGATTTCCAAGAGAGTTATGTTCACTCAAAAACTAATGCAAGTAGTATAATAAACTAATACAAGCAAGTGTGGCAACTTCAAAAACAATAGTAACATTACTAGCTATAGAAGGAAAAGACTTTTTTTTAAGGCAAAAAGAGGATTACTAGCCATGTTTTTGTGCTTTTTGTGAAAAAATTTTATAGCAATAAAGGACTCAATAAATGTATTAGACTAAAGAGAAATGGGATACTTATAGGGAGAGAAAGGATCTAGTGTCTGTGGAGGATGTTGCTGGAGTAGTGTTGATAAAGCTATAATGCTAGCATTAATCTATAAGACATCTTGTCTTTGATTAGGAATCTTCAGGGGTGGAAGATTCTGACAGATTTGTTTTAGATGCTTGACAGCTTTTGTTTGTTCCTTCGTCCAAAATGGTGGATTCTTTTTCAAAAAGCTTAGATAAGCTTGAAGTATGAGCAGCCACGTGTGGTATGAAATCTCGAATATAATTAACAATTCTAATGAATTGCTGAATCTGCTTAACAGTGAGATATTCATCTGGAAATTGCAATAGTTCTTTTGTAATATGTGTACCTGGCTAGTAGAATCCATCTTTGAACTGCATACCCAAGAATTCAATTTATGTAGTGCCAATAATACTTTTTTAGGCCAAAATATTATGTCATATTGTTGAGTGAGATCCAAAAATCTTTATAGAAGGGTCGTATTTTCCTCATGGTTCTTTAAGAACAGTAAGATGTCGTCAATGTAGATTAGTGCAATGTTGAGGATAGGCTCATACATCTTTGTAATGGATTTATAAAACAGTAATGGAGGGACTTTAAGTCCAAATGGCATAACAGTCCATTGGTACCATGTATTGAGAATGTAGAATGCAGTCTTATGTCATTCTTCTAGGTGAATACCCAATTGTCAAAATCCTGCTTTCAGATCAAACTTTGAGAAGCATTTAAAGGTTTGTAATCAATTACTAATCTCTTTTTTCACGTTTCTACTCTGAACATTACATAAAACGCTTGACAAGCTCAATCCGACTTTGTGGGCTCAATAAGTTCTTGTTTCAAAAGGATGGCACACTCATTAAATGCAAGCTTCATATCATCAGGGTTCATCCCTAGTTGTGTGGCTTTTGTAGGATTAATATCCCTATTCTTGTTAAATGGTAGAATTATGAAAAAGTTAACATTTTTTTACAGAGAATATGGATGAGTAAACTGTGTATGAGAACCTAGACAGTATTCCAACAGTTTATCTCGAAATGCAGTGTAATGTGCAGGAACCTAGGTTACATCAAGCACATTTTTTTTATTTCAGTGTATGGGCTGAACAGTGATCGATACCTAAGGCATGAGGGTAGGATATGCAAAGGTGATGCTTTACTGTATGTATCCATACCAATAAAAATGTCTGGGCCTAGTAGATTGCTTCCAAGTACTTTAGTCCAAGCTGTACATTGAGAAAAGAGGCAAATGCCAATTCGTCTTCCTATTATTAACCTAATCTTAAAAGAATTACCATCAGTAGAAGTAAAGTATTCTTCATGAGAAGTCCATATGTCAGATGATAATATAATAGGCATCACAAACGTACGACTAGATTCAGTATCCATAAATCCAACAGTCTTGATGCGTTTATCGTATTTATCCTGTTGAAAGAGTTGGATATAGACGTAAGGTTGTACTGGTGTACGATCCATTTTCAGACAAGTCTGTTGTAGCATGTATAGTGAATCATCGTCTATAGAAGCAAATGGAAGAGATGATTCTTCTTCAGACATTAACACAAAGATAGCAAACTTGATATCTTCGTCCTCTTGAGATTGTTCCTCAATCAATTCCTCAAAGTCATTGTTAGAATGAATTGGCATAATAACCTTGAGCTGTTGCAATAACTTGAGATCTTTCTTTATTTTGTGAGGACATTTATTTGTAAAGTGACCATGTTGTCCACAGAGAAAACATCGAGTTGGCTTATATCGATGAGAGGAATTTTTGAAGAACCTAACAAATCTTTTGTTTTTGTCATTGTTCTTCCTTTCATAGATTTTTTTCAAAGGCTTATAGCCTTCCTTCTTTCTGTGGAACTTTCTCTGATGATAGACTTGATGAAGATGAGCTTTCTTCTTGCTAAGACACTCACAAGTCTTTTCATCTTTGCATTTGATCTGGACATAAGGCTTCTTTCAAGCCTGTTTGAGAATTGGGTCGCCTTTAATGATATTCTTAAACAAGGTATGCTAATCACATAACTTATTAAGAGAAGCTAAAGCAAGCTGATAGATTTCTCCAAGAGATATTATTGATATGTCTCGTCGTAGAGAAACTATGGTCCTTTGTAGTTCTGGTTGTAGTTCATCTGGAATGGATGATATAAAAGTATATCGAAGATCATTCCATCCATTCAAAAGATAATACCTTTTCATCATGCATTGGTAATGCTTCTAAATATCACGCTTATTAATTGAACAACATTTCACTGCAAAGTACTCCTGACATATTAGTTTGTCAATGAGTTGAAAATCACCAATAAACTCTTTGTGAGTTATGCCAAGTAGTGCTCCAGCTGTTGTGACTTGAATGTACTGAAGGCGTTGATAATCATTAATACTTTGCCACCATTCTCGCAAAGTACCAGTGAAACGAGATGTGAATTCAGACAAAATATCTAGCAGATGATAATTAGGTCTGGTCATTTAAAGATCAATCCATGCACTAAATTCATGTATTTTATCACTCCATTTCTTCGGGGGTAAATCATCGAACGTAAACCAAGGTCCTAAAGTAGACTTGGTTGTAGTCTATGCAGCTAGCTGAGCTTGTGTTGCTTGAGATGCAGGTTCAGGTCTAAAAGGTTCAATACCTGTGGATTCTACTTCACTAATTTCAGGTTCAGCTTTAGTATATTGAGGCATTGTCATCAAAACATTGGATAACTCTAAAAGGTTAGAAAAATGTGCTAAAGAATCAATTGATGGTTCAGACATGTGTTTAGATGATGACTCAGGGATTAACTAAGAGGTATTGGCTAAGTTTTCAGATGGTGTTACAGAAACTTTAGATGTTTGGACAGAGATTGACATGGATGGTTCTGACGTCTCTATATGATCTGACTGAGAACTCGAATCTTCTGCAAGTAATTTAGTGGTTAGAGTTGCAAGGAACTCTATCTATTTAGCTTTTTCCTTCCCAAGAGAAGAGGTGGAAGGTTGAAATTTAGGTGGAGACGTTGGAGGTGTATGAAACTGTAACGATTTACTCCACTGATGAGTTGGTTCAAGTGATTTATATAAGGTTGATTACTCAGGAACCTTTGAAGACTCAGAAACTCGTTGCTTAGGCAAATGATCAGATTTTTGCCTTGATTTTGATTTCTTTAGAATTGTCTCAGAATGTATGTACTGTCTAATCAAAGGATAATTGAATTTGAATACCTTTGAGTGGTCAGCTTCTTTTGGATACTTCTGATACATAGGAGACGGATATGTTGGTTGTGTATTTGGAAAATCTGAAGATGATAAGCCATAGATTATCCTTGATTGTCCAGAATGCATGTTAGCTTCCATTTGTTGCACAATTCCTTGTATCTTTTGTATCTTACGAACTTTAAAGACGAAGTTAGGCCCTATATAATGGGCAGAGATGTATTTTCAAAGTTCAACATTAAGACGTTGAATCTGAGCTTTATATGATTGATACATCTATTGGATCTTATTTGAAACTGCATCGACTTTAGTATGAGTAGCATAATTTTGTCGACTGATTCCATCCAGCTTAGAATCAATCCTTCTCAGACTTTATTCTGTGCTACTGCATTAGATGTTTTCCAGTTGAGAACTTCATCAGATGGATTTAATGCAAGTGTTCCTTGTGAACTAATTCCTATAGCTTGGAAGTCAGGGTTATAGGCAACCTGTTGTGAATCATCAGTAGTCATGGTTAATGAAGGAAAATCTTCCTCGTATGGCTTTGCCATCATACAGGGTATAATATTAGGAGTCATAATAGGAACTTCTGGCTTAGATCTAGATGTAAATCTGTATGTAGATCTACGTATAGATGACTTCAATATCTCTCGTAGAGATTTAGGTCTGGATTGTTTTATCATTAGACCTATACAAGAGCTAGAATTGTCTGGATCTTGATCATCTCTAAGAGGATGATACTCACGAGAAGGCATACAACAAGATTTGGGCTTTTTCTTTTTCCTTCTTTGTCTTAATTAACGATCAGCATCATCATCATCACCACCATCTGACTCAGGATTGAGACAAATCTCACAGTCTGGTTCACACATAGATGGGTTGACGTCCCATACAAAATGTCCACAATGATGACTGACATAGAATGGATCTCCATTAGATTTAAAATAATGAACAGGAAAACTATATTTACCTTTCTTATGAGAATATTTGTCTTGGATCATAAGGATTGTCCCAGATGTTGAAGATCCAAATGGATCTTCGTTAGGTCGTGCATAGATGGACTTAACAGTTACATCTCTCAAGGTCTTTAGAATTGGAGGAGTCGTCGTATAAAAAGAGTGTCGATGAGGCGCATGGAACACCTTTTGGTAGTTGGTGAATCCATTCAGTAGGTATCAACTTTTCAAGTTCCTATGCTGGTAGTTGCTTCGGGATATCAATGATAGTGGTCTGATCATTAGACCAATCAACGACTATGTAAAGTGCATCCGAAGTGGAATTCAGGAAGATAAGGTCCAAAGCATGATTTTGTAGATGATAGATCATCTGGTGATATAAAATAGCCATGATGGCTGTAGGATCTTGATCTGCTCTAGTGGTTTAGATCTAAACTTGTAGTCATTCAGACAAAGTAAGATCATCCAACCTGATGTTGAAATTAGGTGTTATGGTCAAGATGACACTTCCGTTGTTGAGCGTTGTTAGCAAAATACCTATAAGAGCATTTTGGTACATTGTGTGGGCAGTGTCGAGAAGAGATTTCCTGGCTATCATAAGTATTCCCTCTCTTCCATGAAGAGTAAGAACAAGTCGTATAGCTCCAACATGAAGATGTATATGATTTTTCTCCCTCTATAAAGAGATCAGTTCTTTAAAGATTTCAAGCTTTACGTACTATTTTACCATGGTAGATCTAAGACCACACTATTTCAATTTGAAACTTTGGATTATTTCTTTCACACGAGATCTAGAAGTAGACAAAATACTACAAATACTTCTCATCTAAGAACGGTCACAAGAATATATACTATATGGACTCAACAAAGGTAAAGAAGACTCGCACATACGATTTTTTACAGGTACATGAGTAATTTCTACTAGATTTTCGATTTTGTTTGATAAGACATGCTTCACACTAGATGGTAAAGAAGGCATAGACAAAGTTGAAGATAAATGAATGGGCCAGAAGATGGTGTTTCCATAATTTCTTATAGGCTCTCTCTTTACTCATTTTAATGAACAACAAGAGTCAATATTACCCACTCTGACAAGATGCAAGGGTTTGGATGTTCCCAAAATTAAGCCACAGTGAATCTGTGGAAACTCTCTGTAGCAACGAAGGCTAACAGGACAAGGTTTAAAAACCAGGGGGCAACAGTATACTGAAATATACCTGGCTAGAACAAAATTTCTGGCTCTGATACCACTCGAGGACCCCAAAGGGCACATAGGGAAACTATGACTCCAAACTGGGCCATGGCTATGCCAAATGCAAACAACTCTCATTTAGACTAGACTATCAACATCACAAAGTCGAATTGGAAGTATGTATACCTTAAGAAAGTTCTAGGTATGATGGACGAGACAATAAAGCCCTCTGTAGCTCTCTTGGCTCATGGGCACAACTTTCATCTTTCCTCTTAGGAACCTTACTTACTCTTACTCGTCATTCCCCGTTAAACAATCTAGTTGCAACGGAAATTGTCTAGATATGATGCTAGACTATCATATATTTTTTGATACACAATATCCTCATAAGAGGCGAGTGTAGAGCATACTCATCCTACACCAAGACAAAAAAAGAATACAAGACTCAATTCTTTGAAGCTTTTAGGAAGGAGAAGAGGCTTAGAAAACAAACTTCATTAACCTTCAAGCTTCTTACAAAAAGCTTCTAAGATATTAAAGCATATATCGAAGCATACTTACAATTGAAGGCGAACCTTGCTTTTATAGGCGAAGCAAAGGTTAAAAATGTAAATCTACCTAAAGACATAATCATGACACCTTTAGAAAAGAAAATAAAGTACAATGATGACTCATAATGACTACTTCAGAAAAAAAAAAAAGGCCAATAATGCTACCTAACCTTATCAAAAGAAATCTTCTTTTCTAAAAGCAAATCTACCTTTACAAAAGTCAAAAGGTAAATAGTACCCCTACTTTTAAAGTCTAAAGGTGACTGATGAGAAGATGGAATCATCAATAGGAACTTGAAAGTGATATATGGGACCATCTTTCATCAAAAGTTTTTATTAGTAGTTGCCTAAGATAATATGTTCATTTTAAAGAGATAAAGTGAGGTCAAGTTCATCTGTCAATTCCATTTCTATGTCAATTTGTTCAATCAAGTTATCGATATTTGTAGTAGCCCATTCAGAAGGCCATAGGCTAGAAACAGAACTGGATGCATGAGCTGGGCTTGAATGAATTGGACTTGATAACGGACTGGCCTCCATTATTTGGTGAGGAAAAGGTGAAGGTATATCACTGGCTCATATATGAATTACATTGTTAGCAACAGAAGTCCATTGGCTTGGTGATGGAGTGAGAATTGGTTAAAGAAGTTCAGAATCTCCATAGTAAGGTCCAAGCGATGTGCACGTTGTTGAAAAGTTAGAACCGTGTGCTTGATTCAACTGGTCTAAAAGAGAATGTAACTCTTCTAGAAAACTCTTTTGATCAATAGACCAGGAGGTAGAGATTCGCTATTGCTAAACATGATTAAATGTGCAAAGTTCACTAAAGTCACTTATAACATATGGACAATGAATGAGAAAAATGGAATAAACATCTTGATCGTCCAAAGAGGATTCCCATAAGTGATGATGTGTCAAGATTAAGGATATATCAATTTTCCATTTGCAGAGAGGTTGAAACCATTCAAGAAATGTCTATAAAAGAGATTTGAAATTTGTTGGATCAGATAAGTGATGATAGATATGTAGAGGTGAAAAGGCAACTGAGGTTGCATAGAGGGCAGACATTGCCCAGAGATGCCACATGGTGAATTCATCAATGGTATTATAAATATGATAAACCATTTTATATGGAGTAGTAGGGTCAAAGAAAACAAGACGAGGAAGGATGGCATGCTTAATAAGTGCCAAATGTAAATAATAAATTTAACTCTTATGCAAAACTGGGTAGAATTCTTTGACAGTAGTTAGAGGAGTACGATACAAAGGAGGAAATTCCTTTTTATATCAAGCAAATCGAGGAAAATCCATTAACCAAAATAATGGAATTGGAAGTTTGATAGAAGAGGAGAAAAACAAAAGAGGTTTCGTAGGCAGAGAGAGATAATTAGCAAGGATGTTTTTGTAGCCTTTTATATGATGAATGGTATATTTATAGGAGAAAAACCACTCTTGCCATTGAAGCAATTGACTATTAGGAATCTTTTTCTTAGATTGGTCAAGGATTTTTGGAAATGAGGTGTTATCCATTTCAATGATGATTTATAAGGAGTGAGGTGGAAGGTGAAATTTTTAATACCTCTTTCACTGTAAGAATCTCTTTGTAGCTGATATGATAGTGGCATTCAGAAGAACTAAATGAACTACTTGCATGTCCACAATAATGTCTTTAATCATTGATTTCTTGAAAGAATACATCACCCCAATGTGTGTCACTAGCATCAGTCTGTAAGACACGTTTTCCTTGGTCAGGAATCTTTAGTTGTGGATGATCCTAAGTGTAGCATCCCGTTACTCGTGTTAAGGTTTAAATTGTAAATGTGAGAGATTCATTGAGAGATTAGAAATGTATTTCATGCTCATGCATTATGTTATATGCTCATGCATGTGAATATTGAATCGTTGCATATGAAAATGATTGTACTTGCATTCATTGACTTTCTGAGTATAATTGTTTATAAATGTGAGTATATTGAGAAATGTTAGCCCCCAAGAATTTCTTCTTGATGAATAATTGCATTAATTATAAGGTCCTTATGAAATTTTGTAGAAACTAATTACTATGTTGATGTTAGAAAGATTATATGATATAGGCTGACTGGAATAAAGTATAAAGGTTATAAGAATGTTCAAATGGTGTTTTTGGCAAGACACTTAAGGTTAAAAAGAACATAAGCCTATAAGGAAGGGTAAAAAGGGCTTTTTGGGCTCATTAAGGGTAGAAATGGAAAGAAAAAATGTATTCTTGCTTTTTAAGAAAGGGGAAAACATGAATTGAGAGAGAGAAAGAGAAATTGAGAAAGAAAAAAAGAGAAGAGAATTTCGGTGGTTGAGAGAAAAGAAAAGAGTTGAGCTAAGGTTTCAGCACTTCTTAGTCTTGAGAGAAATTTTGAAGTAGGTTAAGAAGAGAAAAAGGAAAAAGGAGAGAAGAGCTTCAAATTGAGCCAAAGATCTCTTCATTTGGTGAAGAATCAAGGTAAGATCATTTGAATCTTTTG
>JANTPM010253693.1:0-16336 GCA_025434745.1 Erythroxylum divaricatum
GGAAAGGATGATATGTTAGAATGTGATAGATGGAAACTGTGGATAGCATGGAATAACAGAAAGTGTATAGTTTGATCTGATAAAAGAAGATTAAGTGTATCGGTATTGGTGGATATATTACAGACTGCGACACCCGTGTTACATCGGGGCATATCCTTGAATATAGGATATGTATACATGAAGTTGTAGTTATGGATTGATAGAGGTAAATAGAGATATGATAGGAATGGTAAGATTTCAAGTGTATTTAGTGGATGAAAATGAAATGTCCTGTGATCTAGAAAAGTTACAATTGGATTTGATTACTGTAATGAGAGGTAATGAACAAGGGTTTATGACTTGAGTCAGATTATGTTAATGAAGAATCCAGAATGATTGTACATCTATGACATTAAATCGAGAGTGAAAATACATGAGTATGATACAATAATGAAAAGATTGAAATGTAAGGCAATGGTAGTGGTAGACGGAAAAAGTTGTCAAGGTTCAACTGATTCACTTACGTGAACGCACACCTGATAATGGGAACACCAAGGCCAGTGGAATTCCTAAGTTATAGGTATCACATGTGTGGAAATGATGTTGGAAGTAATCGGTGAGTTAATGGAAAATTTTTAGTCATAGTCCCGATAATTGAAAGTTCAATACGAGTTGAAATAAGAAGTGAAAGTGTTTATAGTGATTAATTGGGAATGAATTGAGATTGTAAATAGGATACGATTATGGAAAAGTCCTCACGATCGAGGACAAGTGCAAAAAGAAAGTGTTTTCAAAGATCAAATGAGATCGAGGTATCCTTAGCATAAGTGATTAATTGGTGAGTTGCCCTACAATTGTTCCTTAATGGCATGTAACGATTTTGATGGTATATACTTCACTGAATCTGATTTAAAAAGGAATGTTTTGATTATATGAATTGCGGCATAAGTGATCTTTATGGGATACTATGAGTTATAGCTAAAATTGAGATTTCTTAAGGTATTGGGAATGACCGACAAGAGATATGACAACTGTGGATGATTAGGAATTTCCACGAGTGGTATCGATGAAACTAGTGAGAAATCTTCTTTCAAAGAAGAATTTTCTTGAATTGGATTAAGTCGATCAGATGATTATAATTGAAGAATTTAGTAATGAAAGGACAAATTGGAAATAAATTCGAAATGAATGAAAAGTCATTATTGGGAGTCCTGATTCTAGTGGAGACTCTAGTGTGAGAGATAGAATCTGCTACTGAGAATGCTTGCAGCATGTTAGCGTAAGGAATCCGACTGTGTAATAGGATTATTGAACAGTAAGGAGAAATTAGTCATGAAATTGAGGAGAATATTGGTTCGCAAATTTTGTGTAACAATGTTTGGGAAGTACAAAGTTGATATGAGGATCGTGGAGAAAATAACGTAAAGGAACTTGTGGCAGAATATGTTACTGGAAGCTGATAAAATCATAAGAGAATTTTCCTTTGGGGAATTTAGATATTTTAAGAGTTATGAAAAGTAAATAATGGGTATAAGGAGTATTAGGTTGTCGTCGTCAGAGACGTCAATGACCCTGATAGTGTTATATTATTGAAGAGTAGAATATCTCAATTGTGGTTAGACTGGATAGTGACTGTGATCATTAAGGATGTGTCAATTACATATGGAGAATGAAAAGAAATAGTGAGCATAGTTGAGGAATTTCATAGTATCAAAGTTTCATAAAAGTGAATTTTTGTTTGAACAAATAAATTGTGGATGAATTAGTATTCGAGCATGGTTCATTGGGAGACTTAATGACGATAGAGGTATTGAGATACTGCGAAATTGCAATGGATGTGTATATTCGAGATTTGGGGTTCTTTAGAACTAGCTGTTTGTTGGATGCGTCCAGAAATTGTTAAAGATTTTCAGGCTTAGCTCTTTGATAAAGTGTTGAGGAAAAACGTATGAATTGTATGACTGATGAGAGTAGAAGAGAAATTTTTTTAATTCGAGCATTGATTTGGAGATTTTGCAATACTTACCGAAATGTCCCAGTAAAGGTTATGATGCGATATGTTGAAATGGTGTAAAGTAGTTTTATGTTCTTAGGGACAAGCATAATCTCTTGGACTGTATTATGATTGATGACTGGAATTTTTTTTGTGTCGGATATTGTTCTGGAAGCTTGGAAATATTATTCGGACAAAAACATTTCAGATATAGCCATGAATATGCGAATTGATAGCGATTGGGATATTGGTGAATTTGAAAGAATTGAAAAGGATTATGCGTTTGAGGATTTCAAAATTTAGCTAGTAATGCAATGTAATGTATGGAATAGAAAATGGCAAAGGATCATAGTTGGGCGTTAAGGTTATTAAACCTAGTGTGATACCGAGTGCGACTGTCGATCTACCAAAGAAGTAAAAAGGAACGTATCATGATTAGTTATTGGAATTCCGGATCAGGTGTGTATAAAAAGGATTGGCAAGACCGAATTGGAGATTCGGAAATTGTAAACTTTATAGGGGAAATTAATAAGGGATCCAACTTTTGAGAAAATGATATTTATGACTGTATTGAGAAGTATGTGTTTTAACCGCCAAAGAAACTGTTAGAGAATCTCTCAGAACCATCGAAGTGTTATGTTTCAGCAAGAGTGCACGGGAAGCGTAATAGAAGGTATAGAGTGTGAAATCGAATAATTATTCGTGTGGACAACTGACTGACGTGACTGCTGAGGCAAATGTGAAACTGATACTTTTGAAGTCCGTTGAGATATGGGATTGAGGTACAGTTAGGATAGATTGTGAGATTAATGATCGTTATTGTGGCGATACCATTTGAACAGTGCATAAGGAGTCGTATAGCAAAAAGAAGTCATTAACCCCTACATTAGAGTGAACAGGGCCTGAACATAGTCGAAGGTCATGATTGATTTGAGTTATGATGATAAGTGAAATGAATCTGTAATAGGGGTTGAGTGATCCAAGTTAATGACCATGAGTCAATTTGATTATTATCGAGGTAATGAGAATCTTATAAGTTTAGTGTTTTAAAACTAAAGAGATGTAATATGATAAGCAATAAATGAAATATTTCGAAGTGTATGGCCTCGGTCAAAATGCATAAATGGAGATAAAGGTAAATGGGGAAACTAAATTCGTTATTAAATGGCCTCTATGTGACCATAGTGTGAATAGATTGGTAAAGTGGTTTAAAACCTAAGAGATAATTCTGATTTACACAGTGTTTTATGGATAGGATTAAGAAACATTGTTAAGATCTGATAAATGTGTTATTGGTACCGAACGTGAAGAATTGCGAGTTATGAGGAAACAGTTAAGGCAGTGTAGAATTTGAGGAAGGAAAAAGAGTAATTCATTGTATTGATTTCCGTAAATTGACATAATCTGGTCATATAAGGAAATGAGTGAGAATCAGAATAGAAAGGAGCAGATCAATTCCCCTATCTTCCTGATCAATTGTATATGAAATTTCGAGAACGAAATTTTTATTAGGAGGGGAGAATTGTAACATCCCATCCCCGAGGGGAAGGGTAAATTGGTCAATTGGGACAGGCTAGTGGTTTGCATTGCATACTTTGATTGAACATTCATTTTGACCTCTAATTTTAGAGGAATGAGTCAATTGGCACATGCACTTGTGGGCACATGCATTCATGATGTTTCCCGGCATTTAATCGTGAGCATGGACTGACTGGATCGTGATTGATTGAGAAATTAGGAGTAATTGGGTTCAAATAATTGATTTAGAATGGTTTAAGAGTAATTGGTAATTGATAGTGGCTTATAGGAAATTTTCTGAAAATTCGGGAGAAAATGCCCGGACCGAAAATTTTTGAGTGACAGACCGATTGACCGTATGGTACCGAAAGAATTGTCCAATGGCAATGGAAAAAAATTAGAGTTACACTGTTAGGAAATAAAATATTGAGCCATCGGGAATTTAGAGACTGAAATTTGAAGTGAATCGGAGACTTATGTCTATAAATACCTAGGTTTGAAATTGGGGATTTTACCCTAAGGCTTTAGCTTTTCTTCTTCTCCTCCACGGTGATCTTCGATCCTCCCCATTGGTGTGAGTTTTCGATCGTTTCCTTGTTGTTTCTTCTCCTTGTGCTAGCTTGGAGTGTTTACTGTGGAAAATGGAGTTTGTGAAGCTTTGGAGGAGGAGATCGATGGTTTTTGGAGAAGATTAGGGTTTTGGAAGATTTGAGGATTTGAGCTTGATTTGGTAAGTTTAATAGCTTTAATGTTGTTGTTTATGGTTGGTTGTTGCATTTATGGCATTTATTGTGTTATATTGGGTAGTTAGGAGTGTTTAATACTGGTTTTAGAGAGAGAAAGGACGAAAAACGATCGGAGAAGACGATCGGAGTTTCGCACGTCGCGACGTCTAGAAAAGGCTACGTCGCGACGAGAAAATGCGAGCTTGCCGCTGCGAGCCACGCGAGACGTCGCGGCAAGCGAATAAATGTTACGCCGCGACGAGTTTATCCGTAGGCGTCGCGGCGAGGCGCCAGGAAGGTGTTCGCCGCGGCGAACGACCATTTTACGTCGCGGCGAGAGGCGATAGGTCGCGGCGAAGGGTCAATTTCTGATGGGATGTATTTTAGTTTATGGGGCATAACTTATGGTATAGACCTCCAATTGAGGCGATTCCTGATTCGTTGCGAACTAGGGAAAGAGGTCTACGATTGAGGAAAAATATGAGAGTTGGGATTTAATTTAAATGGTATTGTTCATAACGAAAAAGGTCAATTATGGTTCCTATTGCGACCTAAGAATTGAATTATGATAATTGGAGTTTAATTGAGGTCTTTAATGAATGATTTTGACCCAATGGATAGGGAATTGTTATAGGGCGTATGAATTGAGGTTTTCATGAGAATGTCCTAGTGGGTATGACGTGGCAAATTGACTGAGTGTTAGAATTGAAATTGGTGGAGTCCCGTAATAGGCCATTGTAATGAAATGAACTATTGTTGATTAACTGAATGAAAATTAAGATTTGGACAAAGAAAGTGGAATTTGGGAATTAGCGTTGGGAAGGTCATGAATAGGCATCGTGCATCTTTCATTTAAGACATGTGCATTATTGAATCTTTCTGATTATGCAATTAGTAATGAATGATTATTTGACTGTTTTAGAGGCACTGTTGGATTGACATTCCACGGATGTAAATTGGGACTTCCAGACTGTATCTCGAAAGTGCAGGTGAGTAACCTAGTTGGTTTCTCAACCTTTATGTGATTAATATTACGCAATTATGCCATGTGTGTATGTTTGCTTTTGATTGACTTCGGACCACAGGTGTCCGAAGTATTGGAAACTTGACATGGAAGTGCTAATTGTGTAATTGTTGTGAATGCTTCAATGAAATGGACTGTAAATGATTATGTTTGCAATCTCGGAACAAAGGTTCGAGTAATGGGTGTATTGACATTGAAGCTAAACTGCATATGACTGTTACAACTGTTATGACTGAAATACCAGACTGCAGGTCCGAGGAAAATGGGAATTGGGCACTGAACTGTAAACTGACTGAAAATGTAAACTGGAACATGTGCATTCATGCATAAAGGCATGTACAGATAATGAACATTGTGACCCAAGTCGCTATTATTACTGAAATGAGCCTCGAGCTCTAACACTGTTACTGACCGGGCCTCGAGCCTGAGGGGATTTGTCCCTGACGCGTCCACTGATCACTGAACACTGACTGAGGGCTTGGGCACAACACTGAATAAACTGGAAAAGAGTCACATATGCATTGCATACAAATGAGCACTGAATTGTGATGATTACTGAATGATGTGATGGTATGAAATATTGCAAATTGTTATATGTTAACTGTATATTACTGTGCTATGTTGTACGCAATCTGTGTATTGCATGAGTTGAGTGAACCATCGATGATGGTTTCTCGCTGAGTTCACAAACTCACTCAACATTGCAACTATTTTTCAGGGATTGAAGAGTACCCTGTTAGACGAACGGGAGTATATCTACTGCACTGGAGTTGGAGACTAGGGTCGGGATCAGTTTGCGTCTGCATTAGTGTCATTCTGATTTGTGTGAAAAATTTGTATTTCCGCGATTTCTACTGAATTGAACTGCTATTGTAGAGGGCCCAAACTGTTAAATGTATAAGTGAAATGTGATTACTGAAATTCTGTTTTGAACAAAATGTGTTCGTTTGAAGTGGGCCCAGTATGATTATTGATTTCCGCAAATTAATGCTTTTGTGTCAGTGGGTCCTAAATGGGCGAAAGCCGTAATTGTAATAAGTTTTCTAAAAGTGGTCAATAATGTCACGGACCTTTATATAATTGAAATTGTGACATGATTGAAAACGATTTCGAATTAAAGTGGACCCAATTGTTTATTGAATTGCGTGCTTGTGATTGATTCTAAATTGTTTTAAAAATGGCATACTGAGTTTTGTACTGGAATTGAGTGCTGTAGCCTATCATTCTCGTAGGGCGTGGA
Source organism: Erythroxylum divaricatum (assembly GCA_025434745.1). Taxonomy (NCBI): domain Eukaryota; kingdom Viridiplantae; phylum Streptophyta; class Magnoliopsida; order Malpighiales; family Erythroxylaceae; genus Erythroxylum; species Erythroxylum divaricatum. Next base: position 6,480 of record JANTPM010253693.1, read on the forward strand.
CTCGTATATCACCCACGATATCGGGTTCAGGTCCTGCGGGGTTGGGATGCTACAAGGAGGGCATTGTAACATCTCATTCCCAAACTAGGGGTTAGAACCTTAGATTTCTGTAATTGAGAAAATAACAATGAGGGATTAAGAAAAATGCAATTCATGCTCATGCATAATTTTAACATACACGCACGTGAATTTGAGTTTTTGCACAATAAAATGACTGTACATACACTCATTTGACATGTTTCGAGTATACACTCATTTGACACTCATTTATAATGGAATTAGAAATGTGATATTATTGAGAATTGTGGTTTAATTGTATTGAAAACCAAATCAGAGTGTATAAACTATTGATTTAAAAGTTTGGTGAATTTTAGGATGAATTTTTGAAAAATGTTAGGTATTCCTGGACTAGGAGAAAAATGTCATATGGCAAGTAAATTGGTGAATAGTGATAGAAATAAATGTCAAATGGAAATGGAAATTTTTATAAATGGCATTAAGGTTTAATGTTAAGTGCTATTGAAAATTGGCAGAAAATTGGATTAGAAATTGGAGACAAATGGACCAAGAAACTAAGCCCAAGAAACTAAGTGTTATTTAGCATAAACCATTTGAGTGGAAGCTGTCATGACACTTGTCATGACACCCACCAAGTTTTTAAAACCCACCTAATTGCCCATTTGAAAGACAACTTCGTTGTCTTTCATTTTCACTAATTAAACAGATTTTCATCTTCCTCACTATTCTTTCTTTATACGAAATTCCTACCACCCTCCACTAAGTGATTTTTTGCTGGAATCTTATACTAGCCACTTACAATATCTTGCTATCCTCCTCTTGTTGATAAAAGACCCAATCTAGTTCTCCTTCAACAATGATGATTGTGTACATGGAGGAGCTAGGGTTTCTTGGTGATTTGAAGAAAATGAAGCTAAACAAGTAAGTATACGCATGAACTTTTCTTGATTTGTTGAAGTAAACATATTTGATGATAGTTAGAAGTTAAACGGACATAAAATGGTGATTTATGTATGCTGGAATGTAGGTAAAGAAAGGAATACATTGATGTCTTGTTTTTATGTGTATGATGATGAATGATTCATAAATTGATGTAGAGATGATTTAGAGGTAGAGATGAATATTGTTGAATTAGGCTGGACATGTACAGATGCAGTGTTTCCACTGAACATGCATCTGCGTTTTAGCCATATCTTGATCTGTAGATATATAAACGGATTGATTTTAAGTTCAAATTAAAATAGAGACAAATGGCTATTTTTTTCATGAAGAAATTGAAATTGAATTTTGTAGCTCAAAGTTGAGTTTGTGGATTCTATCATGGTTTGGAACAGTCTGTGGTGTTTTTAGCATAACTTGCAGAATATCGAACCAAATTGCATAAAATTGGTTTCAAACATAATGGAACAAATGTTTAGAAGAGTATTGTTCCTAAATCTTTCATTTTCCTTGTCAAAGTTGCCATGAAACATTTACTCAAAGGTCCTTGTCAACCTTTCGGCCCGTCACTTGAAGAAATGCTCAAGCAACTTACTAACCAAATTGGCTTGTTCATACCCAGGGTGTTGACTACCAAAAGAAAACTGATGCTCACTTATGGTATCTACACATAAGTAGGACAGATTAGCATCATTTTGAGTAATATTGAGATCCAACTTTCCCGAAGACTTCCATCTTAACCATACCCAACCTAAAAGAAAATGCTAGTGCCGTCATACTTAGGAGTGGTAAGGAGTAGGTGAATCCGAAAGGAGATAAAGGAAACAAAAGTGAGAATAAGGAAGAGAGAAAGAGATGACCCAAGGGTTGGAAATGAGATTAAGAAGATAGAAAAGAGAGATGAGTCACATTCTATTACTAACGATTATGTTCTTGACAAATTTTGCGATGTTCCTCCATTTCCTTCTAGGTTCGCCAAGACAAATAAAGAAGAAGCAAAAAGAGAAATCTTGAAACTTTCAAAAAAGTTAAAGTGAACATACCTTTTTTGGACACCATCAAGCAAGTCCCACACTATGCCAAGTTTCTGAAGGAACTTTCCACTAACAAAAGGCGCTTTAAGGAGAATGAAAAGGTAAGTATAGAGGAGAACATTTCTGCAGTCATCCAAAGGAAAATACCTCCCAAGTGTAAGGATCCTAGTATGTTTCCTATTCCTTACAAAATAGGAAATACTCAGTTTGAAAGATGCATGCTAGATTTAGGTGCTTCAATTAATGTCATGCCTAAAAGTATTTATAATGCTCTTAATTTAGGTCCTTTGAAACAGACTAGTTTGATATTTCAACTAGCTGATAGGTCTAATGTATATCCTAACGGTGTGCTTGAAGATGTGCTAGTGCAGGTTAACAACCTTATATTCCCGATTGATTTTTGTATCCTTCACATGGGCGAGAAGTCTGAATTGTCCAAAGATGTTCTACTACGATTTGGTTGAACATTTCTTAGTACTGTAAGGATAAAGATTGATGTCCATAAGGGTGATTTGTTTATGGAATTTGATGGAGAAGTTGTTATTTTTAATATCTTTGATGTTATGCGATACCCTGCTGAAACTAACAGTTTATACTCTATAGATTCCATTGATTTTATTGATGAAATTTTATAAGAAATATTTAAATCTGAAATGGCTGTAGGTGAGAATGCAGAAAGAATAAAGGTGGACTATAAGCTACAGCTGCACCACCTACAGTATGGAACCGTTTCTGTTTTCTAACCCTACATTACCTATGTCTGCTTCGAGGTTAGTACCCTCTATTGTGCAAACCCTTGAAGTGGAATTTAAAACCCCTTCCCTTTAATTTGAAATAGGCATTTCTTGGAGAAAATGAGACCTTATCTGTGATCATTTAAAGTTTTTATCACCTTCCCAAGAAGAGCGACTCTAACAAGTTCTTCGAAACCATAACCAAGCTATAGATTGGACAATTACGGACATAAAAAGAATTAGCCATACTTTGTGTATATATAGAATCCTTTTAAAAGAAGATGAAAAACCCATTAGAGAGCTCCAATGAAGGTTGAACCCCCCAACGATGGATGTCGTACAAAAGGAAATCATGAAGTGGTATGATGTAGTCATTTTATACCCCATATCTGATTCCAAGTGGGTCCAATTCATGTTGTGCCCAAGAAAACTGGACTAACTGTCATAGGGAAACAAAAGGGTGAACTTGTCCTAACTAAAGTGTCAAATGGGTGGAGAGTGTGTATAGACTATCAAAAGTTGGACCAAGTGACTACGAAACACCACTTCCCATTACCCTTCATTGATCAAGTAGTAGAAAAGCTTATAGAAAAATCACGCTTCTATTTCTTAGATGGGTACTCAGAGAAAACAAAGGATGCCATAGCTCCTAAAGATTAAGAGAAAACCACTTTCACTTACCCTTTCAGTACTTTTGCATTTAGAAGAATGCCATTAGGACTTTGTAATACCTATGGAACTTTTCAACGTTGCATGAAGAGTATATTTTTTGATTTTCTTGACCATAAAATGGAAGTATTTATGGAGGACTTTACTATGTTTAGTAATTTTTTAATGCATGTCTTCATAATCTTTCTCTTGTTTTGCAACTTTGCATTACTACAAACCTAGTTTTGAAGTATGAAAAATGTCATTTTATAATATAACAAAGTGTAGTTCTAAGACACGTCATTAGTTCCAAAGGTTTGGTAGTTGACTAGGCAAAGATAGAAATCATAACTTCTCTACCTTACCCTGCTTGTGTAGAGAAATAAGATCTTTTCTAGGGCATGCAAGCTTTTATCAGCGATTTATCAAAGAGTTTTCAAAAATTGCATCTTCTTTATGTGCATTGTTAACTAAGGACACAAATTTTGTGTTTGATGATCAGTGCAAAAAGGCTTTTGACTTGCTTAAAGAGAAGTTGACCTCTTTCCCTATCATTCATCCCCCTGATAGGAACGTTCCATTTGAAATTATATTTGACACGAGTGACAAAGCAGTAGGTGTTGTGTTAGGACAAAGAAAAGAGAAAGAGCCTTATTTCATATACTATGCATCTAGATCCTTAGATCCTACTTAGTGTAATTACAGTACAATAAAAAAGGAAATGTTTGCCATAGTGTTTGCATTAGAGAAATTCATATTATACTTACTAGGGACCAAAGTGATTATTTTTTCTAACTGTACTTCACTTAAATACCTGTTTAAGAAATGAGAGTCAAAGCCTAGGCCATTGAGATAGATGCTTTTTTTACAAGAATTTGACTTATAAATTAGAGATAAGTAGGATGTGGAGAACTTAGTAGCTAACCATTTGAGCATAATAGTACCTAGAGAGGATTGGTCTTTAATTGCTGATTTTTTTAAAATGAGCAACTTTATTCATTGATGCATGATTATGCGACTTGGTATGTTGATATTTGTAATTATTTAGTTTCCAAGTATCTTCCAAATGATCTGAAAAGAGCTCAAAAGGACAAGATAAAGGCTAAATCTAAGTATTATTTCTGGGATGATCCTTATTTATGGAAATTGTGTTTTGACTGGGTTTTTTACAAGTGTTTTCCAGAGAAAGAACATCATTCAATTTTGAATTTTTGTCGTTCATTAGAAGGTGGAGGTCATTTTGGACCTAAGAGGACAAGTCATAAGGTTTTGGAATGCAATTTTTGTTGGCCTACACTAAACAGAGATGCTTATTTTTTTGCAGGACATGTGAACAATGCCAAAAGATGGGGAATCTGTCTTGAAAACAAGAAATACCATAGAATGGTATTATAGTTTGTAAGGTATTTAATATTTGGGGCATTGACTTTATGGGCCCTTTTCCTTCATCTTTTGGTAACATTTACATATTGCTTACTGTAGACTATGTTTCTATATGGATAGAGGCCATCACCACTAAGCTAGATGATGCCAAAATTGTGATCAAGTTCCTTAACAATCATACTTTTAACCAGTTTGATATTTCCAAAGCTATAATTAGTGACAGTAACTTTAGGAGCTTTATTGGACAAATGCCATGTGATTCATCATGTTGCTATGGCATATCATCCCTAGAATAGTGGACAAGATGAAGTGTCCAATAGGGAAATAAAATCTATCTTGGAGAAAATGGTGAAACCTGATAGAAAGGACTGAAGTAATCATTTAGACAATGCTTTATAGGACTACAGGACTGCAAATAAGACTCTAATAGGTAGGTCTCCCTATAGGTTGGTCTTTGGGAAAACTTGTAACTTACTTGTTAAGATTGAGCATAAGTCTTATTATGCAGTGAAACAATGCAATTTAGACTATGAGTTGGTTAGAAAAGAAAGGAAGTTACAATTGCAAGAATTAGAGGAACTACGGTTGGAAGCATATGAAAATGCTAGGATTTACAAAGAAAATGCCAAGGCCTTTCATGACATAAAGCAAGCTAGAAATCATTCTATGTTGGGAAAAAAGTACTTTTGTTTAATTCAAAGCTAAAATTGTTTCCGATAAGCTACAATCTCAATGGTTAGGTCCTTTTGTTGTCACTAACGTGTTTTTGCATGGCATAGTATAAGTGCGCAACTTAACAACTAACAAAATTTTTAAAGTGAATGGGCACATGCTTAAACTGTTTAATGATCAAGCTTAAGTTATACTAGTGGAGGAGATTTGTTGGAAGAATTGTGAGGTTTTTAGTATGTCGTGCTAACGATGTAAACCAATAACGCTACTTGGGAGGCAACCCAAGATGAAACAATAAATCATATTTGTATTTCTTTATCCTTTCTTTTTAATTTCATTTTTTTCCATCACTCCATAGTTATTTTAATTTTTTCTTTTATTATATTATGAGATTTATTGCTCTTTGTTAGTGTGGATTTGATGGTAGCCTGTAAGTTTCTGCTTTGTTGGACATTTTGATCTAGCATATACATCTCTTTTTTATGATGAAATATTCTGATATGGTCTGCTATAGTGACATGATGTTGTGTGTTAGTGTTAACTTGACTTTACATCGTTGTAGACTTGTTGCTTATTGATTTTGTTTTTCATTTTCTCATAATGTTAATATTACATTGAGGACAATGTAAGAACTAAGTGTGGGGGTGCGGCTAGAAGTATGACTTTTTTGGTTATTGAAGTGTTCGTGGATAATTCATTCATGATTGTCGATCATTCTCAAATTAGTAAAAAAAAGTTTTCGTATAAAATAGTTTGCATTTGTTTACATTCATTTATGTCGATCACCAAGTCTTTGGCAAGAGAACTAGATAAATATGATTGGGTAGAAATTCTAATATAAGGTAAAAATTCTAATCTAACTTATTTTCAAATTCAAAATGTTCTTCATGAAATATTTTTTTTTTAGAATAAACACTATTTCAAGTGCTAACTAAACTTACTTACCCTAGGCAAGTAAGTACTTTCATTTTATAGGCACTTTAAAATGAACTTTACATATGACTAAGTGGATAGACAAAAAGCCAATGAGGTAGCCTATATAAACTGATACATCTGCATCAGTCTCTTAAGTGTATATATTGTGCTCTTCCATGGGATGTCTCTCTTCACCTTGCTTTGGTACTCTTCGAGACTACACATATGGTTCACACAATAACATGAAAATGATAAGGCATTCGTTTGTTTTAACCTACATAGCCAATGACCACCTAATGCTTTATTTTATCCTTTTGTTACCCCAGTTGAGCCTAATAGCCTATTTCTTCTAATTTTAGCCACATTGGAAGCTTAATCATAACTCTTATGCCCTATCTTTGCCTTGAACTATGGAATGTGAAGTTTTAACATGAGTGGATAGAAAAGAAGTAAGGGGTACTTGTGTTTAAAGTTGTGGTGCTCTTAGTAACATGAATGAAGTGTTATGATTTATCATTTGTGTTGTCATCATAGTCAAGTGCTTTATTTTACATTTATCTTCATTGTACTTTGTTATTTCTAAAAAAAACAAAAAACAAAAAATAAACAGAAAAGAGAAAAATATAAAAAATGGGTGAATTTTAAGTTCATTTGTTCCTGTAAATTTGTTTTATGTTTGTCATTTGTTGTATTTGTTCACATAATGTGTGCTCATTCACTTCATTTCGATGAAGGAGAGGTTTGGATATGCTTGATATTTAAGTCAAAGAAGGGAAATTGATATTATTTGATGGTTGATGGTTTTCATGTGAATTTTAGGAGTATGGAAGGAGCTTGTTGCTTTACAATGATTATAAGATGGAGATACATGGTTGATGTTTTCTCTCACTTTTTAGAGTTTCTTTGTGCTCCACATGTTTTTGGCATTTTAGTCCACGTTCTTAAACATTTTCCTACCATTACCCTAAGCCTCATTACAACCCTTTAAAGTCCTTTAATTTGTGTTGTGTGTTATCCCATATCTATTTGTGGAGAATTGAGTCAAGATGTAAGTTTGTAGATGAGTTTCTTATTAGGATTGAACTTTTAAGTGAAACACATAACCCAAAACACTATGAGATTTGAGTGCATAAAAACATGTCCTTATGAGGGTTTATCCATTGATATCACTTCATTCTAATGCTAATTAATCACTTATAATAAGTAAAGGAAATGTGCCTATATGTTAAGAATCTCAATGGTTTGGTTAGTTCTTGTGGATGGTGTGACGTCTCCTAACTCAAGCGTTTTCATTATTTTCTTTGCTAACATAAAATTTGGTTTAATTTATACTTAGTTCTTTTGATCTAGTTATCTTGTTGATGAATTTGAGGTGGAGTCATGCATCTTGTTTAAGTGTTTTGTTAAGCATATTGTTTTCTTCTCCTGTTTAGTCACGTGTTTTATTGATCGAGGATGACCAAAAGCTAAGTGCAGAGGAATTTGTTAAGTGCAAAATATTACATCTTGTATCCTCCAAAACTTAGTCCTTTTAGTTATTTTTATTACCATTTAGGCATGATTACTCATATTTTATTATTTAAGGCCTAAATTATTTCTTCTAAATTTTCCTGTAAAAATTAGTCTAAGTTGAAATGTTTTTATTATAGTTTAATAGATTGAGGCAATTAGAGAAAGCATCAAAATGACAATGCTACAACATATGAGTAAAGCATCAAAACGACAGTCTAAAAAAGAGAACAAGTAGAGTAAAACGTAGATTGTAAGGAAACAAATGAGTAGTAACAAAATAAGAGATAAAATGCAGCAGAGAAGTGAAATATAAAGTAATTAGAAATGATAGTTGTCATGACCCACTACCACATCGGGCCTATGACAACCGCTGCATACTCGGGCTAAGGACACTCGCTGTATCCTTAATCTGACTATGCAAGGCTAACCGAATATCCTTTAAAAAAAATGGGCAATACAACGGCTGTATTTTAAAAATCCCAAAACCTGCAAACGATTTCAAACACACTTCTATATACACATCCAACCACAACTTTAGGACTCTCTAGTCCACTTAAGGCAATCTCAACTCCAGGCAATCTCAACTCAAGGCAATCATAACAACAGTATCAATAGTTCATACATAAAATCTTTTACAAAACCAAAGGCAATCAAAAGTTAACTCACAAAATCATAAAGTGTATCTACATAAACACAATTCATGAGCCACTAGACAATAAAAGTAAAAACTAAGAAACTACCCACGTATGGTAATATCCCAAAAATGTCAAAAGACCCCACAGTCCACTCAGAGCTTCAAAAAACTCACTAAATTAACCTGCATGGTTGGAAAGCGGAGGGGGTGAGTACACTAGGTACTCAGTGAGCAGGAAAAACATATAACACAAATAGAATTTGATCATACCAAGACAGTGTAGATAACCTATGAAGTAAATATACATGACATAAAAACACATAGGCCTAACCTATGCCTCATCATATAATAGTTAGGAACCATATAGGCGCAACCTATTAATCACCCATCCAGTGAACATAAGTTCCAGTTCCAGCATAAAAATGCATAAAAACATCAGATATATAAATCAAATATTGTCAGAAAATAAATATCAAAATAAGCCAAAAACAATCATGTGTGACACCACTAGTTGACCAAACTAATATGCACACCTACCGATTATCGATGTTGGCTCGACTTTCATCCGTGGTGAGTCCGGACTACAGTCGATAAGAAAATCATGACCCTAGGTGATGACCTCGTCGGTGTCCAGACCCTAGGTGTGGAATCACCCGCATGTCCCATAGAAAAGTTTCGATACGACAACTTGACTTTTATGTACCAGCGTCAATGGTACGGGGGTTGCTTAATCATAATCAGTTGTGCCTAGCACACAATTGGCCAATCGTTTCCTCACCAATCACAAAAATCATATACAACATTTAATTATCAAAAATTAAGTAAAGCATTATACCTTTATTTATCAATCCAATCAATAAAATGAAACCTTGTTGTGGCTCTAAGCCAAAAGAGAAAATGTACACGTAGCATATATGACTCATTTATGCATAAGTAAGTGCAAAGTTGTTTAAAAACATAGTTTCAGAGAATAAAACATTGTTCTTTTAAACTTCGAGTGCAAGTTTGTTAAAAACAATGTCATTTCTCAAAATACAAAATAAAAACATAAGTTGTACTCCAATAGAAAAGAATTATTCAAAACCATATTGTTTATTAAATAAACAAATATACTAGCATTTATTGGAGATTAAATTCTACTATGCATTACCTAGGTCTAAAATTCATGTACAAGTCATCCTATATGCCTTAGAGTGATCTAATTCGATATGAAAAATATGGTTCCCTAACTCACCTTAAAAAAAGGCATACACTCGCTTCGCTTCAACAATCCTGGGTACAGGTTCCTTGATTCCTAGCTCCCAAGCCTTTATTGTAGCACCCCATTCCCGCAAGACCCGAACCCGATATCGTGGGTGATATCCGAGT
>JANTPM010260920.1:0-16232 GCA_025434745.1 Erythroxylum divaricatum
AGTTTTGATATGAAAATTTTTGTGAAATTTATATTTTATTTGGGCCCCGCATATCTCCGTCCTTGGCTCCGTCACTGGTTACAGTGATAAAATTTTTAAGAAAGTTCTATATTTTTTATTAGAGTTAAAAACTTAAATTTTTATAAAATTAAATATTTAATCATGACTTTTTTTATATCATCCCTTCATAAGTCATTTTACACTTAAACAATTAATATTAAATAGTTAACTTTATCGAATATCTTTAATAAATATCTAATATTTTCTACAAGTTAAATTAATTAATATAATCAGCTATTAATTAACTGTTAAAATAATTAACTAATAATGAATTTAATCCCCTAATTAACAGGGCCAATAATTACTCGATGTTGGCGCGTATGGTAAAACCGAATCTACGATAACTGGATTACTCAAGCATCACGTGAAAGCACACGCGAAGCAATCTAACAATATCTTTATTTTAGAACTTTTATAGTAGTTGGTTCAACTGTTTGAGACTCATCGATCAAAACACAAACATATGTACTCTTTCAATAGGAATAATTATATTTTGTATTGGAACTTGTTCACGTATTGATTTCAACCAGTTCAGATTTCAAGAATTTCTTCAATCATCTTTTACATGATTTCCTCTTTAATTTTCTTCGTCGCGATTTTCCTTATCCTTGAGAATTATATTAAATTTTTTGGTCATGATATTCTTATTGTATTTTATTAAATTTTATTTACATATTTACTTAAATTCTATATAAATATATAAATAAAATTTAATAAAATAAAATTATAACAAAATAACTAAAACACAGATTTGATATATATTTAAAGCTGGTGTACCTAATATTTCACATCTCGTAAGTATCAATATAACCAACTAAACATTTGTTTTTTACCTTTCATTCCATAGGGACTCAAACTTGAGTATTCTCAACGGAAATAAAGACTTTATCATATCTTAAGGGATTCACCAACTATTTATCTAAATGTGATTTGGGATCTTAAACAAGGGGTTAATCTAATCGACTTTTAAGAAACAAAGTTTTGATCATAATATGACCATTCATGTAATAAGATTATAGGAAGAACCAATAAAATCAAGCTAAGTGCAACCGCATTTACTGAATGCTATGTCCAAATGGTTAAATCAATAGAATTAGTCCCCTCACATTTTATAACTTAATAAAAATTAGTAAGTAAGCGTCATGGACAATCCCTATATCGTTTCTCCCAAGTTACCAATGATTTTTGCTAGTTGAAGAGCCAATATATTATATTAAGCTCAATTTTTCGTAAATTAGAATTATTTATTATATTGTTGCACCCATCATTTTTTCTTTTATATATATATATATATATATATATATATATATATAAACTCGAGTTGAAGGTAGGGCAGAATCAAATTACTTAAGTCCACCACGCATCCACTAGTTAGCGAACGTTCAAAGAACCATTGAGCACTCCAGGCGCATTTATGCGGATAGGGGGAGTCGAACTCAAGACTTGGGGCTTAGACCTAGGCTCTGATGCCACTTTTCTACCAAAACTTTATATATATATAGTCATAAAGTATACAATTTTTCGATATTAGAGCTAGGAGTTATGATCTACAACTTTCATGAAGGACAGAAAAAATCAATTTGTCCTTTAAGGGAGTCAAAAATCTACTCAAAGTTTATGTCCTAATCATCTCTTTCTAAACAACTTTCAAATTTTAGTCGATCATAACTCCTAACTCCGATATCAAAAAATTGCATACTTTATAGCGATAATAACTGGGAATATAAGCTCCAACTTGCATGTAGACCATTTACATCAATTCAGACCACATAAATCCGGCGATTTGCCTCAAAGCATAGTATACACAATCCTACACTGAAAGGCATTTTCAAAGACAAATATATATATATATGAGATTGGTTATAATACTTGTCAACGACCCTAGAGTTGCAATAGCTCTAAAAGGGACTCCCTCAAAAACAACAATATCCTAGACCATATAGATTACAAGATGAGTCCAGCCAAAGCTTTTCACTAAGGTTTGCCATAAAATTAAGTTTCCTCAAGAATAATCGGATGGGCAATCTTTTGCATAATTGACTAATATGCAACAAATTGTCCTTAATCAATTGTTGTGAGTTGCAAGTTCAAAGACCTTTTTTCTGGTTGAAAGTCCAGACTTTGACGAGTATGTTTAGTTTATATATTATTGCATTGGTTCCAATTCACAAGAAATTCAACAATTTCTATATCATTATAAAACAACTCTTTTCAGCCTAACATTCTTAAATCCCGTGGATCTATTATGAATTTGAGCTCAGTATTATATAGGTTCTCGCTCCATTTTCTGGTTGACCGTGAGATGGAGACTATTATGAACTCTGTATTCTGTATCTAGTCCGACAGAACTTTGAAGAGGTGATGTAAAACTTTGTCTCCTGAAATTTAAATAAAAATATAAATAAAATAAACCTTGATATGATCAGTTTCAAGTCGAGAAATTAAAAAATTATACAGATTGATGGTATTGCCATTCATTAATGCATTTATATGGTCAATTAAAATTCAGATATAATTTTTTGCCGTAAATTTCTATATTTATTATAAACTTATATACAATTGTATATGTATAAGTAAAGAGTGTGGCTAGTGTTAACAATATATCATATATGGTTCTTCTGCAATTCGAGAACTGATCTTGAAGATAAAGTATGAAGCAAACATGCAAACACGGGGACGGGAGTGTGCACACGTGAGCGTAATTAAGGCCTGAAAAAGAGTGGGCAATTCTTGGAAAGCTCAGTACGCGGATTGAAATGCCCCACGACACAAACCCTAACACAACACGCCTCCACCTCGCTTCCTGCCATAACACACGCCAAGCACTTTCGTCTTGTTGGAGTTTGGGCCGATGATCCTACTTTCATGCCCACATATGCCTCCTCTTGAGATTTGTACTTTTGGGATGCAACAATAATAGTATATTAACATGTTAAAATAATATATGCCAAGTTTCTTTCAAAAGTTTAATTACGTTATAAGGGTTTTCACTTGCAAAAAGGATGAGAATGAGGTTTCGATACATGTTCCGCATCCTAATTTAGATAAACAAGAGACATTTTAAAATATATGTTGTGATCTTCTCATAAACGTATATTTGTCATAATAAAAGATCTATTTTGCTTTTGAATAAGCTAGAATTGTTCAAATATTTAATATCTAACTTGAGCTTCACCCTATGACTGCCCATGCTTCACAAGATTAGAACTAATGATATGCTTATGTTCCTTACTCGAATTTCCCTACAGAATCACATGATCATCCATTTTTTACAGCATTTTTACAACTAACATGTGGAGTTGCGTCACTTCACTCTGTAGATTTATTTAGCAGATTGGAAAGTGGCCGGTCAATTCCATCCAATAGATGGTTCATCTCAATCTCCTCAGTACTCGTGAACCCCTTTCGATTATTTGACACGACTGGGATCTTCATCTTATCCGATTTATAACAACATGTATGATTAATATTTAATGCGGGATTATTTGAAAACCATCGTTGTTATTGATCTTTTTATAGTTATCAGAACTGAACTCGATCGACAAAGCCCCAACTCTAACTATTTATCCCACATTCTAAAAGGTAATAACACAAATAATGAACTTGATGATAGTGACCTTGGTCCTATTCCCACGATCATTATAAATTACATCATATTCAAGTCTTCGAAAAAAAGAAAGGAAATTCACTAGGTCTTTAAAATAGAAAAAAGCCAGTATTAAATTAACAACCAAAAAACCAAATCCAGACATTATTAGGCTTTTGAAAGAAGTTTTTAAAACAATAGACCGGAGGCTTAAACATATACTTCTTTGACTCTTAACTCGTTAGAAAAGCTAAATAGTATAAACAATTATGTTCTTTTGGGTGTATAACATAGATTACAGTCAATCATTTGCAAGAGAGTTGACAACTTTATGAAAAAGTTTTTATTGAGAGTTTCAAGTAATGAATTCTTTGGCAACGTGATAGTAGAGTCTTTCAAGGAGAAAATAACATAAATCCTTGATATTATATCTTTTGTGAATAGATCACTAGAAAGCTACATTGATATATCTCTCTTATTTGTCTCAAATTGATTTGAGCTACACTTATGAATTGAGAGTGTGAGTAAAATACCTAAATACAAGTGAAGTGAAGTATTCGAGAACAAATATACTCGTTGCTCAACGATCAGAAAAAAAAAAAAAAGTTGAAGCAATCTTTGGGAATTAAATTTGACTACCGCAATAAATTTATCCAATTATATTACACTAAAAAAGTCTCTTTGACATTAAAAATACCCAATAAAAGTGATTTTAAAACAGCAGTTAACCCCTCCAAATCTTTAAAAAGCTTCTCAACATGATGAAATTCTTTAAAAATAAAAGTCAAATAATAAATAAATTAGAGAAGGTTGAATAAACCTCCTATTTACACCTTCTTTCTTGTCATTATTAGAGCTCATCGAAATCACATAAAAGATTTTATAATTAAAAAAAAATGGTAGAGATAGTCGTAATTCTCTCGAAGGAAATGCTTCCCTTTTTTTTCTAACAAACTATTTTAGGCTAATAATAGAGAATGCCACTAATGGAGGATTGAATTGAAGAAGCCAATCGATTTTAATACAACCTAAATATAGCGATATCTCAACATATGAACTCAAAGATGCATGTTCAATAGAGATATATATAAAGCACCAAGTGTTGAGAATATGGGTCACTCAAATCCTCCTCTACCTTTGATTGTGGCTAGCATGTCACCATATTTAATATAGTAAACTAATGTTTGAGCAATGATCATATTTGTTGTTAAGAGTGTACGACTAGGTATAGATTAAGACTACACACACACACATATGTATACATTCTTATGTAGTTCATCTTTTTGGAGCTTTTAGGATTATTATTCCACATTATTTTGTAAGAGAGGGTGTATTGAGAATTTGTAAAATTATCTACATCTTTGTCGTGCCTACGAGCCCTTTAGAGATTCTTGTTTTCTCTTTTCACTATAGGGAGTTTTTAACTGGCTCGTCATCGTTCATGGTTTTTCCTCACTCCAAGGTTTTTCACATAAAAAGCATGACAAATGGTATCATATCATTCTATTTAATTAAGAATTCAATATTTCAACCATCATAAAGTTTGATACAGAGAAGTCTAAAGGGAAAATCAACTTTTTCATATGGAGAGTTCAGATGAAGGCCAAAAAGAGCTTTGAGAGGAAAATATAAGAAGTTAGGCACTAAAACCAATAAGCAATTGGGAGAGTTAGATGAAAAGGGACTCTCCAACATACATACTTGCTTGTCTAAGGAGGCTCTATATGAATCGGTGAATGAAAGAATCATTGTAAGCTTATAACTAAAATTGGAGTATTTGTACATGACTAAAAACCTTACAAACAAATTTCATCCCAAGGAGCATCTATATGCAATATGTATAGATAAAGGTACTATTATCCAATCTCATTTTGATGAGTTGAAGTCTATTATTGTGAACCTAGGACATATAAATATGAAAGATGAAGATGGGGACAAATTTATTCTGTTAGTAGTCTCACTCCTTATAAATACTTCAAAGAAATCATGTTACATGTAGCTGATGACACCTTATCATTTGAAGATGTTAAATCTAACTTATTATTCAAGAAAAATTTTGATCTTAAACTTCATCATAAGGATAAAGTTAAGGGTTTGTCTATGAAAGGGAGATCCAAAGAAAAAGGAAGTAGTAGTAGTAATTCAAAAAAGTCTAGGTCTAAATGTAGAGGACATAAATCCAATAAAACCTTTTGTTATTATAAGTATATGAAATTTGAATGTTACAAGTTAAAAAGTAAGCAAGATCATGAGATGAAAAAGAAGCAACCTTAAAAATCTATTAAAACTAGTGTTGCTAAGACTAATTCTGAAGGTGATATTCCGTCATATGTTACTTCCATTAATAAGAGGAGTAAAATCGAATGGATTCTTAATTTTATATGTGCTTTTCCTATGTACCCACAAGGACTTGTTTGTCACTTTTGAACTTGTTAATAATGGTGTTGTCTTTATGGAAAATGATACACAGTGCAAGGTAAGTGCATTAGTAGTATTCATATCAAGACCTATGATAACATTTTAAGGACTTTATCCAATGTTCATTATGTTCCTAACTTGAAACAAAACTTGATTTCTTTAGGAACCTTTGATTGATCTCTTAGGTACAAGTACACAACTAAAGGTGGAGTTATTAAGGTTCTAAAAGGTTCTCTTATTGTTTTGAAAGATAATCGTTCTATTAATCTTTTGCAAGGTTCAATTATGACAGGTTCTACAACCATTCCTCTCATATGCGTAATTCTAATGCAACCAAATTAAAGGACATGCACTTAGGCCATATGGGCAAGAAAGGTATGACATTTCTAAGTAAAAAGAATCTTCTTGGAGATCAAGGCATCAGCAAGTTAGAGTTTTGTGAACATTGTGTTTTTGATAAACAAAAAAATAGTTAGTTTCTTTACTACAACTCATCGTATCAAAGACATTCTTGAGTATTTAGATCCTAATCTATAGGGATCTTCCAAAGTTCTTTCTTATAAAGGAAAAAAGATATTTTATGTCTATTATTAATGATTTTACTATAAAGATTGCGCCCATTTCTTGAGGCACAAAAATAAAGCCCTCTTTATGTTTAAAAGGTAGAAAACTCCTATAGAGAAATAAATAAGGAAAAGGTTAAGAAGCTTTAAACAAAAATAGGGGTCAGAATTTTGTGATTTTGACTTAACTCAGTTCTACTCAAATTATGGTATAGTTATACATAAGACACTTATTGGAAAAACCCAACATAATGGTGTTGCAAAATGGATGAGTAGGACTCTTTTAGAGAGAGCTCATTGTATGCTCTCCAATGCTAGCTTGTGGCATTAACTTGAATTTTAGGCTAAGGCAATACCTATTTCTTATTATTTGATCAATTAATCTCTACACTCTTCTGATGACTTCAAAATCCCAGAGAATTATGGTTAGGTAATTCAATTAACTATTTTATTTTAAAAATTTTAGATGTCCTACATATGTATATGTTAATGATGATAAGCTTGTACATAAAGTTAGAAAATGCATATTTCTTGGTTATTAATATGAATCTAAGGGATATTGTTTATGGTATTCCGATGAGTCTCACATAGTCATTCTTAGTAGGGATGTTACTTTTCATGAGGATGCTTTACTTTCTTTTGGAAAAGATTCTAATGTTTCTTCTTTTATTGGTACACATTAAAACCTTCTTGTTATTTTGAAATTGTTTCTTGTGTTGATTCTTTCAATTGTTTAGTTGCAATGAATAAAGAAATTAAGAGTCTTCATAAAAAAATGTACTTAGGATTTTATGGAGCTTCCAAAAGGAAAACAAGCTTTCAGTTACAAATGGATCTACAAAAAAAAAGATGGTATTACTAGCGTTAAAGAAGCAAGATGGAAGATACGCTTGGTAGTCAAAGGTTTTGATCAAAGACAAGGTATTGGCTTTAA
Organism: Erythroxylum divaricatum; assembly: GCA_025434745.1. Taxonomy (NCBI): domain Eukaryota; kingdom Viridiplantae; phylum Streptophyta; class Magnoliopsida; order Malpighiales; family Erythroxylaceae; genus Erythroxylum; species Erythroxylum divaricatum. Next base: position 7,562 of record JANTPM010260920.1, read on the forward strand.
TAAAATCTTTTTCCGATTGTATGTCGTACCTTTATTCATATGCTACTTGCATTTGTTGCTCTTTTAATTTGAAACTTAAGCAACTTGATTGTGTGAAAGTGAAATGGTTCGATATAATTTTTTTAAACTTTCATGCATGAAAACTATTTAAATACATAGGCTTGTATAAAATTAACAAAGAAAAGAAAGTCAATCAATTAATAAATAGTAAGAATATGGATTGGAATTAAGAATAAAAACAAATAATAAAGGAAGTACTACATAATAATTTGTAGAGTAAAAGACATAGACTTTCTATATAATTTAAGAAAATTAAAAAAAAATCTATAATCTTTAAAATTATCAACAAAAACTTTTTTAAAATTTCAGTTTTTCAAAAAAAAAGTTTTGTCTCTTAGACTTTAGTAAAAAAAATTTAACAATAAAACATATTCAATCGGAATATCAAACATGAACTAATATAATAACTCAACTGAGCTCTTAGACTCGGCCCGAATAAATTAAATTTGATTTAACCTAAAAATTTAAAATAATCATAATAAATTATTATATTGATTCGAATTTATTTAGTTCAATTTGAATTTAAGAGTTTGATTCAATTATTATATAAATATCATTTGATCATTTAGATTTGATGTTCATATTATAAATATTTTGTTGTTGTTTTTTAACTAAAGTTTATGAAAAGAGAATTTTTAAAAATTAAAAACTAAAAAGAGATTTTTTTTTTTGGAGAAATTTAAGATAAGATCATTTTTTAAGGTTTCTTAAACTATAAACAAAAGGGTGTACATTGTTAGTTGATGCTAATTTGGTGATATATAATAATGATTTGGTAGAATTGTTAAATAAAAACTTTTAGAATGCCCAAATATTGATAACAATTAAAAAAATTTCAAAGCCACTTATTTAAGCCAGAGTTTCGTTTCCTTAATCCACCCATCTCAGCCCGCTCTAGCTATTCCTTGCCTTTCTATCGCGCTTTCCATCTCTTTGCATGTACTGTCTACTCTGCTACTATGGAATTGTCTCCAACACACGTGGACTCTACCTTGTGCCTATTTTCACATGCAAATATATTGCACGCCGATAACTTGATCCTTTCTAAAACTTTACTGTCCTTGGCTGTCTTCACCATTTTACTAATTTTGGCCATTAACTTGCCCAGTTGGGCTTTCTCTGGCGGTGGTCTGGCTTGGAAAAATGGTCGAAATCAAATGGGTCAAATTCCGATCCCCGGTTCTCGAGGCCTGCCCTTCTTTGGAAGCTTATTTACCTTAAGCCGTGGGTTGGCTCACCGCTCTCTTGCTTGCATGGCTTCAAATTTAGCTGCCACCCAGTTGATGGCTTTCAGTTTAGGGTCTACACCTGCTATTGTCACGTCCGATCCTCAAGTAGCTCGTGAGATCTTGAACTCGCCTCATTTCGCCGACCGTCCCGTTAAGCTTTCTGCTACGAGCCTCGGATTTAGTAGAGCAATTGGTTTCTCTCCCAACGGCACTTACTGGCGGCTGCTGAGAAAAGTAGCATCAACTCATTTATTTTCACCCAAGCGCATTGCGGCTCACGAGCCTTCACGTCAACTAGACTGTGCAATTATGTTGCGAAACATATGTAATGAACAGTCCTTACGTGGAGCCGTTGAACTACGAAAGCATCTCCAAGATGCTTCTCTTAATAACATCATGGGAATTGTATTTGGGAAAAGATATGATGAGTCTAACATTGAGGAGGCGAAAGAATTGCAGGAGCTTGTTAATGAAGGGTTCGAGCTCTTGGGTGCTTTCAACTGGTCTGATTATCTCCCATGGTTAAATTACTTTTGTGATCCTTTTCATATCAAACAACGTTGCTCTGTGCTACTTCCGCGAGTCGAGAAGTTTGTAAAGCGTATCATTGTGGAACATCGAACTAAAAAGCTCAAAAGTGCCTCGGATGGCGGTGATTTTGTTGATGTTTTGCTTTCTTTGCAAGGTGACGAGAAACTAGAAGAGGACGATATGGTGGCAGTCTTATGGGTTCGTATTTAACGCATGCTACTTAACTGCCTCATTTTCACCCTAGAACAACTCCGAAACATACACGTGGGCCATTTCTAGAAACCACTTGACACATGATCAATTCTCGAAATCCAGAATCTAGGGAAGAACCTGACTTGGTTTATTTATTAAAATATTAAATTTTTTTGGCAATTTAATAAATTTTTAATTTTTTATTAAAATATTAACTTAAGCGGTAATTTTGTCAATTGCTTGCAGGAAATGATCTTCCGTGGCACTGATTCAGCAGCGCTGTTAACAGAGTGGATCATGGCGGAGTTGGTTTTGAACCCAGACATCCAAGCCAAGCTCCGACAAGAAGTTGACAGTGCTCAAAATTGTTCAGACATAGCTAAGCTACCATACTTACAGGCTGTAGTCAAAGAATCCCTACGTTTACACCCACCAGGACCTCTTCTGTCATGGGCAAGGCTATCCACAGCAGACGCTTGTTTAAGCAATGGCATGGTGGTCCCCAAGAAAACTACTGCAATGGTCAACATGTGGGCCATAACTCATGACCCCAGGATTTGGGTGGATGCTTTGGTGTTCAAGCCCGAGAGGTTCATGGAAAGTCACGGTGGTGCTGACGTGGACGTGAGGGGCGGTGACCTCAGGCTTGCGCCATTTGGAGCTGGTCGGAGGGTTTGTCCCGGTAAGAATCTTGGATTTGCCACAGTGTCCCTCTGGGTGGCTAAATTGGTTCAACACTTTGAATGGGTAGAGGATGGCTCAAATCCAGTTGACCTCAGTGAGGTGTTGAAGCTGTCTTGTACTATGAAGAACCCTCTCTCCGCCATTGCCGTTCCCAGAAATTTTAAAATTTCCTCCACTTGAGTTACGGTCTTACGAGAAGAAGAACTTGGTCACTCGCATTGGTCTAATTATTCATGTATTGTTAAAGTAAGACTAGTTGAATTCGAGTGGATCCTATATATATATATCTATAATAAAAGCGTGTATGAAAAAAAAATCTGGATTCTGTCTGACGTACGTCATGTCCTTTTGTTTCCGTTTTGATAAATAAATGGAGTGATTTGGTCTTCTTTATAAGTGCATATGTAGTTCCGTTGATAAGTGATATAACTACACATGTTGAGGAAGTGAGGAGTTTACCACTGCTATAATGTTACATTTTCAACAATTAATTCCAAAATGAAATTGGGCCGACATATGATGATGATAAACTTCGAATCTACTATATAAAGTACAGAAGTAATAAAAAATAATAAAGATTTACTTATTATTTTTATGAAATATGTGGTCAATATCAAATAAATTGCACAAATCACTATTTAAATCAACAACAATATCGAGAGAGATCAATTCCAAGACAACTTTTGAAGATTATATCATGAAATCCGACAAATAATGCAATCGATTCTTGTGATTTGAACGAGACAAAAAGTAAACTTCATTTTTAGTGCAAATTGGTAAGCTGAAGCCGGACATCGAGAAAGGATTCTAACTAGTTCTTTATTAACTTCAAGAACGCAAATTGGTGAGATGCGACTTATGTATAAGATTAGGCATTGACAAATCTGACATACTAACCATATGCTAGCCATTAATGTTTTTAAGGAAATGATGACAGGCAATCTAGTATATATATTATTCAGGATATGGTGAGTCTGGACATTGTTCACGGTTTTTATAAAGCTCTAAACCTTTGTTGAGTGACATATAAACGTGGCTGCATTGGCTCCACGTACGGAATCACAAGTTATATATTGTTACACTTAAATATATACGTCTTGTGGCTCCAGATGTTTCTTTCAAGGATGTTTAACGTAAAATGTCCTTTTAACTTTGACTAACTAATGCATTTTAGATGAATTGGTGGATAATGTTGTCAAAGTTCACACATGCTTTCTTCGTATTGGACCTGCGTACCTGGAAGGGCAGACACTAATAATATGGTGTGATAGACTGGATTATGTTTAGGGACAATGATGTTTTGTAATATGCATATATGTATGTGTAATGTTATATGTGTGTGTGTGTGTGTTGTCTAGTATATTTTAATAAATGTTGTTACTACTAGTTAGTTTATACAAGTCTTGTTGATTTATATCCTATAGTTATTCACTTTGGTTTTAGTTAAGTGATATTATAATTTAAAAACATTGTTTATTATGTTTAAATGTATATGATAAAGTCTATGAAATAATTGTATATTGCAAATAAAATTCTAATGAGATCATATTGCATTTATATATTATCTCTATATGTTTCTAATCATTGTTCTATTAAGATTGAACATTAATAGAACGTAAAAAGACTAACGTAATATTTTGTTTTCCCTTATGAAAGAAGTAGTCGGTCTCATAGACTAAAGCATATGAATATTTAAACAAATGTATGGATGCTTGTTAGAGAACAAGTTCACTGAACAACTTGATATTCGAAATCCATTTGGAATATTATTATTATGTCTATGGAATTCTCATTGTGGTGATTGTATAAGTGTTTCTTTGACTTGAGGTCACCAAAGTTATCTTGTATAAGAATTATTGTGTTTTGATACTACTTATGACCTATTTAATCATGGGTCGATAAATCGGTAGTCGTTGTATGTAGTATGAACTATATGGAGGTAGTTTTGTGATCAAGATATGATTTATCACCCTAAAATAATTATGAAAAATGTTATGTTGTTCTCGACTAGTATTGATTCAAGAAATCTTCAGCCAAGGTAGAATGAAATTTTGTAAATAGTTTACAAATGTTATTAATTGAATTGATAATTAATGCAAAAAACTAATATGATTGCACTTAAAATAGAGAAGATATTAATTTCATGTTCTATGTCTAATCGGAACATTGTATATGATGAAATGATTGAATTATATGGAAAAATCATGCACGGAAAGATTAGTTAAAACTACTTTAACATTCCTAAATATTTGAGTGGTCATGATGCATTGCTAGATACTAATCTTAATATATGATTATAAATTGTATAATTAAAGATAAATTAAAAGAAGTTTTAATTTATCTAATTTTAATTATAAATTAGAATTAGAATTCATAATTTATATTAATTGCCAACATATTTAAGAACCTAACAGGTCTCACATATATAATGAGTTGAATAGAGCAAAGTTATTTTAATCAAATTGGATTTGATTATAAAATTTGAGAAATTTTATGATTAAATATGAGATATTTAATAAATAAGGATCAATATGAGATGTTGATTCTAACTTAGGCATAAATGATATTTAATTAGAACTATTTGTAATTCTAACTAAAGTTTAATTAAAATTAAAATTTAATTTCAATTAAATTACTAAAACGTCCAAAACTTATTATAAATAGGCTTAAACTTTAATAAAGCTAGCACTTCTGGGTTAACTTTCTTTGTAAGAGTTACAGAGTTCTCTCAACTCATTTTGTGGATATCGTTAGAGGTTGGACATTTGTGTGGCTATGGTGATTAAGACAGATTGATTTTGAAGACGGTTCGAGGAATACGACAAGACAAAGATCAATCTTTGAAATAAGGTATGAATTAAGTTTCCACTTTATTATGATTTATTTTAATCATTTTATAGAATTAAGAAATCTTCATTTTTAGGAAAACAAAGGTTATGAAAAAGTTTTGTAATTATTTCGTTACAGTTAGAATCAGATCCTGACTTGGTTTCCCAACAAGTCTTTGACAAGAAGATCAATAGCTGGTTAGATTTAATGAAAATTTAAAATATAGCTTTGTTTTTTAGTTGGAATTATTTGGTTAATTGAAAAGCTAAGTATATATCTAAATTTTATCATTTATGAAATTAAAATGTTCAGAGAATTTTGGTCAAATGGATCAAATTAAATTATAAAATTTGAATATACATTTTTTGAAACATTTAAATTAAACTTAACGTTTAATAAATATTTGAGATAATCCCCACTTTAAAAAATAGTAATTTTAAATTTTTATATAATTTTTAATGAACCCTTTATTATATGTACTTCAAAGTTAGCACATAGAGTTAGGGACAAACCCATATGCCTTTCTTTCTTTAAACAAAGCCCTACCTCCACCTTTCAAAACACAATACATGTAGGTATTTAGAAGCATAAGGTCAGGGGGAGAGCCACTTTGGATGTTCTCCTTATACATCTTGTGACCATCCTCCTTCTCGCCAACCTTAAAGAAGTTTTTGATAAGAGATGCATGTGGTTAAAATCCAACATCTACTCATAAAGCCTGCAGCCGTCGTCCAATTTACTTTGTTTGCCTAGACCATCTATAAGTGAACATAAAAGAATGCAAATATTAAGATCCAATTTTGTTACTTGCCAATAAGAGGAGAGGAGCAAACAACGTGATCTTGAATACAAGATGAGGAGAGAGAGAATAATAGAATAAGAACAAGAATAATAGAATGAATAGAAAAAAAATATGGTTAATTTTTTTAAAAAAAAGTAAATAGAAGATTTCATTGATAACGAAAATGAAGTATAAGTTACAATATAACCTAGGGAGGCACCCTGTAGACATACGATTATCTATTACTACCTATTCATAATGCATGAGAAAAAAAAGGCAAGTTAAGGCACTAAGAAAAACGTTAGAGCTTTACATAACAGCCCTTAAAATTAAGAGTTTAGTGATGTTGGCCATGGTCTCGGAGATTAAATATGGGATAGAATTTTGTTTGTTTCAAAACTTCTACCATTCTGTTCTTTCCAAATAGTTTTAACCCACATGCTAATAGCTACAATTTGTATCAACTTCAGATCGTGATGAGAACATAACCATTGTATAGTACTAGAAAATTTATTAGTAGGTATTAACCAATGACATCGCAATGTAACTGCTTCCCATAGACAATTGATTATCTCACATTTGAAGAATAAATGGTCATGTCTTCCTCCTTTGTTGAACAAAAAGGACATAAAGATAAAAGTTTAAATACCTGAGTCTGTCAGTAGTATCTAGACAGTTTTGAATAGCTAGCCATATAACAAAGGATATCTTAGGAGGTATGAACCTGTTCCATATGATTCTGCACCAACCCAATGTTGGTTTTTTCAACCTCACGAGCTCCCTCGTGAGTCTATTTGAAAGCTAGTGGATAGGTGGAATATGCCAAAAGAACATATCTTGAGTGAGAGGACAAGGAGAGTACTAAAGTTGCAATTGTCGAACACTTGTAGGGAAATGCCAGTTATTCCCTGTTGATCAGTTTGCAAGCTTTACAATTTATTTCCTTAAAAATACTACAAGTACACGGGTCGTGATTTGGAGTACATGAAGGGTCAATCCCACGAGGAAGTGTAAATTAATCTAATCCTACGTCATCTAAGGCTAAGAAAATTGATAAATTGAAAATAAAAATTACAAAGAAAAGTAAATGTGGGAAAGTGATTATCAAGAATTTAACTCGTAAGTTTAACGCACAAAAGAAATTGAAATTGAGCAACACAAAAGTCACAAAGGCAATTAACTAAGAAGAGTTACCAAATTTTGAGAGAGGAGATTTCCCTATCATCAATACTAATTTAGTTAATTATGTGTTATTGTATTGTTGGTTCTAGACTATTATAGGGTGGATTACTCTCTTTTGAATTACAATCATTAAACACTAATTGAATTATGAAATTTGAAATCTCTCAATTCACAAAAGACCCACAACTCTCATTAGATCTTAAGCTCTTTAATAAACTACCGGGTCTTACATTAGATCTCTCTCTGTACAATAACTGATATGATTGATCACGTGGTCTATTAGATCACTTAAATCTCATTAATCTAATCTAATTGTTTTTTTTTTGGTTCACCCTTTCGATTTATTACCAAAATATACAAATACTTCAATTAATCACAACACCCAATCATAATAATACACAAAGAACTATATTAGCAGTGAACCAAGGTAAAAATCTTGAAGGAAAAGTTAGAACATCATCAACAATCCAAGATCCATTATCATACAATCCATCATCATCTCATACATTCAAAGAATGAAAATAAAGATAGAAATGAGAAAGAACTTGGATCAAATAACCCGGGAAGGCAGCAGCGTCAGAAGACTTGCTTCCTCTCACCTCTTTTTCCTCTTCTCTCTCTCTCTTATTCTTCTCTCCCCTAAAGCTTTCCCCAAATGGCAGAAGTGGAGGCTCTCTTTTAGGGTTTCGTCTCTTAACTATTTATAGTATTTATGTTTTGAGTAACCCTAGTGTTTTGAAGCCTTTTTTTCTTAACGTTGGAGGTCAAATCAAAAATTTTAATTCGAAGGATTACAGTATAAAATGCAACCTCCCGTTTCACTTAATCGAAACCTGATGAATGGATCTAAGCTAGCCTATATGTCATGATATGCAAACCAAATTAGCAAGGAAGGGGGGTTTTAATCTTTGGAAATTTGGACAAAAATAGATGAATTGTAAGAAAATGTAATGAAAAGTTTTTTTTTTTAAGATTTTGGGAATAGAAAAGCGATAAGATAAAAACAATGTTCAAATGATGATAGTATCCTCTTAAAAATGAGCTTTGCTATCTTAGTTCGAAATGAATTTTAATGGGAGTGAATCACTAAGTTTCAAATGGTAAAACTTAAAGAACTCTTTAAGTCCAAAGTCTTAATCAATGAACTCCATTTCTTAAGACCTCGTTGAATGCTCTTAGTATG
>JANTPM010266820.1:0-16137 GCA_025434745.1 Erythroxylum divaricatum
GGTACCGACCGATACCGGTACAGTTTCGTTCCAGAGTCCAATCCGGTACCGAGCCCGGTACGGTATTCATAACATTGCTTAAAAGTCTATAACGCTGTTCATTATCCATAATTTCAAATTTGAATAAAATATTTTATTAAAAATTATACATTTTTAAAATTAAATTTAAAAAAAATTATGCCTAGCCTGACCTGATAGTGATACCATGCCTCATTGCAATTGGAGTTTTTACTTTTTACCATATATTTAATTTAGAGCACCTAAACGCACAAGAGAAGATCTTGTTTTCTATAGTCTCTTTCGTTAGGTTTTGATTTCTCTATTAAAATTATCTGGCTCGCATTTTTCCTTTACGCATGCCTACTTTCACCTCGCGTCCAGTCTCTGTTTTTCTCTAATCAATTTCAGCTCGAAAGTTTCGTTCTTTGTCTTTTTTTTTTTTGGTCTTAATTTCTTTGAACATTGAACAAATCTTAATCCCTTTCTTTGTTAGATTTATTAGTTGCGGGTTGAATTTGATTTCTGTTTGTATCAATCGAAACTTCATTGCCTTTTCTTTTGTGTTTTATTGCAATGATTTTGCATTATGTGCTATTTGATTGAGATGGGGATATCCATCCGACTTGACTTGAGTCAACGCAGATATTTATCGGAACCCTTCACAATATATTTGAAATGCTTATCAGCTCCAATGCTTCTTTTGAAGATTCATGTCTGTAATTAGGAGTCTTTTGTGCTTTTATAAGGCTCAACTCTGTACACACATACGGAATCAGTTGATTTCAATAATAGAGAACGTGAGGCAAAGCCTAAAGAAGGAAAATTTGGTATCTTAATAGTGAGATACAGGAAGAATCTTAGACAATAAAAAGTTTTTGTAGTCTGTAACTTTGTTTACTCTGCTTTGCAGTGAGAATGGCTGCTATGATTGCTGGGCAGGGGACAGAGCTCAAAAGGGATAGTAGTAATAAAATAGGGACAATGAGAGGGCCCTCAAATGCTTCTTGGCTTGTAACTAAGAAAAGAGTTCACAGATGGAGACTCCGTGAGGAGAAAGCAGATACGAATGATGAGTGGTTACCGCAACCCAGTGGAAATAAATTGTCTAATAAAATGAATTTGACTTCAGAAGCTCAATGTTCAAGAGGCAATGAAGTTGCATTGTCTGATGAAGACTGGTCACCACCAACAAAAGCCAAAAGCTTTTCTAAGAAAATGAAGTTTAGTAAAAAGGGTGGAATTTCAGACAGTAATGGAACTTCAAGACGGAATGGGTTACAGAAAAGGCGTAGATTTATAGATCTATACTCTGAAGATGATGCAGAAGATTTTTCTCCGGAAGAATTGTTTCTAATGAAGATGAAAGAGCGCAAAAGACGTGGAATAGTAGATAATAAAGTAAGTCAAGAAAGTCCAACATATGTGAATGAGAAAGATGTCGATTCTCCAAGTGAAAGTTTTGGTTGCAGGGTCTACCAAAGAAGTTCAAACAATTTGAGGAGAAAAACATTGGATTCTGCATGTGAACATTTAGTTGGTGAGGCCGACCAATGTATTTCAAACACTCAGATAGAGAAGGATTACAATTCCCCTAGTGCTTCTTTCCATGCTTCATCTTTCTTGTCTTCGTCATCTTCCACTTCTTCATTTTCAGTAACAAAAGGTTATGGAAAGAGCAATGATGGATTCGCAGCTAGACTAGCCAAGGCAATGTCACTTCCCTATTTTTATTGGATGCTAGCACATGATATATGTTCTCAGTACTTATGTAATGAGCATGTAATTATTCCGTAAGTTACCTTTGGAAGTGATGGATGTTAGTTATTTTCATTCAGCAAGCAAAAGGAGAATTCCAAAAATGTCATCAGTGCTTGAAAACTGAAAGAAGGACCTTTGTTCTTTGCCAAAACTGTAAAATGAAGTCGTATTGCGTCCAATGTATCAAGCAATGGTAAGTTCTCTTGCTAATATCCTCCTGTTATCTAAATCTGTGTCTCCTTTCACAAACTTTGTGTGGTTAATTTCCTTTCTTGTCTGTATGTACAGGTATCCTGAGATGACAGAAACAGAAATTTCAGAACTATGCCCCTTTTGTCGTAGAAATTGCAACTGCAATGCATGTTTGCACTTAACTGGATTGATTAAGGTTTGTTTTCACATCTTTGTTGTGGAGTATTTCTATGATGAAGTGAAAGACTGTTAGTGAAGTTTTCCTTTTTTTCTCGTTAACAGAGTCTAACTAATCAGCTTCATTGTGCCTTTGAAGTCTAAACAAGTTCGCAGTTATTTTTCTGTGGTTTTCCTTTCTTTTCGTGGTTAGGATATCATAATGTACAATTGTGTTTTACAAACAAACAATTTATTGAAACGATCATATGTAAGTGGGTCTGTTATAGAGAATTACTGAAACTAATTTGTGTATTGGAGTTTGAAATCTTTATTTCCAGCTAGCTTATCTTGCTGGAATTTTCTTCCTAGAACTCGCTAAAGGCTACTGTACTGTAGCTCCCCCAGTTAGGTTTAGGAATAGCAATGGGTTGGGTCCAAACTTTTTTAAAATTCTGGGTTCAGGCCAGGCCACCGGAGCCCAAAGCTTTTAAAATTAAGGCTCCAACGTGGCCTGAAGTCCAATCAAATCCGGCTTTGCCTATTGATTTCTATCCAGGCCAGATCCAGACCCTTTGGCCACCCTTAGTTGGGTTCGTTATTAGATTCAGAGATAAAGAACTGTTTAATTATGTTTGTTTGGGAACTTTATCTTTTAACCAATGCGTGACACATCTCACTTTTAGACATCACTGAAGAATATCACAATGAGAGAAAAGTTTCTTCATCTGAGATATTTAATCAAGTCGTTGCTTCCGTATCTGGAACAAATACGTGAAGAACAAACTCAAGAGATGCTAATTGAGGCTAACTTTCTAGGTACTACTTTTCATCTTTTCTATAATCGAGTATACATTCTTCTTTCCAAAATTGGTTTTGGTGATATTACTGCCATCTGTTTCAGAATCAGGTGCCCAATTTGAGGTAGCAGAGGACTTCTGTAACAATGATGAGCGTGTTTATTGGTAAGCATTCTCAACCGGACATGCAATTAGCAAAAGTTTTTGTTTACTAAACATAAAGTTTAACTACTGCTGTATTCTGGGCCTTTGGGCAGTAATCAATGTGCCACTTCAATAGTTGACTTTCATCGATGCTGCCCAAAGTGCAATTATGAATTGTGCCTCCACTGTTGTCAAGAAATTCGTAAGACAGGCCTATCTATTCGTTCAGAATTGAAGTTTCAATGTAAAAATAGAGGCTATGATTATATGCATGGTGGAGAGGCATTGCCCTGTGAATCTGAAGAAACTGAGAAGTGTGATTTACCATTGGCTTTTCAGTGGAAGGCCAACAATGATGGGAGCATTCCTTGTGCTCCAAAAGAACTGGGTGGTTGTGGTGATTGTGAATTGGAACTGAAGCGACTACTTCCAATGGGATGGGTTTCTGAATTGATAAGTAAGATTGAAAGATTACTGCAGACTTGTTGCCCTTATGAGAAAAGTTTGCCATGTAATTGTGGTAAAGCTGGGAGAGACTCATTAAGAGCAGCTAGTACACAAGGACTCGAGGATAATTACTTGTATTGTCCCACTTTGAGGAAGACTCTTGATGATGAAGAACTTTTCCATTTTCAAAAGCATTGGGTTAAAGGTGAACCAGTTATAGTTCGTGATGTTCTTGAAGCAACTAATCACTTGAGCTGGGAGCCAATGGTCATGTGGCGTGCATTATGTGAAAACGTGGATTCAGAAGTCAGCTCTAGGATGTCTGAAGTGAAAGCTATTGATTGCCTGGCTTGTTGTGAGGTTTATGATCACATCCTTGCAATTTTTGAACAAAAGATGAATATTATAAACTCTGTATTTATAGTGGCAACAAGAAATTTTATTTTGCTTATAAGGTCCAGAAAGAAATTTTTATGATTTCTATTCTGTTCAGATATTCATTCACTTACAACTCGATCATGCTCTTGTTCATAGTGATTCTGGTTATTATGGTTTTGCAGGTGGAAATAAATACCCGCCAGTTTTTTGAAGGCTATTCCAATGGTAGATCTTATGGTAACTTTTGGCCTGAGATGCTGAAGCTGAAGGACTGGCCCCCATCAGATAAGTTTGAAAATCTCCTACCACGACACTGTGACGAGTTTATAAGTGCATTGCCATTTCAAGAGTACAGCGATCCAAAAGCTGGAATTCTTAATCTAGCTGCAAAGTTACCGACTGATATCCTGAAGCCAGACTTGGGTCCAAAAACTTATATTGCTTATGGCACAAGAGAAGAGCTTGGAAGAGGGGACTCTGTGACCAAACTTCATTGTGATATGTCAGATGCGGTATGTCTAAACTTCTGACATGTTTTATACATATTTTACTTATTTCTGTCTTTTATGGCTAATTATAAATGAAAAAGTCATCTTTTGGTCTTTATATTGGTCAATAGTAGTTTTCACGCACTCTTAGAAGTCTTTTAGGAATATTTTCCTCTGAACACACTTTAGATTGCTCTCTAGCTATCTTGCACCTGGAAATTTAAAATCTCTCTTTCTGGTGAGGGCACCAGAGCAAAGGGTCAAGTTCCTATGCAAAATGGAACACCTTCCTGGATGATGTGGCATGATATACTAGTGGAAAGGGACTTAAACTGAAGTCCTGGAAGGGTCTTGGGCACAGAGGTTCTCTTTCAAAAAAAAGCTCTCATTGGAGAGGTTGAACAAAGTTATTGAAGATGTTAAAACTATTGCTCCTTGTGAGAATAGGATAAATTTTAGGTAAGAGTTCAAGGACGATGATCTTTGAATGGGGAGTCTTCAGAGTCAATAGAATGGCCAAGAATTTAGCTTTCGAGCGGCACAACTTCATGTATTTGGTGAACTATGGAGATAATCCTTAGCAACAATGTGTCTCTGGCAAATTAAGTGGGATATTTTCTTCTTTAAAAGAGTTAACACTGGAAACTTAAAGTAAATTGATGTCGTGGATCTCAATAAGGGGGATGTTCTGTGGAGATTAACTTGCTATCACATGAGGTTTGTGAAGAATAGTGTAGAATAGTAATTGATTTGAAGCTAGTTCCCTTGTTTTTCCCAGACAGTACAATTCTTAGAACTCTAAATGATTGGATCAAATTGCTTTGTTTATCTCCAGAAGTTCATGTTTAGGAGATTCTTACTGACGTTAGTAACAAAATAGGCTGATTTATTAGAACCCTTATTCACATCCAATTGCTCAAGTGGATGTTGGCTCGAATTTGTTCACTCTGGATGTCACAAGAACTATAGTTCCTCAAGGAAAAATTGTGCAAAATGCAGAACATGAGTGTTTCAGCAATTTGGTTTTTGTGTTAAGACTCTGTCGATTACCAAATTGACTGCCCTCGTCCGAAGCCACAAAGGATAATGGTAGACTTAGGAGAAGATCAAAACCCTAAGTTGTTGAGGTGTGAGCAAATCCGGCCACATTTTAAAAATCTCCGAGTAATATTATGGCAGATCTTAAGATTTTCAAACTATACAAGTCAGGGCAATTTTGGGTTGGCAGCTATGGCGGTTTAAACTAAAAACCCTTACAAAGTGATTATCTTAAGGAGATAATAAAGAACTATAAGACTTAGATGCTGTCTAAAAAAATTAGGAGCCATCAATTAATGGCAGTGGAACTCTGCAAAGTTTCTTGACATGAGTTATGTTCAATTAATTACTTGTACTATCCCAAATGGTGAAAATTAGGATCGGTAAAAGCACTCGTTCTTGTAAAGTTTATCACTTACCTTTGAATGGGATAGGTCATAGTAAGCTTTTCCATAAAACGTTATATGCAAGATTTATGAATAAGTGATTGTCTAATAATTGTCTAGGAATATCATCTTGTTTAGCATGTGTTGCACTGATAATTTAGTCGATCAATATTTTATATGAATGTCAACTAAGTATTTTAAGTATATTGTTTCTAAATTTTTAATCAGTTGATAATTGTTAATGAATGACTGCGATGAGTTAATTTATTCAATTTATTATTGATAAGATAAAGAATTAATTCAAGATTGCTCTTTCATTATTGATCTAATTACTATTCGCATCAAAGACTATTTTGTCATTAACCCTATCTATTTACATTTTTTCTCGAACCTTAGTTTTCATCATCCCTTTTTAGGTTAAAAAACAGCAACCTTTTATGTGGCTTTAGTGATTATACTTAAACTTCATGTATTTAAAAAATTCAGTGTATGGAATTGTCATGGTTATCCAAGATGAGTGCTAACTTTTTCTATTAAAAATGTGGCAAGAAGTGTAATTTAAAGTTTTAAGTTTTTTATCATAATACAATTTGAACTTAAAATGATCAAGTTCAATTCTAACGGCTTCAATGGATGAAATAAGTGTCATGTTATTGCTGATGTGCTATTTCTTTTATTTATTATTTTTAAAGATCTATTGATAAGACTTTATTTGGGAGGCCCCGGGGCCAAGTCTTGGGTTAATGATGCTTCTTCTTATGCTTTAAGAGAACAGATCTTCTGTCCCATCAACCCTGTGCCCTCTGTCCCACAACCAATCTCACCCATCCATTAGAGTCTAATAGATGGGTGAGATTGATTATGGGACATAGGGCACATGATTGGTGGGAAGAAGAACTCAAGCCATGCTTTAAGGTCATAGGCTTTCTTTGTCTACTTCCAGTTCACCAAAAAAATTGACAAGACTTTATTGTGACACGTCGATTATATTATGCTATGTGGGTCTTACTAATAGATTTAAAAAATAAATTATTATTTGTTAAATTTGTTCGTGGCTTTCATTATGTTTATGTGGCTTGCACGTGACAATGAAGTTCACTAATAGATTTTTAAGAATTAAAAAAATGTCACTGTCAATGATGACATGATATTTTTAATTCTATTGAAGAACTTTTTGGCTTTAAAAATGTCAATGAATGTTTTCCATATATATTGATTTATTATATTTGTACATTATACTTATATTAAAAATTTATTAACTTAATATGATAACACATTAATTTTATTAAAATTTTATATAATATTAGTTTTATTTTTATTAAATCTTTATGTCATTTGTTAAGTGTCAACATTGATAATCTATCAAATTAATTATTAATTATTTATAAAATATGAATTACAAATAAAATAGAGAGATTAATCATCTTGTTTATTAAGATTATTATATAATAAATAAAATTTTAATGTTGCATTTAATTTATTTTAAGATATATTAAATATTATTATATTTGAATATATATGAATAATGATATTTAAATATAATAAGACAATAAACCGTTATTTTAGATACATTTAGGTCGTTAATTATAGATTCTTGTTATGCCTCTTTGAAATAATAATGGGGCTAAACGACATGACTGTCCGTATTAGGAACGTTGAATGATGTTTTATGTTGATCTTTTTGGATGATTCTGGAAAGTAAGAGTCTTGTATGGGTTTTTTGTAATTTTTCCCACAACACTCGTATAAATGTTTAGATCTTATTACAATTACAATTTTCATATTTATTTACTTAACTTTTTGCGAACTATCATATTGATTTTACATACATGATTGTAAGATATTATATCTTCTCTACAAAAAAAAATTACTGATTTGATTAGTTGTTAAAATTTTAAATGATAAAACTTATGAATTAAGCTAAAAGTTGGAAATTTATTAGTTCTTAAATTGGATCGAATTTTCTTTTAAATTATACTTTACTTAAACCCAACTTAAAATTGAATTTCAATTGACACCTAACCGAAACGTGTACCCATCTCCAGTTATGACTGATGTGAGATACGTAAAAAAAGCTGCTTTGGTTAGATTATTCGTGCATTAAAAATCGTAAAATAGATGTCAAACTTAAACGACCCTCTTTAGTATCTTGTTCAATGTGGCTCGGACAATTTTGTTAACCAACTAATTGGCGATGTTTATTTTCCACCGACTTTACTAATTTATATGCATTATTAAGATGAACTCGACTTTGTGCTCATTCGGCAGAATGTAGACAGTGAATGAGGATGAAGAAATTTTCTCTATAAGCTTTAAACTCTGATGGATGCAAAAGTTCAGACCTATAATTTGAATCTTGTACTTATTCCACAAGTCCATGACTTCAATAACCTTGTTTAATGCAGGTGAACATTTTGACACATATAGCAGAGGTGCCGTTGAGTGAAGAAGCGCAATCCGCAATTGCATCATTGAAAAGAAAACACAGGGTTCAGGATGAGAAAGAGCAACTGCATCAAGATAAGGTAGACAAACATCTTGAACCGCCAGAAACAATGCAAAAACTTGAGATTTCTGGTAAAGAATTGAGAGAGGATGAAACAGATGGCGCAGGAGGTGCTTTGTGGGATATTTTCAGGAGAGAGGATGTTCCCAAATTAGAGGCATATCTTCTAAAGCATTCCAAAGAGTTTAGGCACACGTACTGCTCTGCAGTAGAACAGGTAGCGTATAGGATCACCTAAATGCTTTCGGTTTGACCCTGTTATTTGTCATGTAACAGCTAATCTTGGTTTCTTGTAGGTTATGCACCCAATTCATGACCAATGCTTTTACCTAAGCGAGGAGCATAAAAAGAAGTTGAAGGAGGAATTTGGTTAGTGTTCGCATTGCTAGTTCTCGTTCCCTTTTCACAAGTTACTCACTGTTATTCTTTTATTTTCTTAGGAGTTGAAGCCTGGACGTTTGAACAAAGACTTGGAGAGGCTGTTTTCATTCCTGCTGGATGCCCACATCAAGTTAGAAATCTCAAGGTGAAAATTCATCAAAAAAATGTGTGCATCTTCTGGCAAACATGCACTGCACTGACCTGTTTGTTTTCACTGATCAGTCATGTACCAAAGTCGCTGTTGATTTTGTCTCCCCTGAAAACGTGCACCAATGCCTGCGCTTAACAGAGGAATTCCGGCAACTTCCAAAGAATCATAAGGCTAGAGAAGACAAACTTGAGGTAAGCCATTTCCGTGGTAACATTTGGTTGGCATCGTTGACATTTACCCAGATTTTTTCTAGGCGTAATTTCCTGTCATGATATCGAACAGATAAGGAAAATGATAATTTATGCTGCTGCACAAGCTCTGAAAGATATAGAAGAGTTGACGCTCGTGGAAGCCATTTGAAGTGGTCGTCAGAGGACTTAGAATCCGTTCCTGTCCTCGTGGTTGCCAATTTTTGTGGATGCCTGCTGAAAATCAATTAAAGAGTTGACGCCCGTGGAAGCCATTTCAAGTGGTCGTCAGAGGACTTTAGAATCCGTTCCTGTCCTTGTGGTTGCCAATTTTTGTGGATGGCTGCTGAAAATCAATTTAAGTGTAAAAGTGTAGCTTATGAACTCAAAACAGCAACATCAGTAGGGCAACTGTGGTGGCGATATCCACCTTTTGCCTACGTTCTCATTGCTTCTCTTTTAAGTTTTTAAATGAAAATAATATTTTTATAAATAAAAATTTCCAAGTTGATCGACATTAAATGAGTAGGCTTGGCCATAGTGAATGGAATACCTATCTTTGACTAATAGGAGGTTGATTCGTCGAAACAGACGGTTAACATGGACTTAAGCCATGAGCAACACTGGGTGTAACCAATTGATGAAGATCTACGCTTGATCTAATTCAAGATAGTGGATAGTTGAGTATTTTTTATAACCAATATGAATCTTTCTTGTAATTTTGAGTATTTTTTATAATTATGTCACATCGTCTGCAATTGTTACAGTAACTCATCATTGCAGTATAATTCGTAGTTTGCAATTATAACTCATAATAGTAGCATATTTCGTATTTTTTTAACTGCAATTGTTGTATAAGCTATAAAATTTATGAGGTCACCCTTGGTTACAGAGCTAAAGGAATACCTGATCTAATGCTTAGGAACATATCATCCATCATAAATAAGGGAAAACAAAGTAAGATCGGAGTATAAGTTTTAGGTATAAGCCATAAGCTTCAGGTATGTTGGTTGAGATACATTAGCCCTTTTTCTCTGTGGGCACAAAATTTCAAGGCTTGCCTCTTAAGAATCTTACACCTCCAATGTCTCCCTGTTTTGACGACTTCAAATAGGATCTATGGTCTACAACTTTTTGATATACAGAAAGTGTAGAGCGTACTTATCTTTCTGTGTGACCAAAACTACATTATTCAAGAATCAAGCTTTCAGGAGAGGAAGAACTTAGAGAAAAGCTATGAGATAGAAAATACTCAAACTTTCATTTATAAAAACAAGTTCTTAATACAACATACTCTGCATATAACAAAAGAGAAACCTTACTTTTAAAGACTAAGCAAGGGAATAAAACAAACAACTTTAGGGAAAAGATTCACTAAATGCAATTATTCACACAACTTTAAAAATCAAATATTAAAAAGTGGTAAACACATGGGTCCCAAATATTCCTAAAGGATAACAAAGAATCTTTAAAGAGGATGTGAACTCCAAAGATTCTTTGACAAACATAATAACACTTTAGAAAAGATACGTACTTACGAAGACAACTAATATAAGAGTCCCATAATAAGCAATGGAGTCTTAGTCATCAGTCACTTTGAATTGGTTCTTACCACGAATGGAGGTTTGAAGAAGAAACTCCTTCACTTGAGTTGTCAATGTCATAATGAGCTTTATATGTGTCTTTTGTCTTTTGTTGGGGTTAGCATCGTCTGTGCATAATCTTAGTAGGAATTGATTAAGCTCTTCTTCATTAGAGATGAAAATATCATCATTACTTGTATATTTTGGAAGAAGGAGGCCTGAGGCCGTGAAGGACTTGCAGTATCAGAGAAAATTTGCACTGATGTTATATCATCAGATTCAGAATATATTAGGTTGTTTGATCTTGGTATGTCTACTTCTGATGCTTCAGGTTCACCAAGAATAAACTTTTCTAGATAGGATCTAAGAGAAGTAGGGATGACAGGTATATGTTGGGGAAAATGGTTGATATTCCTAAGAAAACTTCTAAAAGATTTAAGGACATTTTCTTTATACCTTGGCTAGTAAAGTGAAATGTGATGAAAACTTAAAAGTTTGTTATAATAGATTACACGAGTACGTGCTGTGAGATATGAACAATGGAGAATAAAGAAATAGTATGCACATTGTTTCTTTAAAGGTGCTTCCCATAATTGATGTTATTCAATAACCATGAAAAGTTGTTTTCTTCATTATTCCGGTGGTTGATACCACTCAAGGAAAGCCTATAACAGAGAACTTTTATTATCTTAGTCACAGATATATTTGTAGGCCTGTATAGGAGGTAAGGTGATAGCATAGGTGTAAAAGGTAGAGAGAGCCCAGAGATACCATAGTGCATTCTCGGAGAGTGGACCATTAGGAAAGCAGACGTTAAGGTATGGTGCTCTAAGGTTAAACAGAGAGGATCCGTAAGGTGAAATGTTCTGGCTGAGGAAAAGGTGTAGCTAATAGAACAAGCTCAATCAAGCAAGAGATGCAATTTTTTCTACAGTATTGTGTGCACTAGTAATCGGAGGAAAGAACTTCTTTGTTTTGGCAATAGTAGGTAGGTCAGCCACGGTAGGAGGAGAGGGATATGATTCAAGGTAGTGATCACACTGAAAGGAAGATATAGGAAATCAACTAGGATGTTACCTTTGGTAAGGTGAATGGTGAATTTATAGTGTGAAATACTTTTGGTGAGAATAGCATTCCAATGATGGAGAATGTGCTGGCCTTTATTAGGAATCTTCAAAGCTGGTGGATGTTGACAGGCTTACTTTAGATGTTGTATGACTCTAGTTTACTCTTTTCCCTATGGTGGTGAATTCTTCTGTAACAGCTTTGACAGAGACGATGTATAATCAGCCATGTAAGGGATGAAATCTCTTATATAATTAACAATTCAAAGGAATTGTTGTATCTGTTTAGTTATATAGGAATATCAATTTTAACCTGGCTCGATTTTGGGTCAAGTTGACCAGGTCATGGGTATGCCATAGGCCAAAATTGTTCAACCTGACTAGGCTATGGGCTGAGCGCAAGTCGGCTCTACTGGTGGCCTGACCAAAATGTCAAAAATGAATGGTCGGCCAGTCCCGACCTATTGACATCCCTACAGTTATGAGATTGTCATCAGAAAATGCAGTAGTTCACTGACAATATGTGGTCTAGGCTAATAGAATCCATTGTGGAAGTGTATACCCAAAAAGTCGACCTAGGTTGGTCCAATTTGGCTCTTCTTTGTTGAGAGAATAATGCCGTGTAACTTCATGATTGTAGTAAAGCCTGATGTTCTTTATAAGTTTTAGAGTACGACAAGATGTCATCAATATAGATCAAAGCACTGTGAAGAATGGGCTCAAAGATCTTCATCATAGCTTGTTGAAATAGCAAAGGGGCAACCTTGAGTCTAAACGACATAATAGTCAATTGATATTGATATTGGGCATTTGGAATGCAAAAGATTGTCTTGTATCTATCTTGAGGATCAATTCCAAGTTGCCAAAATCTTGTTTTGAGATCAAACTTGGAGAAGATGGTAACTTCCTTTAGAAATAATACCTACGTACTCATCTTCAATAGTGGGAATTTATCATCCTATAGCTAAGCATTTAGAGGTTTATAGTCAATGACTAACCTCATTTTTTCTTTTTTTCTATTTAGACCTTTTGTTGAAATAAAAAGTCTGACAAGCTTAATCAAATTTAGTGGGCTCAACGAGTCCTTACTAAAGAAGGATAACACATTCTTCTTGTGCCAGTTTCAAATCACCAATATTCATACCTAGATAAGTAGCTTTGGTAGAGGATTGATATCTTCGTTCTTCTTGAAAGGAAGACGAATGAAGAAATCAACATTCTTCCATGGAGGAATGGAATAAGAAAATTATGCATGAGACTCAAGATAGTAGTCCAAAAATTGGTCTTTTAGGGTTTCATACGGTGGTGGCACTTAAGTAAGCTTAAATACATTCTTGATGTCAATGTAAAAACTGAAGTTGACACGACATCTAATTCTTATTGGCAAAATTTATAGTGGAGATGCCTGACAATAGACATCCATTCTAATAACAATATTGGTACTAAGTAGATTACTTCTAAGAATCTTAGTCCATACCACACAATCAAGGAAGAAACCAATCTCTAATTTTCTTTTAGTTATAAGCCCGAACTTGAATGTATTTTCATCAACAACAATGAAATACTCATATGGGAACTCCATATTTCAGGAGGTAAAATGTTGGGCTTTATAATGACTCTGCTAGATTGAGTATCCATGTACCTAATAACTTTAATGGGATGGTCATACTTATCTTGGAACAATAACTGCATTTGCATATAAGGATGAGAAATAGGCTTGGGGATGCTTAAGGCACGGTTGTTATTGTTATAACATGTTGAGCATGCCATTTTCAAAACGGGAAATATCATCTTCAGAAATGGAGATATCAGAGGAGTCATCATCCTCATCAGAGAATTCAATGGGAACAACAAACTTTGTTTCTTTATCCTCACTATGAGATCTTCAATGTTTCCTTGATCGTAATGGATGAGCATGATAGTTTTAATGGAATCCAAAAGTTTAATATCACTTTTTATCTTACGAGGACATTGATGAGCAAAATGTCCTGAGTTGCTACAGAGAAAACAACAATCTGGTGGTTTTGTTTGAGAATATTTCCTTATGAAAAAGCAAACAAAATGTCGGTGTTTTTTTCTTTTAAAAGGCTTGTAGCCTTCTTTAGGGGACATGTGACATTTGTGGAACTTCTTATAGGAGAACTTCCTATGATAGTGTTTCTTATTCGTATGGCACTCACATTCTTTTTCTTCTTACATTTGATTGTCATCTCTGACTTTTTGCGCGCTTTCTTTAACATATGACCACCTTTAATCATGTTCTTGAAGAACATCTGTTGATCACATAGCTTATCAAGAGAAACTAAGGCAAATTGATAGATCTCTCCAAGAGATATATCTTTCATATCTCTTCAAAGTGCAACAATAGTCCTTTGTAAC
Source organism: Erythroxylum divaricatum (assembly GCA_025434745.1). NCBI lineage: Eukaryota > Viridiplantae > Streptophyta > Magnoliopsida > Malpighiales > Erythroxylaceae > Erythroxylum > Erythroxylum divaricatum. Next base: position 14,040 of record JANTPM010266820.1, read on the forward strand.
TCATGTTATAATTCTTCTAAAAGAGAGGAAATGAATGTATAACAGAGAGTAACATCGTTAAAACCATTAAGTAGATAATAACGTTTTGTCGTATGCTAGAAATGTTTATATAAATCTCTTATGTCTATAGAACAACGCTTCATCTCAATGTATTCTTATCTAATCTATTTGTTGATAAGCTGAAAGTTACTAATGAATGCTTTATGAATTACTCAAAGAAGTAATCTAGCAGATGTGACTTTTACAAACTGAAGTCTATGATATTCATCAAGACTTTGCCATCATTCTCATAATGTCCTAGTAAAACAAGAAGTAAACTCATACAAAATATCTCGTAAAGAATGATTTGGTCGAGTCATTTGCAAATCGATCCAAGCATCGAATTCATGAAGACACTCTCTCCATTTTCTTATTGGAAGATCATCGAATGTAAACTAGGGACTTGAAATAGGTTTGGTTGGTGGTGTTAGTGTAGTGAAGGTCTACAAGGTTCAGTTCTTATGGACTCAACATCACTGATCTCTGGCTCAACTTTCGTAGGATGAGGCATTGTCATTATGACTTGAGCTAGATCTATCATGTCAACAAACTATACAGATTCATCTGAAGATAATTTAGACACTTTATATGGTTCAGTTACTACAGATGATGGCTTAAAGATTTTAGAATGTTCAGAGATGCATTCTTCATTAGACATCTCAGGAATAGAGGATGGTGTAAGAGTTGATAAGTTAGAATGCTCAGAGAGGAATTCATTATCAGCAACAGTAGGAACAGACACTAGTGCAAGAGTTTCTATGAAATCTGTTTGATGAGCTTTATCTTTTCTGGTAGATTAGGAAGGTTGTGTTTTTGGTGGAAAAGAAGGTGGAGTGTGGATCTGTAAGGGTTTATTCCACATATTAACTAGTTTAGGGTATAGATCAGCAGGTTTTGGGCCCTGTTTGATAATCAGTGGATTGCATTAGCTGTTAGCTAACAATGAATTAATATAGTTGATTTGACCAACGGATAATATCAGTTATTTATTTAAAGAGATTTCGTAAAATTAATTGTTTAGTATTAGTTGTTTATGTGTAAAATGACTTATGAAGGCTTGACTTCAAAATATTTATAAGGACTTGAGTATTATATCTTAAAATTTCTTTGAATATTTGCATAAGAATTTAGATAGAGCAAAAGAAGTTAACACTATCATTTAAAACAAAGGTTTATAATAATCTAAGAACGACATCTAACTGCTATTAAACTAGAAACAATATTATCATGAATAGTTGTCATCTCCAGAGTTCTTTGTTCTTTAACACCTTATTATGTAGAGTTAACTTCAATATCTTCAAATATATTTGGTGGTATAAATTCAGGATCTTGATCGATGATGTTAAAAGCTAGGTCCCTAATTGTGCTTCTTCTAATATAATTATGCGACATAAAAATTGCACAAATTATTCTTTTTGATCCATCAATGAATACTTAGGCATTTTCTCCAATATCTTCCATTTACCTTTAAAAACATCGAAAGCCCTCTCAATACAACTTCTCAATAATGAATGGGCTCGATTAAAACTTCTCGAGATCTTATGGATTTGCACCACAAAACTCCAATTAATGATACCTTACCTTTAGGTAAGGTGTCAAATATCATTATCTTGTCGAATAGCCTTTGTCAACCAACTAATATTTACCTAAGTGTTCATAGAGGCAATATAATTAGTATGAATGATATAATAAAAAGTCTAAATCATGAATAACAAATCTTACAAATCTTAAAATTACCTGTCGATCGTTTTGAAAATTTGACTATCGGATTATCGATTATATAAAGGGAAATACAAGAATTATGTGTTGATTAATCCCAACCTATTAAAATGTACTTTAATAGTAAGTCAAAGTCGCATACTGCTAATACATTTGTAGTTGTTATTCTTTTATGTCCTTTATACTGCATTTGATCCTCTTTTGCAATAACTACCACTATATGTATACCATTAATAGCTCCAATGCAATCCTAATATAAAACAATAATTATAAGATGATAAAACAACCATTTTAAATAAAAATATAATGAAAAGCGAGCAGAATATATTCAATTACCTTA
>JANTPM010276930.1:0-29986 GCA_025434745.1 Erythroxylum divaricatum
CACGAACACATACTTCACAAGCAATGCATTTATCGAATTCAAAATGGATTCGACCGCGGAAACGCTCCGATGTAATTCATTTTTCAAAAGGATATTGAATCGTTACAGGTAAACGATTTGCGTGGGATAAGGCGATCATGAAACTTTTACCAATGTACCTTGCAGCTCGTATAGTTTGTTGACCATACTTCATGAGACCAGTTAGCATGGGGAACATATCGTTAATAGTTATGAAAAATTGGATATTTGTTTCCTTCTCTTGGTTGAGACAAGCCATGAATATATAAAAGTAGTAGTCCCTTATTTAAAGTGAAAAGAGTTCAGAAGAGGTTGGTAATAATAAATTACCGAGAGAAATAGGTAAAAGAAATTTCCATCCGAGATTGAATAGTTGGTCCATTCATAGTCTAGGTAAAGTCCATCTTGTTGTGATAGGAATGAACAAGAACAAATAGGTTTTAACCAACGTAATAAAGATACTTATTTTGTTTCAAAAACGCCACTTATTTTATCTTTATTTATTTCAAAAAGCTCAATGTACGGAATAGATATATTCCAACCGCCCATGTAAAGAACTGTTACAAAGAATGAAGAAACTAATAAGTTTAAATAAGAAGCAACATAAAATAAACCAAATTGGATACCTGAATATTCGGTTTGATAACCTGCTGCTCATAAGAAAGCCACTTTTAGGTTAGGGAAGAGTCTCTTTGTAAAAAGATAGGGAAAGAATTGTCTAAATCCAAAGGGACGTCCATTTCACTGATTTTTCGCCGGGATTAGGACACCCCATTTTGAGGTACCACACGAGTCATTGTCCTTGGAAATCATTACAACATATTTTGAATAAAGTCTCCTGCCCTTCTCTGATTTTTTGTCTAGCTTCAGACTAGAAGTGATTGAACCGATGGGACAGCTTTCAAAGGCTAGAATAGCTCTATTTGAACTAGTTGAATGAAATGGATCCATACTCCATACAAAGGAACTGATAACTTGCATCCTTTAGTCAACCATTTCGTGGATGGGCAGTGGATCTGATTGGTAAGCCACCAGCAAGCAAGCAACATACGTTCATACTTGTTGCAACGGATGATTTTAACGAGTGAACGAGCTCCATACCCTCTCCCGTTGCTCGAGCGTCTGCAAACCTTTCTTTCCTGGTCCTATCGAACCAGATATTGTATAACCTGTTGAAAGCAAGCCAAAAAAAAAAGCGGTATTTATTCAAAAGTTGTCGCTGAACCCTTCGATTCTTCCTCCGATGAAGAAAATCCGGTTTTCGTAGATCGAAGCGGGTATTTACTCTTTCATGTCGGGTTTAAGAAAGAGGATTCATACCTTCGTTATGGTTTTAAACTTGAAGCAAAAGGGTAGCAGTTATTAAGAAGTGCTTGAGTTGGCCTGTCGAGTTCCTTCCATTTCCGTTTTTTTTTAGAGAAGGCTCCGAAAGGTAAGTAAACCCTACTTACTTAGAAAATGAAAGAACTTTCCCTCCCGTCTGAGACCTGGTAGTCTTAAGTATGGACATCCCACTTTCACTCGCTTCCCCCAAAATCCAGTCCAATTCCTAACCATGAACCTTATTTTCTATATACTCGTTCTACTTATTCCTTGAAGTCCTAGCCATGTCTATATCCAGGCGAGCTTTCCAGGGATCCGCTAGCCAAGATCTCCCATCCGGTCACCGAAAGCGGATTCTATCCTTATTAATGATTCCTCTCTAAAAAGAGCTCTCTCTTACCTGCATGCTCCTTTTTCCCGACTAACAGCTGAAAAATAGGACTGATCCCCCACCCTAAACTATAAAAAAAAAAATCTCCGAGCCCTTCCCGGGACAAATCAGACTACATTCTGCCCGGTTTTGCACACAGTCTTCGGATTTGGCTTGGGAGCGGGCTAACGCTTTCATACCCAGTGAGGTAGCTGCTAGTCAAACCTTCCCCTGAACCGCTGGAATGGCTAATAGCATACCTTTCACTATCAACCAACAAATGTTTGCTACCCTATGTTCGCTTCCTGGCCTTTCCCCCGAAAGAAGCAGAATCGAGAACAAAACTGGCTGTTTGTTGAAGCTTTGCTTTGTCCGCCCTCCTTCCTAATGTCACTTCAGAAATCAAAGACAAAAGCCATAAATAACCACCAACAGAGAGACAGAGACTGATCACTTTTTGGTCGGGGCAGGGACTCGGATTAGCCTTGCGCTCGTTCTCGTTATTGGCCGATCTTTGGTCGAGCTTTCACAACGTTCTTTGACAAGGGGCTTTCCCTAGGATTGATTCTCCAAACCTTAACTTGACTCTTTTTCCATGTCTGTTGGTGGATAGCTCATACTTACTTTTCCAATGGTTTGCCATCGTTCATCTATTCACAAGCACGTATTGGTCGACACCCAAACCCCACTTCTGCTTGTTCGAATTCAATCGGCCGGCCGGAAAAAGGCTTGAGTTTTCTACTAAAGAGTTGAAGAGGGGGAGTAATAGTAATAGTTCGGTGAGACCGATTGAACTACATCCAATAATAACCCTTGATTTTGCCATTCTTTCTCCGCTCATTCCTGTAGCGCTTACCGTTGATCACCGATGTCCGAGCCTTGCCCGATCAATACAGAAAAAGATTCTCCAGTAGGGAGGGAAGAGAGAGGCCTGTTCACTTAAGACAGGCAGTAGTATTTTCATTCAATAGGGAACTATTGAGAAAAGAGGGTCGCTAGACTGAACTTGACACCAAGCCAATCGATAAGGAAACAGTTAATCTTAGCCAAAGCAAACCAAATCGAGAATTTCGTAGAGAAAGAGAATCGGTTGTTGCAGCTGTGGCGGGTTTAGCTTGATACCAAAAATACGAGTCGACTGATGATTGTTCCGAAGGAAGGACAATAAACAAAATTCAGACTTTCTCCCGTCCATCTATCATTCCTCCAGCTCTCGCTTTTGCTATTCTTGCTGCTGAGGTTGCATTAAAAGCGGATTCTATAGCTATAGCTTACGTTACCCGCGGACTGATTTTTCTCGATTGGAGATAGGTGTAAGGCGAGCAATAGGAGGGTTTCTTAAGCACCCTACCAAGGCTTAGCGTGAGTTACAATTAATACCATACCTAACAATTACTTAATAGAGAGTAGAGAGGGTCCTCTTTTCTAGCTCCACGAAAACTAGGAAAAACTAGCGCTTAGAGTTCGGTGGCTCCAAAAATATGATCATTTATCAAGTATGTGTGTTATATAGGCTATTATTGATTGTTCAGTCTAGCCATAGAACTGGGTCCCTGGGTATCACTTCGGGCATCGTTCCCCTCGTGGAGGACGTATAAAGGGACCTTGGTCCATAGGTGCCAAGATAAGACGTCCTTAAGTGAAAACTTTCAATCTAAGTCCCATTTGTAGTTGGAGAGGGCATGATTTTTCCTTCCCTTCGGGACTCTTCTTTCTTCCACTTCGTGTCTTTAAAGAGACTAGTATTCAAGACCAAACCCTGTCCTTGAAAGGGGACTAAGATGATATTTCAGTTTCTATCGGCCGGTGTCGGTGTCAGCCAAGGAAACGAACCCTATGTTGATTAGGACGGACACGCAGCCACAACAGGGAAGCAGCAGGGGATTAACGGATTAACATTCGATCATCGGGCTCGGGAAAGACCCCTATGCTCTGAATGAACCGATCCACGAGCTCTATCGATTAAAAAACGACTTTCGTGCAGGGGTCAGTGTAGCTACTGATTCCATTGACTGAAGGATTGCTGACATCTTCTGTGATGGAAGCCAAGGTAAATGCCACCAAGACGCAGCTTCACCGACTAGGCGAAAATAGCATTCAGGCATCGTTAGAGGAACTGAACAGATGTACCAACTGTATCTTATAGCCGCATTGATGATTTCCTCACTTCGTTCTTTTATTGAAAAGAGAGACTCTCGTTTGAGCAATCCACCGATAAACCATACTGCGACCGGGGCCCACTCTCTGGTAACAGAACTTTTTACAGAGATTGCCTAGTTCACATCCGACTTTACAACCTTTCCAAAGTGTGCGCTTTAGTTTGATTCGTCCCTTACTATCACGGTGCAGCCCCTTTCTTTATCGATTTTGTCTTCACAGTCTAGCCAAAGTCTCCATTCTTGAACGACAGCACCTACTCCACCCTTCGATCTAAATGCAGAAGTCGATCCCCCATAGGAGGTGTACCTTGTGGGAACGTCCATTTCGTCAAACTGGAGTAGGAGTAGGACATAGCAGGTCTTAGGAATCGATGTTAATTTAATGCCCGAGGAATGAGAGCAGGAAAGCAAGCCGCTTCAACTCTAAAAAAGAGTGTCTAACATGAAACTCTTATTTTTTAGCCCAAAGATGCGCCTTCGACGAGCCCTTTTATACCTACCGGCCGTCTTATGCTTTCAAGTTAACATAGGTTAATTCCTATCTTTAATAGCTATAACAGACGGTTTGATGTATGAGTTCGATCCATTACTGTTTTTTTCTTCGATTTGTTCAGAAAATCATCTATTTAGATAGTCTTTTGTGGCTATCTAAATAGGTTATTACGTTCTACAGAATATAAACATTTTAGAGATATTCATCCCGGATTAATGACATGTTCAATTCATTTCCATAAACCGTACCCATCAGAAATCGTAGTTGGTAAGAAGTAGTGCTTCTTAGTGAAGTATGCCATCAGTCAAGGAACTGATTGATCTACGAATGCCGGGTTATCTAATCTCCTGTTAGGCGCGCCAGCCCTGTTTTCAGGAATGATTGAATCAGAAGCATCTCGGGAGTCAATAGACTGTTTGCGACGTGAAGAAGACTCGGTTGTAGATCGCTAGGCCCCTTATTCAAAAGGAATTGATAGAGTCAGATTCATATGTAAAGGCTAGGCACCTTCCCCGCATTCGCACCTTTAAGAAAGTTGATCGATAAAATGCTACATCTGATCTTAAAATGGAATTCGATATTCTATCTCTTCCTCGAAACAGGTAAATCATAAATTATTCAATTAAAAAGGTGTACGGGGAGCCCCGCGCGCTAGCCAACACAAAGAATGGTGAAGGCCTGCAATCGTGACTTTAGTTCCGGTGGAAAGCTCTGAAAGCAGAGCATTACCTAAGGTAGATCATTTCTCCCTCCTTACTCCTTCCAGTTTGCCATAAACCCTCTTGGCTAATTGTTGACATCATCTTCAATCTCAGATGTCAACTCTTCAAGGTGTGCTTTCCTTGTCAGGATCCTCTATATCTGTTCAGTTCTCCTCGAGTTTACATTAAATGTCCAAAAGCTTGCTGGCCAAGCTCTCAGACAGGGTTCAGTCTCGAGGACCTCCCTCGGGCATTGAATCTCTGGCCTTAGCCTGCCTACCAGTCTTGATCTCTTGCAAGAACAAAGGGAAGCACTAATCAACTATTTCAGCATGCCATTGGAAGAAATGATTCACTCGGATGCTCTCACAGCGATGCTGAAAAGGTCATCTCTACTCTGGCTCCCCTGACTTACGCGAAAGAATCATCCTCAGAAAACTAGCATCCCGGATGGTTGAGCTCAAGGGAAGCACCCTGAGAGCAAGAAGTTCGATCAATTCTGCCAAAGCCTCTCACTCTCAGTCTACTGCTTCTGAAAAGACAGACTTCTAACTGCGAGAGTGCCTTAGATCAGGAGCATGAACAGCTCAGCTCGGTTCTCAAAGATTGAAGAAGAAAGAGAGCAGCTAGCAGTTGAAATTCGGTACTTACAAGCCAAAGATGCAGAGTTCCTCAAACAACAGGATTCACTGATAGCTGAATTAAAAAAGGCTAACGAAGGGATATCCAGAAAGCTTGCAGAACTGGAAGAACGAAGCCCCGAAACTCTACTTTTAATGCCCACAGATCTGCTGGAAGTAGGCACCCGAAGATGCCAAAGAAGCTAGCCACTATCATCGTATAATAAGGCAGAGGCTAAACTCTTGGGCCGTAGGAAGAGCATTTTTCTATGTATATTCAATAGACCCCTGCCCCTAGTCGGATGATCCCTCGTTCTATCTAACCCCCTGGGTAAGCCTCATTGTTTATAAGTTCAGTCTCGCTTGGTCGTATCATCGATCGAAGATAACACATCATCTTAGCCGGGTTGGTGTTCGGTTTTATTCGTGTAGGTAGTTTACTAACCTAGCCTCCAACCTTTCCATAGTGATTGAGGAACTACTAAGCACCGGACCTCGGGGGTAACTCCTCTTTGGTAGGGATGGCAAACAAGACAGAAAGATTCCGAGCGCCCCGAGAAAGGAGATTTTTGATAACCTCAATAAAGTGATTTATTTCAATGAGGTGATCATAGCATCGATAGCTCTGTTCGTAAGGAAAAAGCATTTAGGCCAATCTTCCCGATAAGGATAGAGAGGTCTTTTTTTTGGTTAACAATTTGGAGAGTTTGCTTTTACACATTAGACTGGGGCAAAAAAAGGAAAATCAAAGCGCATATGGCACAAAAAGGAAATCCGATTTCGGTAAGACTGGATCTCAATCGTAGTTCAGATTCAAAGTGGTTCAGTGAGGGCGACCGCGAAAGTCACCGAATGGGTCAGTCTTTTCCTTCAGTTTTCCTATATTAAAAAAAAGCGTGGGAGGACGTTGCAGATGTCCGGGACGGACACGACTTCTTCTAACGCCAGAAGACCACTGGAAAACACCCGGGACCAGAGCATGTCGTGAAAGAAGCACGCACACTGGGCGGGCGTGCTTCGACCGTGTCTCCGGGGCACAGTTGAATGTAGATATCATGAACGCGAGGTGCAGGATACCAGGCCGAGAAACCCGGGCCCCCCCTATGTGCCGATCGCTAGCGCATCCAGGGCCCCGGCGCCCAGCTCAGCTGGAGAGGCCTAGCCTGATCTGAGAAGTTCTAATTCGGTTCGGATAGACTGAATTCAAGAACGCCTTAGCCCCTGGAATCAATAAGAAAACAAGTGCTAAGTTTCAGATCAGTGAATAAACCGAAACGAAAGAAGAGACGTTTCTCGCTCGGCGCCTAAAGCGCACTATGCTCCGCTTCAACAAATGAGAGTTTTCGGTGGAACCGGTGAACCACGCGAGCTGGTTAGATGCGTGGGACAGAGGGCTCATAGTACCTGCTAGCGCGGCTATGCAGTGGAAGGGAAGGAGCCTAAATCGACCCTCTTCTTTCTTTTTTTTTTCAAAGAAAAAAGCAGTACAAAGAGATTAGACTCTCGGCTGAGACTAAGCAGCCACCGACCGTTCCGACGCGCCCCCGACCTATCTTGATTAAGACCGAAAACCTATCTAAAATCAAATGGAGCCTAGTTTAAGCTGTCAAACAAATGATAGAATGGAAAATGAAAAATAACCCACTAGTAGGGAAGGGATATGGGTTGGAGTCTCTCTCAGTAAAGAGAGTTGTAGATTCGTAGAAAAGGAAAAGAGCCTTTACTTTCTATGTTATTAGTAAAGCGCGCTAGCTGCAATCTTTCTAAAGCAATAAGGTAAAAAGTTGACTTTGAGAAAGAGGGTGCTTGTTGCCGCTTTATTAGTAAGTAAGCTTCTTTTATATCAATAAAGGCGAAAGGTTGCTCTTATAATGATCCAAATTTTCTAAATAATAGTTGGTGCGTTAGCGCTTTAGTTTGAAATAAGGAAATTGAGGCCTTTACTAATAACATAGAAAAGGGTTTTTTATCAGGGTGCGCAGGGGTGGAACCCTATACAAAATCTGTTTCCTTTCAAATGACAACTGCCTCTTCCTTCTGCGAGGGCCTTGCACGAAACCAAACCGCCCCCCGCCCGATCAAGTACCAGTTGCTTCGCTGGTAGGCCCACTTAGGTTAGGTTTTCTTACCAACTTCCGGTGTGTAATCGACATGTTGCTAGCTTCAACTCGGTTGAATAAGAATCATTGATTCCCTCTGCTGTCCATTGATTATTCATTCAGGGTGCTCGGCCGGTGCTCCTTTCTCAAACCAGAACAACTCTGAACGTTAGGTAAGATAAGGGAAGACCACCTGAGCGAACCGACCGAAGGGACTTGACTTCTCCGAACCGAGCGATAGCGGCTTAAAGCTAAGCCTATCACGAGCAGCGTCGCTGCGCGGGGAGAAGCATCTCAAAGCAAAGTATGGGGCAAAGGATCAAACGCTTTTACTTTGTCCCCCGGGATCCGCCACAGGTTGGGTTTGAGCGAGAGCCTTGTGATGGGTGACTATCCAGCACGGTTCGGAGAGCACTTTTTGTCTGCGCTGGTGAATGGAAGCCCCCCCCTACCAAGCAAGAAAGAAGCGGTTCTTTCCACGGCAGAGTAACCATTGACTCTATTTATTATTATGGTAAATCAGTGTATCAAGATGTCAATCTGAGATCTTATTTTAGTTCGATACGTTCACCTACGAGACTCACCTTTGGCTTTCGTCTCGGTAGGTGTATTATTCTACATTTTCCCAAAATCACATTCATTAATTTCTTTCTTCCCCGTCGACCACGACGACTGAAACGACGCGAAAAAACCAGACCCGGAAAGGGGAAGGGCCAGTGGTGGACATTCGGGAAAGTCGGGCCGATCAGGTGTCTTCATTCAAGCGATAATACAGAAGAAGAACGAAACGAAGTGAGAGGCCGGGGGGCAGGGAAAAGAGTCGAGTCGATCAGGCTCGACGACCGGGAGAAGGAAAACGAAATCAGGATTTGGCCGAAAAAGAAGCAACGCTATGGATACCATGACCGATCACCATCGATAAAGAATCATCTTTCTAAATCACTTCGGGTGAGCGGGGCCTTCAAGCATCCGAAATACGCCGGGGTTGTAAATGACATAGCGTTCCTGATAGAAAATGACGACTCCTTCAGAAAAACGAAGTTATTCAAGCTATTTTTCCCAACGAAGTCCCGCTCCGAGGGCCCGACGAGTCATCTACTTAAAAGGACCCTCCCTGCAGTGCGCCTCTCCTTGAATTTTTCGGTCATGCAATATTTTTTGAATACAAAGAACCAAATTCATTTCGACCCCGTCGTAATTCTTAATCATTTCGTGGCACCGGGCGTGGCTGAACCATCCACGATGGGGGGAGCGAATGCACAGGGAAGAACTTTAGATAAGAGAATACGTTCTCGAATCGCTTTTTTTGTAGAAAGCTCGACCAGCGAGAAAAAGTGTTTGGCCGAAGCCAAAAAGAGGTTGACTCACTTCATTCGCCAAGCGAATTCTCTTCCTTTCGCGGGAACAACAAAAACCACCATCTCGCTCTTTCCTTTCTTCGGTGCTACCTTTTTCTTTCCAAGGGAGGGGGTTGGGGTGTATAATAACCTTTTTTTTGAGGATGCCCGGGAACAACTCCTAGGTCAATTAAGGATCCAATGTTGGAACCTCATGGGTAAGGAAAAGGTAATGGAATTGATAGAGAAATTCATAAACCTAGGTAGGATAGGAGAATTGATAAAGGGAATAGAAATGCTGATAGAGATTCTACTGAGAAACAGAAAAATTCCGTACGGGTACAACTCTTATTTGAACGAAATGAAAAAAATGCGATCTTTGTTGTCTAATAGAACAAACACTAATACCTTAATTGAGTCGGTCAAGATTCAATCTGTTTATCAAAGTGCTTCTCCGATTGCTCAAGACATCTCTTTTCAACTGAGGAACAAAAAAAGATCATTTCGTTCCATTTTTAGTAAAATAGTGAAGGATATTCCATTAGTAATGAAAAAAGGGGTGGAGGGGATCCGTATATGTTGTTCAGGTCGATCAGAAGGCGCAGAAATAGCTAGAACGGAATGCGGAAAGTATGGAAAAACATCTCGTAATGTATTGAACCAGAAAATCGATTATGCTCCTGCGGAAGTATCTACTCGTTACGGAATCTCAGGTGTCAAAGTTTGGATTTCATATAGTAAAAAAAAAGGGGGACGCGCTATATCCGAAACGTAAGAAATATAGTCAATATCATAAAGGCAGATGTAGTAGGGGTTGCAAACCGGACGGTACACAACTTGGTTTTGGAAGATATTGCACTAAAAGTTGTAAAGCTGGTCGTCTTTCATATCGAGCCATTGAAGCAGCGCGTCGTGCTATAATCGGACAATTCCGAAGAAATGGTAAGAGTTGTCGCGGATCTCCCTATTACCGGGAAACCTACAGAAGTAAGAATGGGGGGAGGAAAAAGAAATCCTACGGGTTGGATTGCTCGTGTGTCCACGGGGCAAATTCCATTTGAAATGGATGATGTGAGTTTGTCAAATGCTCAACAAGCCCCTACATTAGCGGCGCATAAACCATGTTCGTCAACCAAGTTTGTTCAGTGGTCGTAACGTAATTGGTTAGTGGGGAAAAAGGGGCCGGGATTCAAAATAATTAGGCCTTGTTCCTGAACGACGGAAGTGGAAAGACACTACACTAAACTAAGGGAGAGGGATAGACTCCTTTTCTTTTTGTAATCGCCGAAATTGTACAATGAACCCTTTTGTTCCAGGCTATTCAATATCTGGGACTGAGTTCCAGGATAGCAAAAGAGTCGTTGTTTTCTGGCTTCGGGATTCGATAAGGAAGAAAGAAGTAGAGAATGAATGCCGCTTTCTGAGATTGGAGTTGGAAAGATGTCTCATGCGACGTTCCCTGTTTTCTGGCATGCGTAGGGAACCACTAGCATCGAAGCCATCAAGCAGAATTCCTCTGACTAGAAGGTGTCTTGGGACATTGCTAGATCTTCTGAAGCGACTGAGCATATCTAATAGAGGATAAGGAACGAAGTTAGCGATATAAGCTAAAAATGTGCCGGGAACGACCAAGCGGGGGGAGGAAGGCGGCTAAGTGTTAAGTTAGGGCGCAGGTAGTCCCTTAGAATGAACCGACATGAGAATCAGAGAGGGAAAAGGGGAAAGATGCTTTCTGGAAGTGTGTTTCGTCGGATGGAAGATCAGTCCTAGTCAGTTAGGATGTGCAGCCCAGTTGATCTTACGAGGGCAGAAATCCCATTCATGAAACGAGCGGAGCGTAGGCGAGAGAATGGCCGAAGATGCAGTTAATAGTTGAACTCAGAGTGAAGGCCAGATAGTTGGATGGATAGGTCGGGATGAAAGGTAGGAGGAATCGGAAAGCGGGTAAGCTGATGTGCCATTCCAGGGCTACCTAAACGATAGAGTAATACAGCATTAGCGAGTCAACTCCCTGTCGAAGTAGATGCTTAGGGTTCCATACTCTGTATAGCAGGCAAGGGTCTCTATTATCGACTCGGGAATGAACGAAGTAGCTTCACTTCAAAGTCAGAGATATGTGTAACGGTGGACTGACAAATCAGCTCCAAGGCCTGAGTGCTACGGTTGATTGAATCAGTGGGAAGAGGCCGATGAGAATGCAATAGTTCCAGAAGGAGCCAGAGTGATTTATGATTCGATAATCAAGAGGAGTCTGAGTAAACAGAAGTGAGATGTTTCTTCTTGAACTAGGTATGAATCAGATCTATTAGCTGATAGTTCCGTTCCTGTTTTTTTTCTAGCATAAGGTACAATGCTCGAAGAGGGGGAGCTTACTTAGCTGAGAGCAAGATTCTCTCATTGAAAGCGAGTATTCATAGCGAAGCATCTAGTGTTAGCAGCGAGTAAGCAAAGTGGATTGGATGCAGGTAAGCAGATTTTGCTGTACTATAAAGTGAGAAGATAGCTTTAGCAAAGCTCTACTGTTAAAGGAGTGCTGAGGTCGAAGCTAGGATCGGATAGGAAAACCCAACTAGTTCATCGGAATGGATAAAGTAGGATTGTTTAAGAAAGTAGTGACTTCGGGGGAAAGGTTTGGATGATTTTTCCGTAATCAAATCCTTTATGGATGTGATGGGCGAACGACGGGGATTGAACCCGCGCGTGGTGGATTCACAATCCACTGCCTTGATCCACTTGGCTACATCCGCCCTTACCCCTCCCCCGCACAGCTTTCAGTCTCTATCTACGATCAGATCCTTTCTGAACCCGCTATGACCGCTATCAAAGATCCGCTTTTTCCTATACTATAGTTGCAAGTCGTCTATTGTTGTGCTTTGGAATTAGGGGAAGCTTTGCTTCAACAAGTATCAGCTTTCTGGAAAAGCTTCAAACAAAGAGGTTGGGCTGTTCACTTCATTGATTTGACTGAACTTTACTTAAGATTAAAGATAGAGGCCGGGTGGGCAGTGAAGGCTCGTTTAGTAGACAGCAAGCGAGCAGCAAGCACCTACTACTCTACTCCTATCCAAATTCAAATCAGTCTCTTTCGAGTCAAGCGCTACGCCCCTCTCAGATAAAGTCATTGCGCGCTAGCCCGGGTTCCAAACCTACGCGCCCCTAAACTACAAGCTTTGAGATGCTTGGGATATTTGAAGAAGCACCTTTCTATAGATAGGATAACGCACCTTTACTAATATAAGGCCCTTCTCTCTCAAAGTAAAGTTTCTCGCTTCTGACTTGAGTTTGATTGCAGGGGCACTAACGCGACCTTCCTTCAGCAGGCTCCGCCCTATCTATTTATTTCTCTCTTTTGTTCATACATCTTGAACCCAGATCAATATCCATTTTTTTCTCAATATCTTGATCTTTCTATCGATAGAAAGATATAGATCTCTATTTCTGGCTCTATCTCCATATATATCTAAAGATGGAAGAACCAACACTTAAAGGGCGTAACCAACGGAAGGTTCTCACCCTGTCCCCGACATGATTCTCCGACGATGCCCCTTGGGCGAAAGGTAGTTGTAGAGGAAGGGCTGTGAAACGGCGATTCCCCCCTTTCCATTGAAGTAGAGAGGGCCTCCTTCCCCACCATTCCGGCCTATTATTGATAGGAATTTGACCGATGCTGAAGGTAACTTGTTGCTTACCAAGCCACCCACTTGAGAAGCTAGTCGCCAGAAATCAAGGACGAGGAAGGGAAGCTGTCTACGAAGCTTTGCTCCCCCCCCCCACCCCCTGTAGTCTTAGTACTCGGCTTGTTGCTACTTTGATTCAAAAGGTAACCGACGGTTCCCGACTTTATCTGGTTTCCGCAACCGTAACTATTTGTCACTCCGATTACTTCATCCATAAACCCTTTGTCTTTCAATAGCGGTACGCTCTAAAAAAAAGTAAAGGATAAGCTTGCATTCTATTCTAGAAGCGGTAGCTTCCCGCCTCCTTCATTCCTACTGCCCCCTTCGGTGATCAGTTCCCTTCCCTTTTATAAAATGCCTAATTGGTCTGCCTCAGCAAATGTAAAAAATGGACCGCTGTTTGGCTGACCCTCTTCTTCCCATTCGGGTTGGGTTGACCCAGAAGTCAAGAAAGAAGGAATGGAATCACTGGAGAGTCGTCTGCAGTTCACACTTGGGCAAAGACGACTGACTTAGGAAGCGGAACACTAACCTATTTCCGCTATTCTGTATGATTATTGAGCATAGCGAAATCAAGGTTTATGATAAAGTCAGCGAAGTTTCTATGGTGTTCTACCTTTGCGTAGTCTCGATCCACAGTGGCAGGCTCCGCACCCGAGCCTCGTTAGACTCAGCGGAAGTTTTTTTGAAGGTGTAAGTAAAGAGAATAGAAGAGATTCAGTCCGTGCCTTAGCCTAGTTTATATCTACAGCTGACGCAACTCCGTACTGACGCCTCACTACTACTTAATTTAATTAATCAACGGCTAAGCGATTTCATAACCTGAGCTTTTCTTAACCAGCTGACCTTATTTCGTAACCTTAGTCTCCCTTTCTTTATAGTTCGACTAAGTGACTTCGTAACCTTAACGTACTTTCTTTCTTACTTTAGCATAGGCAGGCCTTCGACACTTCAAACGGGCCCCCCCTTTTTTTTTTTTAATTAGAAAGAACGGGGCCTTACTTATTCTGTTCCGGGGGGATGAAAGAAAAAGAAAGAGATCAGGGGACTTTATGATCGGAGAAAGGAAAGGAGCGTGGTTGGTGTATCACTGGGCCGGTAGGGAACCCATAGGAAGGGGGGACGACCTGCCGAATTCACATCAGAAATCGCCAACAAACGAAAGATTGAATTGCGTATAGAAAGAAAACGAAGCATTTCTATTCTCGGAGCTGAGCTGAGGTATATGAAGAATGGCTTTTTGGTCCCTTTCGTCCAGTGGTTAGGACATCGTCTTTTCATGTCGAAGACACGGGTTCGATTCCCGTAAGGGATAAGTACTCCTTCTCGGCCGCTTTCAGTTAGTGTTCATTGCTGAGTGATCGCTCGCTATCTGGCTGAAAAAGGTGGTCCGGAAGCTTCCTCTCTCCCAGCAAGCAAGACGAGATCACCACTTTTCTCAGTAATAGACTTGATTTCATTCTTTCTTAGCCTTAGATGTCTTTTCATAGATTTTTGAATTTCCGACAGACCCATCGTTCTTTTTCTTCTCTGCTCAACCAACTATTTTTTATTTTGGCCGTTTGTTTTTGTTAGGCATTGAACCCCACCTTAGGTGCTGAGTGGTGTCCTCTCTCCTCTAATACCAAAAAAGTTCCGTCTATAGAGCTTAAAGCTTCAACCATGGCATGGCAGTAAGTTGGCCCAGTCTCTTGCCCAGCCTTCGCCTTCTTCAGTGGCCAAGTTGAAGCGTTCAACGGTTCTTCGGCCTACCACCTTTCTTTTTCAAGGTTGAGCTTGTTCAATTGAAGCTAATGCTATGCTGTCCTTCCCTTGTTCAAGAGAAAGCGAGGTTAGCTACTGGCCTAAACAAAAGAGATTAGCCTCTTGATCGATTGATTGATTGGATCGAAGTACGAAGAGGTTGACTGAAGTGTGAGATCAGCCCAAGACTAAGGCCGAGCAACTAGCTGCTGCAAGATTGGACGTCTATCTATCTTACCACGCTCTCCTACTCCTATAAAGGCCGGCTCCAAGAATGGTCTGCTCATCTTTCTTACGGCTCGTTACCGCAGCGCTCGTTCACCCCTTCGCTTTCTTCAATTCAAAATCAATCAAAGGGTAGTGTCTTTTTCCTATTCTTATTGGTAAATAGCGTTTTGTTTTGAAGCGGAGGCATTATTGAACGAAAGAGATGGCTTTTGTGCCGGTCAATCTCTATCCCATTCTTCAGAGCATCATTGATGATTTTTCGTACCCGGAAAAAGTCGTTTTTTCCTCTCTTCAAGAGCTCCTACATATACTGATCATACGAATAAGAGAATCACACCTTAAGGAAACCGAAGGTAGCTCAATGAATGGAGAGAGTTACGAGAATGGAATGGCTTCATAGCTCCAACCTATAGGCGACTCGGGGAGACCGATTGAATGAGAAAGCAATCAGGAACGAGGTAGCTAGGGGCATGCGGGCTAACTGCCCTGACATTCCTGTTTTTTGAAATGAATCTCCGGACCTCCTGAAACAGATGGGGCCTCCCCCTTGCCCCAGACTGGGACTCACTCGGATAGCGAACAGGACGGCCTGGAATGCGAATTCGACTTCGATGGGAGATGGAGATAGGAATGGATAGATAGGCATTCTTTCTATCATTGAAGTTAACTAGATCGATTAGGTCATACTGGTCGGGTACTTAATAATCGGCTCTGTCGCTTGGATTTTCCCGCACCTTGCTCATAGGCCTCCGGATCCTCTGTGCCTTCTTGTCAAAAACCTCTCTCCCTCTCTCATGTATAAACTAGCACATTTTTAAAGACTCTTTGATGATTTTATGAAGCCATGATTCGAATCTTCTTTTTTGGAATCTTAGACAAAATAGCCTTATACTATGAGTTCGCTTCCTACGAGCCCATGCGCGATCGTGCAAATAGATAGGGTTCGGTATTACGAATCCAGCAGATACGTAGGGATTTGGCATCTGGCGATAGACAGCCTCCCTCCCCGTGGGACAAGAGGTAGTACGATTCAAGGGAATTGGACATTCCCGGAAGGCATATAAAAAAACTAGAGTAGCGAGGGACGCGGTCAAGGACTCAAAGTTTGTCAAAGTCTGGATCGGTCCCAATGCCTTCTATCGCCTTATTTTGGATTCTGCCTGGAAGTCGAGACATCTCGGCCGCCCGAAAGCGCCTTCTTTCATATCAACAGGTGGTCCACCCCAAGTGATCTTAATGAAAGACTTGAGCCTCCAACCCTCCCTTCCTGCAAGGCGTGAGTCTTTCTCCGAATGAATCCTGCTTACTTTTTGACTCGTAATCCCGTATTCGTAGTCTTAGTGTTGAATCTTCTATTTCCGGCTCTATGTATTGGCTTTTGCATTTGGTGGTCTTGCCAGCATTCGTTTAGGAAGTCGGAGTTTGCTCGAAGAACTTATCTAAAGAATGGGGATTGCGTACGCCCCACTTTTAAAAAGGCGATGGAGAGTGAGAGAGAATGTAGCTCCGGAGGCTTTTCTTGCTAATCTTATCCTCACTCTCTGATTTTTTTGCTAGATGTTTTTGTGCTCTTGTGCTTTTCTTATGAGACCGAATTTGTGCTCTTGTGCTTTTCTTATGAGACCGAAAATTCATGCTTTCTTTACAATCGTTGGTGGCTAATTAGTTTCTGTTACAGCTTGTTCCAGTTATTTCTTTCTTTTTTTGCTTGATTATTTGATCTTTGCTTAAGTTTGGTGCTTCTTTTGCTTCTCGTTCTGGTTCTTTTTGTAAACCTGGTTTCTTTAGCTCGAACCTGTGACTGAAAATCAATCCGTTTGACCTTGTGTGGCGGGGAAAAAGAAGCGTGGATCTTGCTCTCCCAGCCCCTCGCGAATCCCCCCTGCAAAATCAGAATCTCCCCCAACTCCTCCTTCTTCTTCCTCGGCTAGCTTTCTCCTGCTACCCTCATAAAGCCTAGCTGGGGATGAGGGTGCTTCTCAGCCATCAGATCAGAATCTCTTCCAAGATAAAATCCCATCCGTCCATAGGCTTGCTGACCAGCAGATCTCTCAGGTCAAGACCAGCTCATTTGTACACTCTTTGGACCTCCAGTCGCCTCTCATCTCACCTCCTGGTCCAGACGAATCCAACCACAATCAGATCCTTGCATTCAATGCCAAACCCTTGATCACAGTCCTTCTTCCTTCCCTTTAAAACAGACAGCTCCCAAAAGCTCAAAAACCAGCACAAGTGATATAAGATAAAAAACCCTGGTTGAAGAAACTCAAGAGCTTTCCAAAAACAGATTGGAGATTCTAAACGTGTGTGAGGAAGCATATGATGATCTTGACACTGAACTCCCAACGGTTGAGGCTAATTCATCAGAATCTGAACCAGGCCAAAACTTGCACTCTCAAGACTTGGCTATAATCCCTTGCTCTGACCTCCTAGTAGTACCCTTGGTGCCATCGAAAAAAATTGTATCCATATTTCCATCTCATTCTGGCCCTAAAGACTAGATTGCTCCTATTATGGCTGCTTTCGCCACAGGACCTAGAAGAGCTCCCATTATTATTCCAGCTCAATCTGTTCAGCTCCAAAGCAGCTCCAATGACCCCCAAAAATATGGTCTACCTACTTCGTTACAATGGTTCCTGATGAGAACTACCTACATCAAGGTTGGTTGTTAGGGAAGGGATGGAGTAGAAATATAGTTTACGTTTCAACTTGATCAGTTCGCCCGCAGGGACGAATGAATAAAGCTTTTCTTCGGAGATCAAAATCCTGTTCCCGAAGACCGCGCTACTTGGCTTGAGCGGTACTTCATAGGGCTACTACTTCACATTACGGCCGGTGGATCGGCAGGTTCGCGCTTTGCCTCGGCTCTCTTCTTTCTTCCTTGGTCCAAACGAAAGATCTAAGGATGCCTGGGTCCGGGTATCCTTTTCCCAGTTTTTCACTTGATTCTCCATTTTCAAGCCCAAGGTTAAGGAAAGGGAGTACGTCTCGTATATAAACTTTTATATAATGGGACCGAAGTCGGCTCAGCCGGAGATCATGCGCCCGACAGAAGAAAAACGTAAGCCTTCTTGTAGAATCTAGGACCCACCCGAAAAGGATCTCCATTTGGACCCTTTTTGAACCACTCATGGGACCACGTAAACGCGGGGGTTATCCTGATTTATCAGGACGAGACTTCACTCCTGCATCGAATATAGGTGGAGGGTGTGGCAATTCGAGTAATGGAAAAAAAGCTTGCCCTTAAAGTGAAAGCTAGGGTGGAGGGTAGGGAAGGATAGAAAGGTAGTTTCCTCCAGCAAGGGAGATGACTTCTTCCTTGCCCTTTGAAGAGCGAATAACAAGCGCTTTGAATCAAGCTCTTAGAGTACTCGTAAAGACCTTAAAACAACGTTTTTCTTTTTTAGAAAGATCTTTCTAGACCTCGCCTCGATGTTGGAGCGTCAGCTAGCCTCTCCGGCCTACGGTGGGGTTAGGATGATGAGTTGATAAATCAACCAGCAAGCAAGATCTTGCTAGGCTCTCGCGTGTCCGGGGTCCGATCAGATCAACCAGCGACCGGTTTACGGAGCAAGGAGTTAAGCAAGGGCCAGTAGATTGATAGAAGAACCTGGCCGAAGTCAGTCTTGTGTTCAACTCCGTGGGTTACCTGGTTGGAAGGGATTGCTTTCTGACGTCTGTCTTTCCCTTCTTTCTCTTCTCTTAGCAAAGCAGATTCAAGTCAAACTTTTGGCTTGCTACAAGCTAGGCTCAGGGACTGCAGTCAGCCGTTTCCCCTGTAGTCGTCAGCTCGTTCTTGACAGATCCGATCGGGTGTTCATAATCTGGAGTAAAAGGATTCGAACCTTTGCATGCCGGTACCAAAAACCGATGCCTTACCACTTGGCTATACTCCATACGGCCTGTTTTGGACGATAGAACGGAGAGAGGGGGAAAGGAGAAGCAGGGCTTGAAGAACGAGCCGAACCGTGCGCGGGGATATAGCAAGTAAGCAGCAAGGTTCTCCCTTTACTTTAGGACCGACTACAACAAGCTCGCGACTCTAATAGAAACAAACGGTAAGCTCTCTGCTCTATTTGCTTGCAATGCTATGCCTATCCAAGTTGGCGAACGCCGTCCACCCCTTTTTATTTGATTATTATTTCATAACCTAGACTAAAGAAGAAGCTCCTGAATCAACGCAGGGCCAAATCAGCAGCAAGAGAACTGTCCTAACCTGCCACCGGTGACTTTCTCAGAGCTCCGCAGGAGAAGAAAGAAAGTCCGGGTCCAATTTCTAATGAAGCGAAGGTCCCCCTTACTCCCTATTCTCTCTTAAAACTTTTTAAAGCTCGGCGAGAAAGAGTTGGTATTGACTGTAAACCATAGCAGTTACAGTCAGGAGATGTTCGCCTTTGGAATGAAGATGGATGAAGAGGCACTTGAGCCTGGAACTGATGAAATTCGGGGAAAACATGAAACCGGTCACTATACTAGAGGAGGGCAAGACATGACCGCGACTTAAGATCCAAGTACCGTTAAAAAGACTAAAAGAACGAGATAGCGATAGCTGTAATAAAGCACAGGCTAATACGAGCCGACCAGAAGAAGGAAAGCTTAGATTACCAGATCCTGGACACAATCTTCCTAGAGATCCCTTGCCTTTTCTAGCCTCTCCTTCTTGCTTGCTTACTTAGCTCTTGTCTTAGTTACTTTTTTTTATTCTTTTTTTTCTAGGTTTTTTCTGAGTGTTAAAACTCGTATAGGAATTTGTTATATGTATGTGTCTTTATTGGATTGGTTCATTAAATTAATATTCCGAAATAAAAATCCTTTTTTGACTCTGTACCATTGATTTCACTATTATTAATGAACAATAATGGAATAATTCCTTCTCATAGAGATAGGGGACATAATTCACATGGATATTGTAAGTCTTGCTTGGGCTGCTTTAATGGTAGTCTTTTCATTTTCCCTTTCACTTGTAGTATGGGGCAGAAGTGGACTCTAGAAAGACTACTTAACTAATTGAGTTTTGAGTTGAGGAATCAAACTGTATCAAATTGTTTTGTAGATCGTTCCGCAAAGTGTTTTTAAAGAAAAAAATGTCAATCAAAGAGGTATTTCAATAATTCCTATGTTTCCATTTTGAAAGGAGATAGAGATGATAGGAAATTTATTTCAAACGAATTTTTCCTAAATTCTCTATTTCGCCGAACGGACTCTTATCCAAGGACAATGAATGGGGAACAAGAGACCCCTTTTCTTTTGTTTTCCTCATCCAAGAGAAAGCCGTTCTGTTATTAATTTAATATAATTAAAGGATATACGTACTTTCTAGAGGAAAGAACATAGACATAGTAGTTGTTTAACAAGATATACACATAATAAGATCTTGACTTGGGCGAGTCGCATATTTGGCACTTATCACTTGTTTTATTATTTTATAAAATCGACTCATTTCATATCATGGTTTAAGTATTACAAATTAATGAGGTTTATTATTCGAAGAAATTTACATACCATAGAACTCTTTTGATCATCTATCAACCAGTCAATCAATTCAATTACTTTATTTCTTGGGAATGATAAAAAAAAAATTTTAAATTAAATAAGGGGGAAGAAAAGATAATAAGAAATGGCATGTTGGTTTTAGAATGGAAACAGTTTTTTTTCTTATTGTTCTTGCTGTTGCTTCATATTAACTATCCGCTTGCCTAAAATCTACGGCCGATGGGAAAGGATCAAGACCAACCAACAGCGAATCAAGCATGTACTTAACCGAAATGATAAATGATATAAGATAAGCTTTCGATACGAGTCAGACTGCACTGACACGATTGGCGAGAGAAGACCAGAATTGATGGGCACTATCGATCTGAGATTTTAGCTTGATACCCAGAGCAGAGGGTTCCCCTATTTCAAATTGAGATTGTGGAGTATTTAGATATTCGCGTAGAGAAAGAAAGAAAGGCGCTTAGTTCTCCCTTCCCCTGGTTTCTGAACAAGGACCTGCTATTCTATTCCAATTTTGTAGAGAGAGCCCATAGGGCAAGCTATAGACCGAGACTATGAAAGGAATCGAGAACGCTAGCTATATGCTTACCACATCAAATTCCATTTTCTCTATTCTTAGTCCTGTTTTTACTTTACTTTGTCTGTACATGCATACCTAAACCTAATCCCACCAATTCAGAATTGCCAAGCTAGCCCACAGATCTGGGCTGAAAAGAGCAGCTGACCAATGTGTCCAGTGCCCAAAGCGTTCTTCCTTCACTACTGAATGCGAATGACTAACTGATCTAGGGAGCTCAGACTGAGGCAACGATGGTTCGGTTCAGTAAGTCAGAAGGGGAGCTAGCCATGCCTCATCGAAGCACTGAAAATAGCGTAAGAGACAGAGCGCAATCAAGAGATAGACTCGCTTTTCCAGGACCTACTTGGGAACAGGAAAGCGGACTTTACTTCATCGATAAAGCTATATGCTCTCGTACCACGTAATCTTTTAAAAGGCGTTCTAAGTGAGTTATTTCAGCTGCACACTTTTTTCCTTTCTCAAGAATTTATTCATAGCATCAGGAACTTGATTCTCACTTTATATTTCACATTAGATATACTAATGCTCGAGCTTCTATTTCTTCCGTTATCGGACTCATAACCACCAATCGATCGGATCGATCAGTACAGTAACATAATCTATATACACATAATCAATATAGGTTCGAGTGGAATTGCTTCTGAAGGAGCTTTCCGCTATATTTGTCTTTTCATTCTTCTCAGAACGATGCTCGGATTTGAAGGAAGTTTTCTAAAAAAAAAAGATAAGAAATACGTTCGCTCGAGCAAATGCGCTCACTTACAAGCCTATATGCTCGGTGTTGGTATGCTCTATAGTCAATACACTCGCTCAAGGCCATGCACCACGCTATCAGCTCGATCAAAGAATGAAAGGCAAGGAACATTTTGGCCACTAAAAGAAAGGAGAAAAAATAAAAGGAGGTTGACTCGCGTCTTTGATATCCAGTTTTTTTTGATACTGCTAGAACTGGTTGGTTTTACACGGACATGCTGAATATGATGGGTTGGGATGGAACTCTCAATACGATGAGTTTGATGTGGAATGTACAAGGATTCATCTTTCTTCCGTCACGGTAAAGGGTTCTAGGACTTCTACTTCCTAGAAAGCATATCATAGAGAAATTTCTTTAAAGTCTTTGAAGTCAGGCTCAAGCTCTGTATTGTATTCTAAAAAAAGCTGTAGGAATAGTTTTATCTCTCTCGAAGTAAACGAACCAGTTGGAGAAAGATCTTAGCTTTCGTTCGTACTTTATATAATCTAAATGGTCGCTTGTAAATCAACTTCTCCATTAGCTGATGAGCCCTATATCCCCATATCATATTTAGGATCCTCCTAAACCAATTGATTCTGAGCGACTCTGATCCATACCTGTCCCATAGGGACCTCTTGCAAAACTGCTTATCCCTAATCCGGATTACTTTGCATATATACAATACAAGATGCCATTTCCTTTCTTTTATCGATTTCTCAATCAGAAATGAAAAAAAAAATATGAGAATTCGGTCAGTCTTATCATTTTTTTCTCGCCACTTTCTTATGTCAATCGTTTATATCTTTGACTTTACTAAAAAAAAATGTGAATCTGCTTTGAAGCAAAAGCTGAAGTAGCCATAGATAAGTTTTTTCTCTTATGGGAAGCCACTTTGGCATCGGAACGCATTAGGATAGCTAGGCCGGATGGGAATTATCTATCGGATGCAAGTGGATCCTTTGCCCGGCGAGTGCGAATCGGTAGCTGTTAGAATAGTTGTAGCAGTGTGACTTTCTTCTTGAAAAGACTGCTTCCCTTGGCCAGAAGGTAGTGATTGCATTGATGCAGAGAAGTTTGAATATAGTAAGTGTGCCACGAATGACTCCTTTTCTGACTCTGTCTCCTCCCAGGAAGGATCAGATGTGAACACAGGCAATAACTCTTAACGGAATACCAACTAATGGATGAAGGACCTATAGTTAGGATTAAACCACACAGCTTGCTGTGAGACGAGACCGAGACTAGAAGTTCCAACTCGAAATCCTACGAGTGGAGCCACCACTATACAAAAATCTCCCCTTCCGGTCATCAAGGAAGAACTCGAACAAGAGCTAAAAGGCATTCTTTAGTCTTTTTCTTGGTTTTTAGTCAAGGGCTAGAGCTGCTATAGCTATAGTGAAGGGTCTCCTATTTCCTATTCTACTCAACTGTATAGGGCGGTTGATCACTAGAAAGATTATGTATAATGACACGATGTCGAAAGGATTTTTCGGATGTCGGTTTGGTAGAGTACAAAGAGGCGACAAAAAGGGAGAAGGGAGACTGGTTTCGAAATAAGCGATCTTCTTCTTCTATAATTCACTTACACTTTCTTAGCCGATGAGTCCTCGACAGACTCAGGATGATTAGGTTCAAACTCGATAGTTTTTTTCTAACTATGGAGAAAGTGTCTATTCTTTCTTCGAACAGAATACGAAGAATCCGATGGAGAGATGCCGTCCCGACTTAGACGACTAATTACTTCTCCGACGCGAGCTCCTTAGAAATGTCAATTGGTTACGAAATACGAAAGCGCCCCCCAGAAGCTGCTCTTACCCTATCGTCGCTGGAAAGGAAGATGTTATTAGCTTCTTTATGAAGAAGATAACACAATTTCTCTCCCCTTCTTTATTCATTTGAAAGGGAACCGGCCTTTGGTTTGGGGGAAGGCGCTGGAACTCTCGATTGGCACCAGATAACCGCTTTGCTTCACACCCTGTCGATTCGATGAAAAGATTTGAGAAGACCACCTGCTAGTGGATCAGAAATATTTGTATGGAATGCCCTACTCTTGCCTGAGCTTTCCGATCAACCAATCTCCTATTTCAGGGGCATCCGTGTTAGGTAGGCTCAGGGATCACTGATTAGTCGAAGCCGGAGGCTCCCTTGACCTGATCTTTAATCCTACACCGGTTAATGATAATGATGCGATGGGAGAAGTTTTTTTCATTTTTCTTTTTTTGTTAACAATATGAAGAGAACACATCAGGTTTGGTCTTGGAACGCCATGCTAACACCATGCTTAGAAAACCATGCTAGGACCAATCTTAAAACATCATGCCATGGGTGCGGTCACGGCTTCAAAGCCGGCTACATTCTTTCTCCGAGAAGCCAGTTATGGAGCATAGCCAAACCTCGCGAGGAAAGCGGGTCGGGGACGACGTTTCAAAGCTGTCAAGTAAAGAACCTTTGCTGCAGGACAGGAAGAGGGTGATGGGAGCCTTGTTCGCTATCAAGCTTGGTGATGTTTCGGAAGCCAAAGTTGATGGCACAGTAGTAGAGATTAAACTAAAAGCATCACTCTCCCATCTCCATCATGATCGAAAATGGACCGCATGAGTGACAAAAGATTGGTCCTTGTGGTGAAATGTCAGCAAGATCTCATTAAGGGGGTGCTTCTCGGGTGCTGAAATCACACAACAGCAACAGTCCCCGCCATAAGCCCTGCAACGGTTACATCTGATGGGAAAATCCACCATGAGCATTAGCCTTAACGAGCCCAAGGTTGCTTGGAAAACCTCAGCAAAGAAAGTGGTTGTAGGAGTAAGGCGCAGACGAAAAGTTGTGTTCTCCACGGGTGAAACCTCATGGAAGCCAAGAGAAAAGGAGCAGCGGCACGAGGTCTAGAACTGTTGCAATTCTTGTCATTCGACAGGAGAGACCGAGAACTTGCATGTTATAAAAAAAACCTAAGTGCTCTTCGCATGGGTATTCGAGAGCATGAGGAGACTCTCATGGGCTTGGCCACACTTTGCATACATGTTTTTAAGGCATCTCAAGCCATGAAAGGGTCCTTCTGAAGGATCTTAGCTTAGAAGCGGGTCCAAGTACCATGCCATCCCCGGCCAACCACTCCACACAAAGAGTCCAAGAGGAGAGTTGGAGTCCTTGGAATGGAAAAAAACGAGGCTTTAGATGCTTCCGAGATCGAAAGAAAAGAATAGAAGACCCGCCCAGCCCTCTATCTCAGTCTCAACAGAAGGTAAGAGGAAGGGAACAGACAAAAAAGAGGAAAAAAGCTTCAATAGCTAATTGAAGGGTCCCCCGGCAAAAGCCAAAATGAAAGTGCTATCGTGGAACATTATAAGGCATAGGCTGTCGCTGTCCGCGGAGTAAACTTCGAATTATATAAAACTCAAGAGTCTTTTTAGCTCGTCTACAGATCAGTTTTATTAAACATCTCAGCTACTCCCTCTACCCCAACCTTAAAAAAAAAAAAGGGTTCACAATCTCCCTCTTCCCCTAAAGCTAAAGTAATTCACGAGTACGAGCTACCTCTTCGTTCGATCGTCTTCTTTCCTCATCAAAGGCAGAAGGACTAGGAGATTCGCTATTCTATTGGAATGGAATTTCATTTCAAATTGGCATGACAACTACTGCTACAATAACAATATTAAGAATCCTACTAACTAGTAAATATCCGAAATCCTCCTTGTTGAAAAGAGAATGATAAGACATAGGGAATACGGTTACGAGGTCTAAGATAAGTCCCATGGGATGGCTGGTTTAAGACCAGTTCGACCATGTAAGGAAAGATATGTACTATATGTTTCCCTCCGGGGAAATTTTATTATATAGATGAGACCGTAATTTGCTTTTGCCTACTTCCGGGACCGGGAGAAGGATGGGAATGCAATTATACAAAGACACTCTTGCTACCCTACTCTATTATGACCTTTACTAGCGAAAAGCGTATTTTATATAGTTTTACCTAGGGTTGGAATAAAGCCCTGGCTGAGGTACTTCCTTAAGTGGATTGTCCTCCTTTGGGCTCTTTGTCCTTCCTCTGGTGCTCCACTCTATCCCCTTGCTCCGTGATCAAGCACTGAAAGTGCTATCCCAGGAAATAAAGTATTAAGAGATATTAGATAGGATGTTTAGATCAAGGAAGATTTCCTAGACTGAGCTGGCTCAATAGATGAAAGGTGGAGGTAGGGTTTGCCGGTTCTCATACAGCGCTCTTTTAGGGTAGTGCTAAGGCTAAGTAAGCTAAGGGCAGGACGTCTTAGACTAGATCAATGTGGGAATAAAAAGATGAAAGAGTTCCCTTCTTTCTTCGGCTGTAATAGGGAAAAACTCATTAGTCAATCCTTACCTTGCTGCATAGAGAGATTGAGTTTGACCCACGCGGAAGGAAAATCGCCCCTTATAACATGCAAGTGCCTATGGATTTCTACCGTTCCTCCAAGGCTCCTCAAAATCAAAAGAAGGGCTATTCGAGTCCACCGAAACCAACAGTGGCATAAGAAATCGCATCTGCAACCGAAACCCCAGCTGGCGCATAAGCAAGTGATTGGTCTTCTTCAGTCCTTATTAGCTATTAGCTTGATCGGCAACTGGGACACAAACGAAGGAGCTTTTAGAATGACTTCAATTGGCACACACAACATTACCCTGCTTTTGACCTACTATTCCATAGACTCTTAGACTGCCTTGTCTACCTTGAGGCCTTCTCGGGATGGGATACTACAAAATATGAGTTAAAAAAAGAAAGAAAAGTATGCCTCACCTCCATCTTCCAGCTCTGGGGGAGCATCTTTGAGCTCGGCAACCTCTTTGTGGGCTTGGTCTGCTGTGGCCACTTTCCCAAAGATTCGTGTTAAGACGTCTTCTGCTTTCAACTCCTTTTATGATGAATCATTCTCTGATGAAACAAAACAAACCCTCTTTTTATTTTAAGTTGGTAAGACAATTCCAAGTCAATAGACTTTCCTTTATAGAATAAAAAATCTCTATCCTCTGATGAACCTCATCCTCCAGTCACCAATTATACAAATAGAAGATCCATTTCGATCATGAGAATGATAAGACAGAGATCCTACTTCTTCACATCTCTTGCACACCCACTCAAAGAAGGGCTCTTTCCACACCTTCCAATTAATTAAGTGCTCCAGCTCGCATGTGCAGCCCAGGTGAAGGGGAGTTTTGAAATTCTGCACACTTCAATCCTACTATTGGCCTCAAAGGAATCTCTCTTCCCTTCCCTTAGGGTGTACAAAGAAAAATATCTTATATATGATATATGATCCGTTCGTTTGCTACTGGATTGCTACCCTTTGATCGATTGGACTGAGCGTAGGACAAAAGGATTGGATGGACTGACTGCACTGACCGAATTGCCTGCCTATCCACTAAGGGAAGATCAAACACAATCTCTGCCCTACTTCTCTAGCTTTCTCCCCCGTCTTCCTTCCCTGGCTTAGACGGAACAGAGATTCTTTCAAGCCCTCCTCACTCAACAAGGGAAATCATTCTAATCCTGCGGGGGTTAGTCAAGGCCAATGGTCCCACACCTCAAGGACGAGAGAAATCCTTCCTTACTTCAGTGCAATGCAAGAAGGAACACATTGAAAGCTACAAGCCCCTTACCTTACACTAGGGGACTTGGATTCATAGTACGTGCTCTACGCAATACAAAGACAGATAGAATAGCCGGAGTACGGTAGGAATGGACTGCTGCCAAGGCTCTACGAGAAGAAGTAGAAGAAGAATTCCTACTCGCAGGCTAACTAGTAGAACTAGAAACCCAATTACCTTACTTCTCTTAAGGGGAGAAAGGGTCCGAAGGAGGAGTTGAGATTGGCACTTTAGATTGCCGATGGATGATGGCGATGCCGAGGCAACTGACTTAGAAGCCTTTGCTTATCTTGTACTAGCAGCAGCTATCATTCTTCCTCCTATGGGTGAATTGGACCAAGGTCAGTCTTTTCGACTTCCCTTTCAAGGACAGTAGACTTGATTTTATTGCGTACTTCTCTTCTTTCCATCGAATGAGTTAACGGGTGAAAGCCCTAATCCAAGCACCACTATCTCTTCAACGGGAAATGGCACCGAAAATAGAATGTCGAAGAGCTCAAGCTAAGTCGACCGAAGGGGGGGGGTTGCCTTGATCGGACCAAGCCACGTACTTTAGTGCCGAAATGCCTTCCTTTTGGGGTGGGCGAGGAGCTAAGCTGTTCAGAAAGAGTGACTGAGTTGGCTAAGACGGGTAGCCAGTGCTGTCCTCCAGAGTGATGAATTGGCTAGAGGATGTCGCTTAATATTAATAGGTGTTGGAGAGTCTCCGTCTGCCAGGTGGATCTTAACATATCGATACTGAGCAGCTAGAACCAAGTTCTTCAAGTCAGGATAGCTACTACTATAGAAATTCGTTTCTATGAGGCATCCGGCACATTGGATTCTGTCCACCCGAGACCATTCCATTTCCACATTGATTTAGTCAATGCGCCCGCATGAGACATCTAAAAGAATTACCAGAATGTGACCAAAAACATCTCTTCCGGAGCAGGGCCGGATGAAATGAAATCACTGAAGTCATCCCTGGCAATCATCCAATAGTTGCTGATTCTGACCAGGAAACCTCCACTCCAGGATGTATCATCGAGCATCTTTTCCTTCTAACAACCATTCCATCTATTGATGACTCATCCCTTGCCTTTTTAGGAAAGACCGTGAAAACGTCCTGAACCAGATTGAACCCGCTGAGCTTGTAAAAGATAGGCAAGATATATTTTGGAAGAAGGTTTCATCCTATCTCGTATTGAAGAATTTCTTTAGGGAGTATTTCCATCGAGCTGGGAATCCTTTGCATGATTGGAGATCGGATCTTCAGAATCTGGAGAAGATCGTTACGCTGGGGGGGCATGACAACATCTTTCTTTTGAGCTTTCTTTGCAACTTGCTAGTCCTACTCTGATTGAGCGATTCCGTCGCTAGCCACTGACCTTCCTCCTTCTCCTTGTAGGCTTGAAGGCCTTTTTACTTCTCTTTTTTGTCTCATCCTTCTTTCCCTTACGTAGAGCGATCTGACGAAAGATCTGGAAAGATAGATCCAAGATCATATACAAATGACCCAAATGATGTGATGACCGGAGGCTCTTTCCATGCCTGCTGCTCTGATGGATGTAAAGTTTTGAAAGACTTTTTTCAAGCTTCCTTTCTCGATTGAAGCTAGAAAGAACCGGTGTAAACGAGAAGCTTTCGACGATAGCTCTTTCGCTTCTCCTCTTACTAGCTAGGCAAAGACTTTCTTTCCACTCTTAGAACGGCTGAAGGAAGGAGGTTTCGCGACAAGAGTACAACTTCTATCCAGCTTCCCGGCTGGCCTATCTTTTCTTTCTTTTTGCCATTCTTTCATCCAACAGTAGATAACTAATGATCTGAAAAACACTTTCTGAGCATTCTTCTTGAGCAATTGGCGTATTAAAGGAAGAGATTGGTCTTTCCGGGGCGGCCTGACTCGAATTTCCTTCAGTTGTCACAAGAATAGCTCCAGTTGAAGAAGCTGCGATTGTTAACGTCTGTAAAGGGGCCTAAGTCCTAAGTCTAGGTAATGCTAGGGGAACAGCAGCCCCTACTTATCAAATAAGGCTAAGACGTGGATGCACTCTAGGGCGCGAACCTTTACAAATCTTTTCATTTGAATTTCTTTTTTCTAAAAAAAAAATAAGATGATAGGCCGAAGTTAGAAATGAAAGGTTAAGTAATTGTGTGGGTTTTAGGCAAGTGGCATCGTATATAAGATAAGGGCTGCTTTGAGGAACGATCTGCCCCTCTAACTATCTAAATTCTCAATTGAATAAGAGAAGAAAGAGAAAAGTCCCCCCAAACCTTGTTCCGAGCAACTCCGCTCAATCAACATGGAAATTGATATCAATTCAACTACTTTCTTGTAAGTACTTTTATTGCGTGGTGAATGGTTAAATTGAAAGATGTTGTAAGTGTTCAGTGTTCTATGGAGCAGAAGGCCAGCCAAGGAATAGAATAAGCTGTGGTTTTATTGCTCTAGTCTTTGTTGTTCTTTTTTTTTTTACTTTTCATACGTCTGATGTGGTCTTACTTTTATTGCTGTAGTGTTAACTGTAGCACTATCAGACCTTGAAGGTTAAGTTAGTGTTCCATGAACTCAATCCCACATAAATGCTGTGGCATAAGTTATCTAGCTACATTCTATTACCGGTTTACACACCCTTAAAACTTTGAAAAGTATTATGGGATAACATAGACAAGTATGCCTCTATCAATTGGATGTTTGAAAGGTAACTAGAAATATCTTAAGAGAAGACTAAGAATCTTACGCCCAAAGAAGCCCATATCTTTCGAAGTCAATCTATTGAATTGATTTCTCCGCTGGAAGTTTTTTGATCAATA